>JAEQBH010002842.1:0-549810 GCA_016808115.1 Tetrastigma voinierianum
AGAACAAAAGAAGTATTGCAGAAAAAGAAAAGCAATATATAAAAACATAAAGTCTCCTCTAATCGTTTAATCTTCTTCTTTATGTCATAGAGCCGAAAGGTAAGCCTCAAAGTCGGCAAAAAGCCTCTAAAGTCAATAGCCGGGCCTCTAACCCAGGGAGCTTTTGTATTTATAAGCCCTAGAGATTTGGGCCCTGAAAATGAGGTGGATAACCCGGACTTCGAAAAGCCTAAATTCTACCCTAGTGCTAATGTTGTGGCCAGCGGGTGTCATCACGTCGCGACATCGATAGGCAATGTTTGCGGGTTTGGTTCCGTGTCACTATTATCAAGACTGGCCAGAGTAATTCTACATGCTGAATCACCAGGCAATGTTGCGACATTGGAGATGCAATGTTGTAGATCGAATCTGGTGTCACAACATTGCCTCAATATTACTAAACTTTGATGTCGCGACATTACTGGATCTTCTTTTCTTTTCCTTTCAACTGATGTCGCGACATTGCTAACTTGATGTATGTCGCGACATTGAGTTGATGTTCTGAGTCTTGATGTCAATATTGCAACATTACTTATCTGATGTCGTGACATCGCTGAGGTTATGCCCTGATGTTGCGACATTGACTTTGGAATTCTATAGCTTAGGTGTGATGTCACGACATCGCCATGTCATGGGATGTTCAAATATCGAAGTTTTCTATGTCGCTTATTTAGCCGATGTCGCGGACTAACTTAATGTCACAACATTCTGACCTGACGCCACAACATTCTCCACCCGATGTCACATCAGGGCATTTAATCACGGCGATATTCTCACGATTTTCTTTTAAATCCCTGTAAAACATAAATTTCGGTAAAGACTCCATAATCATTCCATAAAATGATCTTTAAAGCCTTAAACATGCATAAAAAATGGGCTTAAAAGTATATGAGTTTTATACTCATCAAGGACCCAAAGCCTACCACCCAAGCGGTGAAGAAGAAAAAGAAGAAAGGAAATAGGGTTGGATAGATAAAGGCTGTTGGCACGGGATTAGAAGGCTTTGTGAATTAGGTGGATCCAATAGTTAGTGAGCCTGCAAAGGAGAGGAAGGACGATATGTCTAACTCGTTGTTGTTGAATTTGTCGCTGCGCCTAGTAAGGGCTACGAGCACTAAGAGGAAACTACCCTAGCCCAGTGCGCAACAGCTAGCCCAAAATGGTCCGTCCGCATAAAGAGGCTCATAAGAGTTTGGTAGTAATTACTATGGACTCTCCAAAACGAGCCCCTAATGCCCTGCCGGCTTTGGAGGGGGCCTCCCATGACACTTCCAAGGAGGCTTGTGCATCGCTGGAGGATATGGTGCTCTAGCCGCAAAACCTCCAAAATCGATCAAGCTGGTATTAGTGAGGCCTCACGCAGAAACGAGACAACCATTGGTCCTGGTCACGCAAGCTGCACCCGGCTCGCCTCGCACTCCTCGGCGCCCACAGCAGCAAGGCTACTCGACAAGCCGATGTCGCTCAGATGTTGTCGATGGAGTGGGCGCCCTTCGTGGACACATCGGCTCTTGGTCTAGTTAATTATTGATCGCTAGAACCCCTTTAACAAGAGGGACTCTTCTTCCGCACATATGCTCGAACTCTACCCCAATCTCCTTTTAATACCGGTGGCGACTCATGCTAAGGAGTTTCCATTTCCTTCCTTAGTCATATGGATAAGAAATCCTACAAATGTGTGGCTGAGGACGGGATGTTTATTTGCAACCATGAATTTGACGAGATGGCTGAGCTGGTATGACTAGACTTCTAACATTTGAGCGTGGTAAATCATGTAATCTCTCTTGGGCACTCTCCTTTGTAGGCTATCACCGCATTCTAACATGGTGTGCCAAAGATAGGAGGTTCACCATAGGCCAAATTCGCAGCCCCCCCCCCTCCCTCTCCCGATGGCCGGCCACATGTCGCCTGTCAAGCTTCAGGCACCAGCCTTAGACAACACCCTGGTCAAGGCCAAAGCTAGGTCTAAGCATTGGGAGAGGGAGGTTAAGGCCGGTGCGGGGAAGACTGGGAGTGCGGAGAGGGAGAGGGATGAAGCTAAAGAAGAGGCACAGCTCGCTCGGTCAGCTATAGTTGTGGCTGGTGATGCGAAGGCCCTGGCGGAGGACAAACTAGCTAAGGTCTAAGATGCCCTAGCGGTTATGGAGGCAGCTAGGCAAAAAGTCGAGGTCAGGTCAGCTTCGCCAGAGAGGTTGAAACGAACTTCACTCTTGTTAGAGATCGGGGCTGCTAAGGATGAAGTGTCTTCTCTCCACTCTCAAGAAGGCAAGGACAAAGAGGACATGGAGAAAGACTATCATAAGGCTATGGAGTTGATCTTTGCACTATGAGATGAACCGCACACATGTCACACACCTACGAGCATGCTTTCACAATTTTCTCAATTTTACCACTCTCCCTGGTGTGACAACTTTGACCGTTTCACACATATCCTTTCAACTCTCTATGATTGAAAGAACAATATACTGAAATTGCTTCTACTTCACTAGAATTGTCGCCTCTCACCACACTTCCCAATGTGATAACCCCAACTATTTCACACTTCCAACTCTCTATGGTTGAAAGAATGACCTAGTGGCACTCATAATTGCTATCGTTCTTTGAAGGCCTATTTATATAAGCAATCAAAAGAATCGAAGAATGAACCCAATTGGTGGATACACAGACAATTTTGGATTGAGCAGAGTCGGCTAATTCCATTAGCCTGAAAAGGGGCTCAAGCGGCAAAGAGACGGTGAGAGAATTTGATTTTCTGCCCCTTGCTCGTAAGGCATGGCTGCATGCAGCAGCCTCATTAAATAGGACTGGAACCGACATTTAAAACAAGTGATGGGAGGTTGAAAACGCCTGGGCGGTGATTGCTTGTCTGACTGCTGGTTCATGCTCAAGGGTGGTCTCACTCTCGATACTTCTGGCCTGCTCACCTCTATTCTGAGGTAATTAACCTAATTGTCACTTAGAAATTTATTTTGAGGTAATTAACTCTCAATTGTCACTTAGAAATTTGTTGTATTACGACCGAATTCCTCCTGGTTGGAGTTACTAGGGAAAAAAATACTAAGAAAATTTATTTTTCTATATTTGGTTTCACCCAAGCTAGAAAATATAAAAATCAAATAAATATAATTAAAATTCTTCAAATTGTATATATATTTTTAAATTTTCTTATCCTTATATAATAAAGAAAAACAAACTCATAAACATATAAATTTAATTTATTAAGTTTAAACTTTTTTTTTTATTTTCCTCCACATTTTCTTTCCTTCTTATTTTCTTTTTTAACAAGTACTTTCCATGTACTAAAAGTTTCACGTTATAGGTTTTTCTAAGATTTCACATTATAGATGTATCTAAGATTTGCATGGTAGCAAAAGGATTAGACCGTGCTCAGATTTTGTATTCTATGATCTGTTGTGGTAGTATTCCCAAGATTTGTGGCAGAATAAGGATTGGACTTAGTATGCATATGAATATGTTATGTATTTTAGGATTTTATAGTTCTATTAATAGACACAATATTTTGATTTTATTCTCAATTTTGAAATAATGAATTTATTTTAATTTTACCCATGTTTTTTTTTCACCTATTAAGGTTTTGTAGGAGTTGGGTTATGGGTTGGGTGCCTAATGGCCCTGGCTCCGACCTGCTATATAAGACACTAAAAAAAGCAGTTTTCTTGGGAATTCAAAGATCAGCAAAAAAACTGTCAATGAAACGTATTTTGTAATCTTCGTGAAAACAAGTGTTAAGACATCTGTATGCGGAAATAGAATGGTTCCGGTTACCAGAAAATTCTTGCCAGTGAATGTGTAACAACGAAGAACAGATATTGGGTAAGGTTCCATTTTTTTCGACAGGTTTCTTGACGTCAATCTGTGTTTCTTCTTTTGCTAAATATGTGTGTTTTGTTTGGGGCAAATTTGTATGTTTCTCCTTATGTGCTTCTTCTTTTGTATATATATATCGGTTAAGCTATGTGAGTTTCTTTTCTTTTCCGTAAATCCATGAGTTTCATTCTTTTCAGCAAAGCTGTATGTGTGTTCTTTTGATAAATTTGTGTTTTTCTTCTTTCCTGGTAAATCTTTGTGTTTCTTTTTCTTTTCGTGTTGTTGTTTATTCCCTCTGCAAATGAAGAACTTATACAGGAGCATTTGGTTCAAAACGTTGAGAGCAAACATCACACAGCAGCAATGAAGTCTCATAGACATCAAAGCGTCCAGAAGGTAAATTAAAAAAAAAAAAAAACATTACCTTTCTTTCTCGCAGACGCGAAAGAGAAAGATGAGATTCCAAGAAATAGAATCAGAAGGAAACCCCATAGCAGGAGCAACAATGGCGATCAAACAAAACAAACCCCAATTCCCAAGCAGCGAATTCGTCATCAACAACACCGACTACCAGAACTGGTTCACCAAAAGATTCGCCGTCGCAACTTTCGGCAACCAGCTCAAGTGGTACAGAAACGAGAAGTCCCCGATAGGTGCCACATCACCCTCCCGACGTTTACTTCTGCAAGGAAGAACAACGGCGTCAATGTCCGCGGCCACAACATTTTATGGGACGATCCGGCGATGCAGCCGAAATGGGTGCCCTCCCTTTCGCCGATCCGCCTCCGGCCAGAGATAAACCTTCCGGTTGTGAATCGGTACCAGGGCGAATTCATTGCATGGGATGCCGTGAACAGTGTACTTTAAATTTTCGTTCTTTGAGGACCGGCTTGGGGCGAATTATTCGGCGGCGGTTTTCCGGGAAACTCACCGGCTTGATCCGGAACCGGTGTTGTTCTTGAATGATTATAATACTCTTCCACCGGAGGTATCGTGAAAATTAAAGCTGAAAGAGATTCGGTCTAATTGGGGTGGAAAGGTGAAATTGGGGATTGGGGATTGGAGTTGAGGGTCATTTGGGAGTTGCTCCGAATCTTCCTTATGTGAGAGCTGCCATTGATGCTCTTGCTCAAGCTAGAGTCCCCATTTGGATTACGGTGCTGGACGTAAGCAGCATGCATGGCCCCATCACGTAAAAATTGACAAGGGAAAGAACTATATAACGTAAAAGCAATAAATATCAAAAAGTACAAAATAAAATTAAAATTATGAAATTACAATTCTTTTAAAAAAAAATTTTATTTTTGTTAATATGTTCTGAAATTATCGTAGTATTTATTTGGCAATTGGAACATGGCATCCGGGGATGTTACGGAATCAGAATGTGTATGACTGATGGAATTTCAAGAACTTATCGTTGGGAAAGTGTTGGACAAGCTAGCCTGTTGAAGCGGTGGAGTCATAAGGGCTTGTTTGTCAAACACCAATGCTGATGGTTTTTGACATGCACCTCCTCTTTCCATGGAGATTATCAAGTCACACTCTCTCATCTCATCCAGCTTTGATGGAGGAGCCTTTGCTGATTCATACCTTCAACGTGGGCATCCACGCATCGTAAAACCCAAGAAAATTTAATTTTTTGAAAATGACAAACTATAAAATTGTTGAAATGGTTCAGTGAAGCCCTCGGAAATTTTCAAATCTCGGATGATCTAAACTGACTTCATCGGCTGACTGAAGCCTCGAAATCTAGTCACCCAAAAAATTTGTTGAATTCGGTGACCCGCATTTTTCGATTCAAGGCGTCTGGTATCCCTGATCCCAAAAAACGGGATTTTTGAGAAAAAAAATATCGAAAGTAAAAAATGAATTAGTAAAGTTCATTTTAAAATAAACTGAACTTGAACCGAGACATAAATAAATTATTTCGGTGATGTAATTTAACTCGAGGTTTGCGGACACTTGGCGCAATATGGGCCACATGTCCAACTTAAGTAAGTTAGACAAAATGGGTTAAAAACATGATTTTTGGGGCATAAAATAGGAGATTTCTGCTGAAAAAAAAATCAAACGTAGAGAAGATAGGGTGTAGAGAGAGAAGCTCTAACTTCTCTCTACGATCTACAGAGATCGGGTGGTCATCTTCCGATGAGCCAAGGTTTAAAGCTCCGAGTATCAATGGCGGGCGCCTTCGCGAGGATACCAGAAACTCCAATTTTCGCCAAGGTTTCCCTCTGAAGGTTCGGGAAATTGAAAGCTTCGGGTTCAAGAAGTGTTCGCGGAACTTCCTCGAGTTGTTACTCACGCTTCAAGAGGTATGAATTCTTCCTACTTTGGTTATTTTCCATTCTAAGGGTTGTTTGATTGAGCTTTAATGCCCTAAAGGGGCTATTGTTTACGTTTTTGCCCTAAGGGGCTATTTACAAATTAATGGCAGGAATAGTGTTCGCTTGACCCTATATGATGTATAGTTTTTGGCTGATTTTCGTTATAAAAAGGAGAATTTGGACTAGTATCCTCTCAAGGAAATTATAGCCTTATCTGGAGAACTTGATGTTAGGTTTTGAATCACCCAAATCGGACTCTATAACCCGAGTTATAGTCCTGCTTTTCGGGACTCCCACAAAGCTGCCCCCTCGTTTGGCCGAACTCATCGGGTCCAGACTGGGACTGATTTTCGGTCAGGGAAAAGTGAGACTTTGATCTTAGTATCCTTCAAGGAAATTGTGTTTGATCTGGAGAACTCAGATGTTAGGATTTTGAATCACTCAAATCAGACCTCTATAACTCAAGTTATGGTCCGTTTTTTCGAGATCACAAATTAGGTCATTTAATGATTTGTATCCAAATTTTTGCCACAATTTGCATATATCAGAGTATATCATTACTTGAATTGAGTGATATACTTGGTTGAAATTGTGTGGAAGCCAAATTGTGTGTTCTAATTGTTTGGCTTGTAATGAGTTTTTGTATAAACAAGACCATTGCATGGCTTGGTTGTAAGCTATTTGTGGACATGCATGGTGTCACAATTAAGCCTATAGTATAATGTAAGTCATTGCTTGATTGGTGATGACTTGTAGATGTCAATATGTGTGTATAATATACACATGTATTTGGAAATTGTATGTTAATTGATAAGGATTAGTTCAAATGATGCATGGGTATAATGCATGGCTTAAAATGTTAAAGTCGAATTGTGTGTTATAATGGTTTGGCCAGGATGTGTTTCATAGATGAACAAAGCCATCGTATGCTTCGTCAGAGGTTATTTGTGGACATGGTGTCACAATTAAGCCTAGAGTATAATGTAAGTCATTGTTTGATTGGTGATGACTTGTAAATGTCAATAAATGTGTGTAAAATATGTTGACATGTATTGTGCGGCTTCTTTGGAAATTGTATGTTAATTGATATGATTTTCCAAATGATGCATGGGTATTATGCATGGTTTAAAAGGTCCATATAGCACTCATCATATATATGGCATAATATAGGCATGCAATGACATATTTGCATTGCATTTCATATGTACGAGGACATCGCGTAAAACGGGTGGGTGTGCATGGTTGTTGTCATTCACCATTCTTGGTAAACGGGTGGTGGACCCAATACATTAGACGACATCTAATAGAGCTCCACTCTGCCTTTCATATCAGAATCAACACCTGCGGTATGGTGTCAGATGGTGCGAGTTCTGGGCTTCAGGGTCAATGTCCTAAAGAGTCAAGTGGTTTCGAGATTGTCTCGTCGCTTTTGATTAAAGTTTATCGCAGACCGTATTAAATGCTTTTGATTAAAGACGATAGGTCCAATGCTTTAACAGCCGCTATCGAGACTACCCAATGCTTTTTGAATAAAGTCGCGATCGGAGATTGTCCAATGGCTTTGAATAAATCGGTTTATCTGAGAATGTCCACGAGTTTTAAAAACAAAACACACCTGAATCCTGGTAAAACAAGTTGATATCAGAGATTGTCCAATGGATTTTGATTTATAAAACAAAAAGCTTTTGTTTTGGAAAAAGAGTCATTGATGGAACATAAATGACGATTTTCACACTTGGCATATGCATGTGTGAGGGAGTCGGTGAGGACTTGGGACATGGGACAGGGTGAGTCACATTCTCATCCATGGCATGTAGACATTTGAGTAGGAATATGTATGTTTTTACTAACGTGTGAAATTATATCAGATGACTTATATGTGAATAGCCCCAAGAGGAATTATTCTCTATTAGGCATTGCTTACCCGATCGTGGGACCCCTTTCAGTACAATGTGGAAGTTAGAGACGACACTCGCGAGGCCGATATTGAGCTGCGCTCGAATTGTGGCTTTGATTTATATTTTGTAAAACATGTATTAGAATACTTAATTTTGATATATGTTTTGTATAAGAGTGATGTAATTTAAACTCTTATGAACTATGGTTTTATAATCATGTGTTTATATGTTTGAGTATAGATAAATGGACCCCTACGCTACTTTACCGTATGTGGACCCGGTGAGGTCGCATGGGCTGGGTCATTGCCATGTAATTGTACAAGTTGTATTTTTTTGGTACTGTGAGCTCCTCGTACAAAAAGTGCCTGGTCCGATTTTCATTAAATCTGTCTCGGGAAAAAGGGGACTCAATGGTGGTGTTTGGAGTTACTCCGACATCCACAAATCTTTCATGTTGACGTGGGTTGTCAACGGACCCTAGGATTTGGGACGCCACATATTTCTTTAGGAACAACAACTACCGCCTTGCCAAATTGTTTCGTCTATGAGTTTTTCTTTCTTCTTCTTCTTTCTTCGTTTTTTTTTTTTTTTTTTTTTTTTGTATTAAGCATCTATATATTTTGACTCTATATCATAAAAATGCTTGGAAATAATTTATTATTATTGCTGTTTTTTGAATAATAAAAATAAATGTTCTGTAGATTTTCGTGCATGTCCCATTTTGCCACAACTTCTTTTTATTCTCAATATCCATGACGTTTATTACCGTAACTCATCGAATAAAGCAATTTGAATGAAAATTTTGTATGCCTTCTTCCAATGAATGAAAAATAAAATGTATTTTTTTAGACAGTTATATGTGAAGGTTATTCTAATTTTTGATTTTTTTCTATTTTTTAGTTGCTTTCATCTTTATTTTGTTTAATCAAGTGTTTGAACTATTAATTTTGTTGACTCAAAGTTCTCACATACATCAAAACTTATTAGAATGTTGCAAACAGCAAAAATGGGATTCATATGGCATTTCACATCATATAAAAACTCACATCATATAAAAACAAGGACAATATTATTATTTCTTCATTAAGGTTTTTACTATCAATTTGTTACAATAAAAAAGAAATTGATAAAATCGATTAGTATGAAATTGAGGTATAATAAATATTTTAATTATTTTAAAATTAATTTTAATATCTAATATTTACTTTTGAATTATTCGTATATAATTATTTTGCTTTACATAACACTTACAAAATAAGGAAAAAATTATATTAGATAATTAGAAGTTATTTTTTAAAACATTTCATATTTTCTTTTTAACAAAATATCAGGAAGTTATTTTTTAAATGTTTCATATTTTCTTTTAATAAAAAGTTTTATTTTTATCTCAATTTTATAGTAGCCTAATTTATTGATTTTTATTTTTTTGAAAAAGAAAATAATTGTATTGATTCAAATTGCATTACATTCGATAGAAACATAATCACCCATGGCAACTTACAAGATGACTAACATCCTGTTAATAGCACATGCAAATGAATCCACTCAAAGATCGGTTTCATTTGATAATTTTATGATGAATGGAATAATCTTTACTCCAATTTTAGAAAGATATTAATCATCATGATTGGATTTTAATGTTCTATCTAATCAAATATAATTGAGTTGTTTGAATCAATTACACAAGAAAAGACAGACACGACGAAAACTAAAACCGCCATATCGCTAAGACAACACAAAAACCACACACATCACACAAGACGCATGATAAAAACACATGAAAACAAATTAAAATCCATATTTTTGTGGAAAACCCACTTATTGAAAAAGGAAAAGGTATAAAGAGATGACAGGATGATTTTCAGTCAATAATGACGTAAAAAGCACCCTTCCTCAAAGTTAAAAAAGATACTAAAAAGAACAGGATGAGAGAAAGGGAGAAGAGGCTAGGGTTTTTTTTTTTTTAGCTACAAGGTAGCAAGTTATTTTATTGATTTCTTTTTTAGTATAGCAAATAGACAATAAAAATCATAATAGAGAAAGAATAATATTGTTCTTTTCACCTATTTAAAGACCATTTAAGTATTCTGATTATTTTATATGATGGGAGAACATATAGATCCAATTTTTTCTGAACCCGCATCCTAATAAGTTTTTATCAATCGAAAAGCACTTAATTGAACAAACAAGAGTTTGGACACTCAACTAAACAAAATAAAAAGTTAAGAC
Source organism: Tetrastigma voinierianum (assembly GCA_016808115.1). Taxonomy (NCBI): domain Eukaryota; kingdom Viridiplantae; phylum Streptophyta; class Magnoliopsida; order Vitales; family Vitaceae; genus Tetrastigma; species Tetrastigma voinierianum. The sequence continues at coordinate 10,322 of JAEQBH010002842.1, forward strand.
ACCAAAATAGAAAAATCGAAAAGTTGAATCAATGTTTATGTAATTAATCCTTTATAATCAAGGTGTCTGACACCTCAACAATTCTTATAAAGCCTTAGTTAGTAGATTTGATAAACTCCTAAGTATTATATGGGGACTTCAACCAATGACCATTGGGGAAAAATAAAATATCAATAGTATATAAAATAAAATATACTATTCATGTTATGATGACTGAAAACAATGATAGATATGACAAAAAATAATATGAAATGTCTTTTATATTGTATGAATTTACTTATTGATAGAATTTACTTTAACCAATCATTGGAATTCCTTTACTGTTATTTATAATTGTTGTAAAATAAACAAGAAATAGAAGATAATAAATAAGAAAATAACAAGAACACAGATTTCATGTTATATATATATAGAGATGGGTATATATATATATATATATATATATATATATATATATATATATATATATATATATATATATATATATATATATATCAAAACCTGTATTTACTCCAATCGGGGTTAGATCCATACCGTGAGGGGCAACTACTCGAATCCAAAGGCCTAACACTGATCTTACACAGTCGGGTCATAATAAAATTCTAATCATTTAACGGGTCATAATTCAAGAAACTCCATCACATAAGTCTAAGTTGTGTGGTGATGAAAATTATGAAGAATTGGCTCAATCTATCCAAACCTCAAGTAGGGGGTCAAGAAATGTGTAGTTTGCATCAGACCATCATATGTCCAGAAGAAGGTCCTCTGAATGGGAGAATCGTGGACTGCTCGGGCCCATGTTGGTATCATGGATGTGGAACACGATCGATGCTAATTTGAACTCTACCATCTCGTATATGGAGAAAGCAAAGGATCTATGGGAAGACATTTAGGAACATTTTTCCGCTGGTAAATAGACCGCCTTCAACAAATAAAAACAATGACTGAGTTGCCACCAGATCCATGGTCGCTACTCATGGGAAGACAAACACCTTTAGATTAATCAAGAATCATGATTCAGATCTCCCACATGTACTTGTACAGATGCAAGTGTAATATCCGAAAATTGGAGAAGGTCTATGGAAGGCAGTGCGCACCACCTCGCGTTGAATAGCGGTTATGGGACTCGCTCATCGCACCTCGTCAATAAAACCACATTACCTACTTCAACAAAGTATATTTGAACCAAGAATGAAGATCATCACTCTTGCAAAGGATGAACGAGAATAAGCTATTGGACTTGTTGTTCAACCAAACACCAAGTCAAAGGGACATGAAGAGAAGAATGACAAAGTGATGCTTTGCTCGAATTGCAACAGAACAAGTCATGATTCGATAAGGTGTTTCTAGCTTATTAACAGTACCTTAACCCAGCAGGCACTGGTCCTCGTAGTGAAGGCGCGCTGAGCTATTGGATGCAGAAGACATCAACAACAACACTGGCTGAGTCGGACGTGGTCAAGGGGTGGAATATCAGCAATACAAATAAACCATAAGAGGAATGTTTCGGTAGTGACCCACTTAACTTAAAAAATTAGGTATGTGTATTAGTATGAGTCTAACATGTGAGCTTCTGTGATATTAATAAAACACAATCTATCATGAAGAAAGAATTATAGTAATCACAGAAGAGATTCATGATTCATTGACACATCCAACGTTATTATTTGACTTCTCAAGATATGATCAGAACTAAGAGGTGTCCCGGATGTCAGATTTCAAGATGACAAAGATACTACAAACATATTAAGGAAGATTCAGAAACTGAGCGGAACTTGAATTGAAACTAGAAAATGTTCTTGATATCCCGCTAAATTCAGGTATTTTGAACTTTATCGCAATGATAGATGTTAATCTCCAAACATTGTCTCAATTTCTTCTCAACTGCAAAGATGGTAGATCCTTAACAGATTCATAATTAGTGTAAGTGAACCAAAGATGGTCTATTATTTTTCAGGTCACCGCAGCACTTTAGAAGATAAATGGAGCATACTGTCTGCACCACATTGGGGACATCCTTCTTCCATGAAAATTACCAAGTTAGTTCCTACTTTTGGTAGTAGTAGAAACAGTAAACTGTCAATAAAGCTGATGTATGTCAACGAAAGCAAAACATACTAGAGATGAATTTCTTTATGATCATAAAGTTGGCGATGTTTTTCTCAACTTATTCATTATGATTGTGGTGAGAGAAGCTCCTTCTTATTAGGCTTCCAATTTTAGCGATAGTAAATGATTATTCTCGTTGTAAGGAATATTCCTATTGGTTGATAAGAAAGAAATTACATGTACTTTATTGAATTTCTTCAGATTATGGTTATTTAATTTAATTTCTAAAAAGGTGGTCGTCACGTGAGGCAAAGTGTCCCTGGCCCGGAGGATGTTCGAACTCGCATCGCCACTTCGCAGACCGAAAAAAAAACATTTTATAAAACATTTGGAAAAGGGTGAGCTAAAGAGCCTGGAGAGTACGCCATGTGGTACAATGAGTCAAAGATGAGTTTAAATACTGTGCAAAACATTTGTATGGTAGATCTCATTTCCATAAACATTTACTGCATTCTTTCCTTTCATTCAAATAAAAACAAGGCTGAACTATAAAACAATCAGATAAACATATCCTTTCCATAAACATTTGCTTTACTTTTTTCCATATATATCAAATACAATGTGTAAAAACAATTGTATAAACATATCTTTTCCATAAACATTTGCTTTACTTTCTTTTCCATATGTATCAAATACAATGCAAAACAATGTATAAAACATATCTTTTCAATATAATTTCTTTTCCTTTTTTGAATCATATCCAATGGAACCCGCATAAATGCTGAACTACCACCATTGGGTTCACAGCAACTCCCGGTAAAACACCACATCAACAGCGCCCAAAAAGGAACCTCCGAAATCGTACATACCAAGTAACTACACCAGCCCAGCTAAGAACCTCTCAGAAATAGTCTTACAATCAACGATGGCCCAAAGTGAATTATCCAGAATGCAGTCATCTTTAAATATTACACCATGTGACAAATCACATTATGCGTTGGGTAACCTTTTCAGATTTCTTTACACGGTATGGCGTTATATGCATCACTCTTTCCCTTCCTCTGCAAAAATCCTAACCCTTTCCCCACGCATCATGCACACGTAAAGTACTTTTAGTCGACTTTCCTTAACCTTTATCTCGTGAACATGCGAGATAACCATATCTTCAAACATTTTCATATAAACATGTATATATAAAATATAATATTCATAAACATTTCCTATTTCATATTTTTAAACCATAAATCATGCTTTATAAAACTATGGAAACTATAATCATTTATATTTTCAACATAATTTAAAGTCAAGAAAACCACATTTTTTTTTTTTTTTTTCATTGCAACATTTATAGTATAGATATGAAAACATATACATTGGTAAAACATTAATATATATATATATATATATATATATATATTCATAAACATATACATTTTCCCTCACCTAGTTATTTGTCCTTTTCCTCTCATTTAAAACCCTTCCACCTTTGTCCTAATCGCTTCCTCTTACAAAGACATTATCCATAAAATCCATTAACATTCATAATTAATCTTGTTCATTTATACCATTAATCGAAGGACGTTATACTTTCCAAAGAACCCTCTTAATTTATTTAATCACTTCAATTGATTAAAATCAATTGAACTCAACATCTTGCTCTTGGCGATTTTCTTATTCTAACTCATGGCAATTACTACCCCGTACAATAGCCCACAACATGCCATGAAATTGTCATACCAAAACCCGGCTATTCACTATTCATTTACGTATTTACTATTCATAGCACTATGCACTATGCACTATGCACTATGCATTATTTACTATGCACTATTCACTATTTACTATTCACTATTCATACGTATTCACTATTTTATACGTATTCATACGTATTCACTATTTCACGTGGAAATCCGACGAAATCCCGTGATTTTGGTACCCATGCGTAGCTCTTGTCGCGTAGAGTAACTTTGACTATTAGTCCGAAAAATTCCGACCATTAGAACGCCGTAGATCTAAGAAAAACTAAAAACTAGGATTTTTCCAAATTTTTACCCACTCTACGAATCCCGCTTTTTGTTCCCACGCCAGAATTTCGTCGTACATTTTTTTTTTTTTCGTGTTTGACCCGACGAACTGACCTGGCCGTATTTCCGCGAATCCGAGAAAGAAAATTGAAAATGTAAATAAAAACTTAAAATTCTCTCACCCATCGGATGTTCTGCCAAATGAAGTCTACATTTCCTCATTTACTTTTTTTTTTATTGAAAGTGGACCCACATGTTCTTTGTTCTTCCTACCCTTTTCACCCGAAACAATTTATTTCGTCCCGCCAAATTCCATCTATCTTAATTAAATTCTTTAAATATTTGACATTTTTCTGATTTTCTTCCTCAAAATTTTCGCTTTCTCTGGGTCCACTCATGCTCAAAGGCTCGACTTCGTGAAAATTCACTGCCTCGTAATTCAACGAATTGACAGAATTAGATTTCACGACGAATTCAACGTTCATGAATATCCGAGATCTAGAAAAAAAATTTAGATTTTTCTGTAGCAAATTACCGTTTTGCTCTTTTTCAGAAAAATTGTATTTTCACCCCTTAACATATTTTTGTTTTCATCTATTCAATTTCTTTAGACTCAATACATTATTATAAACATTTTTTTTTTAAATTTTCGAGGCTTGTTTTTCGAAAATTACTATTCATTTGACTGCTTTCGCCAAATACGAATCGATCGACTTACGAAATTTACTTATTCATGGGAATCAGAATTGTGGTCTTACTAATATAAATTGTGTTCACAAAATATTTTTGTGAAATAATATGTTTTGTCGAGTAATTCAAATCAATTGCTGCGGGTTGTAAAATTAGCCCACGTGAGCTAATTCTTTAGTATAATGGAATGTGAAATTGTATAACATTGCCAAGGTAATTAATTATTAACATATTCACGATTTTATATTTATACGCTAAGTATGTAATTCAAATCTGACCAGACACGCATTCCATATGCACCTGGGGCACCTTGTAAGATAAGAAGGAGTGCATGGCGTGATTTTCGGTAATCTGCCAGTATTGTCTAAAAATAACAAATTATCGCTGCATCCATACAAAAATATCAATCGCTTCTGAGTCACCCAATTAATATACACGGAGCAGAGTCCATACATAATATCAATCGCCTGAGTCGTACCTTCAATTGATATACATCGGAGGGTAGTCGTCCACTAAATATACCATCTGAGACTCGGCCCACCACTTATAATTTTGAGGTCATTCACAACAAAAACAAACATCTTTGTTGAAAATAAGGTTTCACGTGGCTTGTGCAAGTGTGAGGAGTCATGAGGACTCCTGCATGAGTTTATCACGCTTAGACATTCAAGTATGGATCATGTGACATTTGCTTGAATGTGTGTTTACTGCAGCATCGTGATACGCACTCAGGCTGGCGAGAAATTTCGCCAGGTGATTCCACTATCGAGCATTAGCTCACCGTCGAGGGATATTATTTTACGTGCAATAGTGGAGCGTGCGAGACGGTGCTCATCATAGAGGCCGCTTTTAGAAGAAAGCCAAGCCAGGCTTTAGGTTCATTTTGTATTACATGAAGATAATTCTCAAATTTTAATATATGTGTTGCATAAGAGTAAAATTTGAACTCTTGAAACTATTAGATATAGTTGGATATATTTTGTGATGAGTATTGGTTTATGGGCCCAAGAGGCCGTTTTACTCATGAATTGTTATATTGGATTATCGGGATGTGTTATACATGTGTTATGTATCCCGTAGTAGCTCCTCGTGTGATAAAGGAAACTCGCCCGATTACAGAGAAATGCTCCGTCACCCGACATTCACGAGTGCGTTTCTGGCTGTGTCGACGGGGTAGTCAAATGCACTCGGGATTTGGGGCGTCACAAATTTGGTATCGCAGCTCAGGTACAATGCAATGTGGGGTCGGGTTTGGGGTATCCATCACCTCTCGATGTGGTTCGATGTAGGTTTAAGTATGAGATTACCTAGGAAATCACGGGACAAAACTAGGACACTGCATACATGTGTTTGTTATGTTTTGTGTGATTTGATGTTTATAACATGTGTGATCATGTGTTTGTTTGATGAATGGTGAGTATACCATGTTATGTATTGTGTGTGGTTTGTGTGCTTAATAGATAGCACATAGGAAAAGTTTGTGGGAGTTTACAGTGTGTAAACTGGAAAAAGAAAATGAAGAAAAATAAATTTTATAAATTTATATGGTTTAGATGTGAAGAAAATTAATTTTTAAGGTTTTACAGTGGAAAACTGAAGAAAACTGAAGAAAATTGAAGAAAATTGAAGAAAATTGAAGAAAATAAATTTTTATAAATTTATTTGAGTATTCTCGAAAATGAAAAAAATGGGTGTATTTTATGTTTTTCCGCAAATGGAAATGTGAAAAACAAATGAAAACGAAAAATAAATTCGTGCAACTAAATTGCCACGCCCATTTGTATTGCAGGATATCATAGTTGTATCGTGACTTAGGCTTGTTGAAGTGCAATGGGTCGAAGTTTGTATCGCAATGCAGAAATTGTATCGCAAGAAGTGGCCGGATCAGAGTCGCACCGGGGGAAAATTGCACAGGTGGGTTCAATGGTATTGCAATACGCGGATGCGCGGGCCGGAAAGATGTATTGCAACAGTCAATGGGTCGGGCAATTGTATCGCAACACGTAACTACGCCTAAGAGGCAAAGATCAGACGCAATACGCCTGACCCAGATATACTTAAAGCGGGTCGGGGACGTGTCACGATACAACTTTTGTATCGTGACGCGAAGGGCTTGATGATCGTAGGTGTGTTTTAACACTCGTGTATCGGGACATGGGAGCAAGGAATGCAAACAGGCGCACGGCGCTGCACGGCGCGCCACAAGACACGCCCACATGATACGGTCACCCAGCCACGAGCACGGCCGGCCCAAGCTACGACACGTCCAGGTAAAGGCGCTCGTCGCCTGCGGCACACTGGCGTGCCGCCGGGCCGCCAGGGTTATGCACTCGTGCACCCAGCCGCTGACCAAGATCGCTTCGAAGTCGCCGTTTGGAAACAGTTCGTGAACACTGTTCATCACCAAATTTTTTCGAAAAAATAAAATTTTTGATGTTAAAAAAAAATGATTTGACATTGAAATTAGTCATTCTTTGCGATTGCCTATAAAATGCAAGGACATAGTATATAAAAGGTCGCATGTTTTTTATCGTAGTTTTCATGTTTCAAATTGTAAAGGACATATACACTATGATGATGTATATAAATTATGATTGCACGATTGTTAAGGTAGGAAATTATACATGCATGGTGTAATGCGATAGGAAAATGGTGAATGCTAAGTTTAGAACTAAGGACCTTAGGTATTCGGATAATGAAAATTAAATGACTTTGTTGCCATTGGAAATATCGTGATGGCTTAGTCGAGGACGAGGACGAGGGCATCCACAAGGTAATCGTTAGGCAATCACCAAGATTTGATAAGCAAGCCTTGTCGAGGTCGTAGGTGGGGACACACAGGTATCAAGTATCACACAGATGCAAAGGTGTAGTCATGGAGGTCTCAGTAACCTACGTAAGCTTGTGGTGCATCATCCTCCGACATTCACAGGGGGAGGAGATCCGATGGTGGCAGACCATTGGTTCATACAGATTGAGAAGGTGTTAGAGGCTATGGAGATTACCTCTAACACTACCAGGATTAGACTAGTTGTGTTCCAACTAGAGAGTGAGGCCCAAATATGGTGGAAATGGGCAAGGACCTATGGAGACCTTATAGAAAGGTAGGTAGAGGAGCTCTTTAGATGTGAAAGCTCTCCCCGGGATTAGGCGAATGTGGATGATATGTCGTGGTTGCGAGTTCGAGATCTCGGGGACTCTACTCACGCGGGACTCCGAGGATTACGATATGTCGAGTTCGATGTCATCCCCGGGATGGATCAAGCAATCCGGGCCATTGTGGATTGTTATCGATCAGGAGAGTACGAGAGGGTTACCGCACCCACACGCAGTGACTCCGCATCGCTGGGTGATTTCAAAGGGACAAGCATGATACTCGCTTCCATACAAAGATACGAGTCCGTGTGTCGTGGGATGCTTAGCTGGGTTGGCTAAATGAAGCCCACTTCCTAAAGGACGAGGAGAGACCGACTTAGATCTACCTCGAGTAAAGGTGCAAGTATGCGTATGTTTTTCCGTATGAGTTACCCGACTCCGCTCCACGTAGGATTGTAGACTTCGTGATCGAAGTTACACCCTCGGGTACTTCACCCATCTCTATGACTCCCCATAGATGGTAAGGCACCCGCTTGAGTTTCAGGTGAACTCAAAGTCCAGCAGAACTATCGACAAGGGTTTATCGCATCGAGCACCACCACGGGAGCCTTCCGGCTCGACGGCGGCTAGCCATGACAAGACACTTCGACCGTGCATTGATGACAGATGCTTGAACTGAAGCTACGACAAGAATCTGACTCCATTACCGGTGATCACGATTGCTTCGACAATGAGAGGAGCGCAAGTCGCCCAAGATGTGACCTTCGCACCGTTACCATCAGCCGAGGGTTAGGGAGAAAATATCCCTAGCATAACATAGGACGTTATGGGCACTTTGAGTTTACTTCGCGATGCCCTTCTCTGATTGACGAATGCGCCAAATAAGATTCATGGACTCCCATGCATAGGATATTCCAAATTCTATCTAGATCGGGCTATCGTGAAGTCTCTCAGGATGATATTCTGATCTACTCCTACCGAGCGGGAGCATGAGTATCACTGAGGATCAAGTTACTTGTCGAGAGACCATCACCAGACGCCAAGCACTACAAAGAATCTACGCTTATCGACAAAAATTACCGACTGACAAATTATGTTGGTAATTACCGACTTTAATATCGATGTTAACGAAGCATATTATTTTTTCAACATTTTTGCTACCATTTACCGACAGAATATCTACGGAAAATTACCGACATAAGTGTTCCGTAGGCAATTTTCTGCCATATGTAGGCGCCAACTTTGTGTACCATTTACCGACAGACACTACTTAAAAATTACTAACGGGTGTTCCATAGGTAATTTTCCATTTACCGACAGAATACCTACGGAAAATTACCGACGTAAGTGTTCCGTAGGTAATTTTCCATTTACCAACGGAATACCTATTTAGTCCCACGACTCGGTGTTGTTCCGTGAGGTAAATTCTTATCTTTCGATACTTTTTGAAATATTTATCTTTAATACTTGATATTATTAAATATAAGTGTAATTATAATAATATTTTAAATTTTATAAAATGAAATAATTTTAATGTTTAAACCTTAATATATCCAAAAGAATTAAAATTAATTATTTTATTCTAATCCATATATATATATATATATATATATATGCTTATTTTTGCAATTAATATAACAAGTTGATGAATGATATATATAATATTTTCAATTTATCTACCATTAGTCATTGTTGCTTAGTGGATCCTCCATGTTTTCCCAAGTTCAAGGTCTAGAGTTCAAAACCCCTTGAATGCATATTCTTCTTGATTTTGGTAACCAAAAATACCGACGACTTCTCCGTAGTAAATTACCGATGCATTACCTACGGAATTTTGTCGGGTATTTCATTCCTTACTAGAGATTTCAACTTTACTTCCACCACTTTTCCATAATTTCATCGACGGAATTTCCGTGAGGTAATTTACTCGATTGATTTCCGTCGGTAATTTATTTACCTACGCCTACACAACCTACGAAATATAGTCATTTCAAGATTCGCAGTAAATTTAATTACCGACGTAATTGTTTATACCTACGTAATTCTTCCGTGGCAAATTGTCAATTTGTTGTAGTGAAGTTCAGTAAGTTTGAGTTTTGGCCATCGAGGTGAGAGATTGGGACACAAAAATGATCGCGTGTCACACCCAGAAGGTCGAGGCCATGATGAGTCGGGAGAGACCGTCGCCTTCGAGATACGTAGTTTCGGGATCGGGTCGGGCATTACAAGAGATTTATCGAGGATTTCTCCGACACAGCGACTCATGGTTTGCCCAGGCTGACCCGCATGAGGTCGTTTTGATCGATTTAATTAATGCGAGGAGGCATTCCAGAGTTGAAGAGAGACTTACTTCGCCCCTATCTCGATAGTCCCTGATTGTGACGTGGGTATATAGTGTATTAGATGCCTCAGGCTGACTGGATGTTTTTGATGCAATCGGGAGGGTAGTAGCTATGGTTCCCCGTCAAATGAAGAATCATGAGCGCACTACCCCACACACGACACGGGGAGTCATGGCCGTAGTCTCGCCTCGAAGATCATGGCGCCACTACTTATATGGCGAGGAGTTCGAGGTACTGCACTACAAAAGTCCAAGCATATTTTCACGCACGAACCCTCAACACGAGGCAACACAAGATGGATGGAGTTCCTAGAGGATTATGATTACTTGCATTACCATCCCGGTAAGGCAAATGTGGTGGACCGATGCGTCGCCTAAGTCACTGGAGTATTGGCTAGTGTAGCTTCCCAGGAGTGGCAGATGCTCAAGACTGTGGGACACTGATTGGCGCATAGCGAAAGGTGCATAGGGTACGTTTGAGGAGTTTAGTGGCTACACTGGTCTCCTAAGTGAGTGTGAGTGATCGAGCCTGGGCTGGCACTTGCAGATGTCCATTGTGTGGACCCGTGCCACAGTACAGTGACGAGGGCCGGACCATCCAATACTGCATGGTACTTCGATATAGAGGACTAGACAGTGGTTCCCCCATTCGACCGATTTTGAGAGAGGAGATTCTCGTGAGTTTCACCGCCGATTTGTCGTGGCATCCAGTAAATGCAGATACTAGGATCTTCGCCGCCGCGCATTCACTGAAAGGTGATGAAGAGACACGTAGGGGACTTTGTTCGACGATGTCTCACATGTCGCCAGGTTACATCGAACACCGGCCACAGGTCGCTTCACCCATCGAGGTAGCCGAAAGTGGGAAGTCGGAGCACCCATCACACTAACAATCGCAGAGACATGATGCATGGTGATAAAGGACCAAGCCACAAAGTTTCAGACATTTTTCTGCACTTCGCGGCGACGATCTTTCTCATTGGAGAGATTCCGCCGCTTGTACATTCGAGATAGTCCCATTACATGAAGTACCAAGATCCATGATATCTGATAGGGACCCGAGGTTTATTTCGGGCAAGACTTTTGGAAGTTTCCAAAAGGCTATGGGCACATCTACCGACATGATGCAACTTTCCACCGTACGCATGGTCAACCCGAGAAGACTATACGTGTGTTGGGGAGGACATGATGAGCATGCCTCGATCATAAGGGTAGCCGGGAAAAGCACTTGCCCTTAGTGGGAATTCACTCGCAACAACGCTTATCGCGAGTATACAAATGGCACCATATTAGGCATTGTGGCTGGGAGGCCGCTGTCACCGTTATGTCGATCGAGTATGAGAGAGCTCCATCACTGGTCCTGATATGATTAGAGACACCTCCGAGAAGGTGTGCTTGGATACGACAGCCGCTTCACCCGCCAGAACCTAAGAGCTACGCCGACGCACGACGCCGACCCGAGTTCGGGTCAGATCACGCCTTCAAGGTGACGACGCCCAACAAGCTACGTGAAGCCATCGAGGTTTATAGGACCTTCGAGATACTGAGACAGGCACCGCTGGGCGCACGGCTAGCGTTACCGCCTCAAAGATGATAGGTGTTCAGAGGTATTTCACGTCCATGTTCCGGGAAGTATACTCCGCATCCAGCTCATGGTGGATTTGGGATGACGAGGTTGACACTGGGACCTTCGATGGCGACCGCGGTGCATTTTGGATAGCCGTGATCAGGTTTTGCGATGCAAGACCGTGAGGCTAGTGAGAGTGCTATGGCGGCACTATAGAGTGGAGGAGTCCACGTGGGAGCGCGAGGACACTATGCGGGCCACCTATCCCTTTTTGTTTAGGGATGAAGGTACGTAGTTTAGTCGTTTGAGATTTAAATGATTGTTTACATGCATGGTGCAGTGCACGCGCCTGCGCATGTGAGTGACTGATTGTCCGCACTCGCGACGAAATTCCTTTTAAGGAGGGGAGAATGTAAGACCCGAGAAATTTCAATTTCTGGAAAAATGGCAAAATCGTAATTTTGGTCAAAAATCCTAAATTTATTCTCTAGATCTCGGATGACGAAACAGATTTCACCGTTGGAATTGTCTCGTGAAATCTAGATAGCACATCGAATTTCGTCTAATTCGAGACGCTGAAAGGACACGCTTTTTCGAGGCATCGTCAGTGCCGTGAAAACGTATATTCGAAGGTGACAAAAGTCACATACAAAACATACCTACAGCCATAAGTGGCATGAGTACAGTAAATGATGAAAATGGACGGCCGAGATAGTGCCGAAACACAAACCGGAAATAAGACATAATGGTCATTATTGTAATTCTTAAGTTAAAAGACAAACGCTACAGCCGATTGGTTTCTCAAATTGAAATACAAGAAAAACGCGGGGCGGAGGCTTCAGGATAAGAGTGTGGGTTTGAGGTTTTAAGAGAGAGTATTAAACTTCACTAGATTTATGGATTCCATCCGACCGGGCCTGACCACGGGACAAGAAGGAAAGTCGCTTCCACGCCGACGGTGCGGGCCTGCGCTGCGACACACTTCCGCTTTTGGGGAGTTTTCGACAAACTCCGTGAGGTAGGCCTACTTGGGTTTTACACTTTATTTTAAGTGTTTTATAATATTTTGATTGGATTGAGGCCTTGAACGGCCGTTTGATCGGTCCTAAAACTTGGGACCGAATTGTTGTAATTTTTGAAGCCCAAATTGTGCAGTCCATGACTGAGCACGGCCGGGTTCGGGGCTGTCGGGATTGTGCTTTGTCAAATAAATCATGTGTTGGTTTGTATGAGGCCAAAAATTGCCGTGAAATTCGGGTTCACAAAGTGAACCGATGATTGGTGACTTGCCGGGAACAGTAACTCAAGGGTTACACTGTTCATATAAATTGTGTTCACAAATATTTTTGTGAAATAATGTGTTTTGTCGAGTAATTCAAATTGAATCAAGCCACAGGGTTGCAAATTAGCCCACGGAGCTAATTTTTGCATAATGGAATGTGAAATGCATAACATGTTTGTGTAATTTAAATTATGTGAATATATTCATGATTTTATATTTACATGTGTTATAGAATTCAAATGGAATTGGCATCATGCATTCCATATGCACTTGGGCACCCTAGGAAGATAAGAGTGAGTGCATGAGGTGATTTTTGAGAGAATGGTTTCGGAGGGTTGTCTAAAAATAACAATTATCGGAGGATAGTCCATACAAAAAATATCAATCGTCGGAGTCGGCCCAATTGATATACATCGGAGGGTAGTCCACTAAATATAACATCGAAGACGGTCCACTACTTATATACATCGGAGGGTTGTCCATAACAAAAACAAACATCTTGCTGGAAAATAAGGTTTCAAGTGGTTTAGAAAGTGTGAGGAGTCGGTGAGGACTGGGGGGTATGAGTTTATCGCTAGATATCTAAGTAGGATCATGCATTTCCTCAATGTGTGTTTACTTTGGAGCATTGTATATGCACTTAGGGTGGAGAGAGTAGCTCGACTTGGGTGATTCCACTATCGAGCATTAGCTCACCCTGTCGAGGGATATTATTTACTGCAATGTGGAGCGTGCGAGAGACTCGCTTCATCATGTGAGAGGCCGCTAGGAAGAAAGCTCCAAGTTGTGGCTTTGGGTTCATTTTGTATTACATGTATTAGAATTCTCAAATTTTAATATATGTGTTGTATAAGAGTAAAATTTGAACTCTTGAAACTATTGGATATAGTTGGATATATATTGTGATGAGTATTGGTTTATGGGCCCAAGAGGCCGTTTTACTCATGAATTGTTATATCGATTATCGACAAAGTTATACACAAAAGAGGTATCCCGCAGAGCTCCCGTATAAAGGAGACTCGCCCGATTGTGGAGAATGCTCGTGTCACCCGACATTCACGAGCATTTGACTCGCTTGATCGGCAGTCACCTGACCCCCGGATTCGTGGGCGTCACACTTATTAGGCTTCCTATTTTTTGGCGATAGTAAATGATTATTCTCAAGTTGTATGAATATTCCTATTTGGTTGATAAGAAATAAATTACATGTACTTTATTGAATTTTTTTCGTGATGGTGGAAAGACAATTTTAATAAGCAAGTTAAAACTATTCGAAGTGATAATGGGACTAAGTTTACTTGCATGAAAATTTATTTTCTTGAACATGGTATTCTTTTTCAAACCTCCAATACCATAACACCACAACAAAATGGAAGAGTTGAAAGGAAACACCGACACATTTTGAATGTAGCATGTGCATTGAAATTTCAAGTGCACTTTCATATTAAATTTTGAGGAGAATGTGTATTAACTACATGATATTTAATAAATCGAACGCCTTCTCCAATTTTGAATGGAAAAACTCCATATGAAATTTCATGGAAAATCACCCCCTTATGAGCACTTGATAGTGTTTTGGGTTGCTGTGTTATGCACCAATCAAAAGGAAAATGGATAAATTTGCAAGCAAAAGTCATTCTGTGATGCTTATTGATATCTATATGGGCAAAAAGGTAGAAATTATACGATCTAGATACAAATGAATACTTTGTTTCACAAGATGTGGATTTTTTAAATGGAATTTCCTTACCTAAGAAGACCCTGCAATGGTAGGAAAATTATAAAATGTTTTTCCTAAACCAATAGAAGATGATGGGTTTGAGGATGTTTGGAACACATGCGTGATAAATCCATACCCTGGCCAAGATGCACATGATGTAATTGATTAGGAAAAGTTATGGTTCTGATAAGCAAAGCCTTATAAAGAAAGAGAAGACTCAAGGAAAGGAAGGAAGTGGAAACCCAAGTTTCTAGAGAAAATGATAAACGCGATGCAGGAAAGGGTCGACAGCAAGCAAAGATGATTAGTTAGGTTATGGAACACGAGTCAACGATTATGCTACTAATATATGCGGAAATTGAATCATTATCACTTCACCAACTCCGAAGTATGCCTCAAGTACACCCTATCCTATAGCCTACTATGTGAGTTGTGATAAGTTTTCTTTGCGACATCGAATTTCTTGCAACACACGCATATCGTGAGCCCATATCATTTTCTCGAGGCAAAGTATGATGAAAGGTGGCAAGAGGTAATGAAAATGAAATTCAAGTATCGAAGATAATTGAACCTCGCGATCCTTTTTGGAAATAAGGCGTTTGGTTGCAAGTGTATACAGCAAAGTATAATTTTAAGGGGATTATAGAGCGCTTTGTGCTTGATCGGGTGATTTTTAGCGATCACTGGGCTGAAGGAATTGATTATAATGTAAAACATTCACCCCTATACAAGATGGTTACACGTAATATTCTTAGTTGTAGCGACAACAATGCAAAGGAGCTACATCAAATGGATGTCCATAATGCTTCTTCGTGGGGATCTTCAAGAGGAAGTGTACATAAATGCCTCGTTTCAAAGTGCAACATCCACGACCGTGTGCAAGCTCGGGAAAATCACTTCTGACGCGACTAAAACAAGCACCACGATATTTTCGCTAAATTTTCTACTGCTTTGAAAGGGTATGGTTTCAAACAATCCTATTCCGATTACTCATTATTTACCTTGCAGCAAGGAGGAATCCAGATTAATGTTCTTGTTTATGTGGACGATTAATGTCCTTGTTGTAAGGAGGAATTCAGACTACCTTGCAGTAAGGATGATTAATGATCATGATGTCATAAGCAAGTTCAAGACCTATTTTGAGTGATTGCTTTCACATGAAAGACTTAGGAGTTTTGAAATATTTCCTAGGTGTTGAAGTTGCTAGGAGTCTTAAAGGAATATATTTATGCCAATGTAAATATGCTTTGGATATAATCTCTGAGGTTGGTCTATTAGGAGCAAAGCCTGTTGGTTTTCCTATGGAGCAAAATCATCGGTTGATGGAAAATTGCTTGATGATCCAAAAAGATATTGACACCTAGTGGGTCGACTTATATATCTTTGTTTCACTAGGCCAAAGTTGTCTTATAAGGTATGTGCTCTTGCAATTTATTCAACACCCATAGGAAGAACATTGGGAAGCTGCACTTAGAGTTGTTCAATATTTGAAGGGTAATCCAGGTCAATGTATTCTATTATGTTGTGACTATGATTTACAATTATATGGCTGGTGTGACTTAGATTGGGCTAGTTGTCCTTTGACTAGGAAATCACTCACAAGATGGTTTGTGCTTCTGGTAAACTCTTTGATATCTTGAAAGACTAAAAAGCAACATACGGTATCTAAATCATTGACTGAAGCAGAATATAGATCCATGGCAACAATAGCATGAGAATTAAAGTAGCTGAAAGCGATTTTGTTAATTCTCCATGTTATACACACCAAGTCAATCTGACTTTATTGTGACAGTTAAGCTGCATTGCACATAGCAAAGAACCCGATCTTTTATAAACAAACGAAACATATTGAAGTGGATTGTCATTTCATCTAAGATGAGATTCTGAACGGTAATGTTTCTCCATATCATGTCACCACTCATGTGCAACTAGCCGACATCTTCACCAAGGCTTAAGGCAAACACTAATTTGATTACTTCCTTCACAAGTTGGGCATTCAAAATCTCCATGCGCCAACTTGAGGGGGTATTGAGATAGTTAAATATAGTAAATATATTTTATATATTCTTTGTATATTTTGCATCTTTGATTGATATGAGATCTTGTAAATATTATGTATATATTGTTTATCATAGGAGATTTTGTAGGAGAGTTTTTTAGGAAGGTAGACGATTTTATCAGTTGTATATATTTTCAATTTTGTGGAAAGAAACGGCAAAGAAAATTCTTCCCTTCAATTCTGGTGTTTTAGAGAGTCAACAAAACTACCTAAATTATTGACAATGTGTTCATTAATTCATAAAATGAATGTCATAAATGGGGTTAGTGAATAAAATGAGTCACACAACATGCATGTCTAACATTGTATATCGATATGTCTATGTTGATTAATAATCAAAATTAAATTACAAATATTTTCTCAACTTATCCTACCTATAATGGTGTTCAAGCAAGTTTCGCTTTAGTATTTCAATAATATCTACCTTCATCATATCTATATTAGATTCATATTTTATAGTCTCTTCTTCAAAAAATTTACATGATTTTGTATCGTGTTGAACTTTTATCTAGTGCTATTGATAAAATTTAATATAATGAAATTTCCATAATGTTTTTAATGTTTTTGAGATATTTGTAGAAAAGATATCTAGAGTTATTTAAGGTCTTACTATTTTCAAATTTGTATATATATAAATATGGTTATGGAATGAATCTACATATAGAAAATACTAAGTAGGATCATTTGTTCTTACTTTAAAAAAAAAAAAATGTGTCATTTGCCTTTAAAGGGTGTGGGATGGGAAATAAATGTTCCAACTCAAATTCTTATAAAAATATAATACTACGAACAAATGTATAAAAAAATATAGGTCATTATTTTATTAAATTAGTTTAGACCTTCAATTCTCTATAATACCCAAAGCTTTAGATACAAAAAGAAGTGACACAGGGGAGCCCCTATCCCTCTATTATGATATAGACATTTTGTAATTTCTAGAAAGAAAATTTAAGAGGTTTAACCAAAATTTAAATGGTATTTTATAGCTATGGATAAATTATCTAAGTAGTTACTAGGTAGTAAACTATGCTATAAAATAGAATATTACTTGGCATTCCTAAGTGTCCCAATTGGATATAGAATGTTTCCACTTATTTAATTAGAATTTGAGAACTTTCATTTGAAATGTCAATTCCAACTGGTAAAAAAAAAACAAAAACAAAATTAAAGTGGCTGGAAGAGCTCGAACTCAGTTGTAAAGAATCATTCTTACTAGATACTTTAGATTCGATCTGGAACAAATATCGTATATGTTTCTTGCATCCTACAATGAAAAGGAAAAAAAATGAAAAAGAAAAAGAAAAAAGAAAATTTTGATATATTTACATGAGAAAAAAAAAACAACAACCTCAAACTCATGATCATCTTCCTCGTACGGTAGGCCTTACTGTAATAAAACATGAAATGGCGGCCATGATGAGAGTCATCACCGCCAACTGACGTCAAATCAAAATGACAGCCTCATCTCCTGCAGATCCCACAGTGTCGATATACAAAAACATCCATCAACCATCCCCCATCAAAACATCCATTACCATTTATTTTCTCTCCCCAAACACCCCCACCCACTACTACTTCTTCAACACATATATACACCACCAATCCAAAAATTACTCTAGCCCAAACAAACCATACATGTATATATTCATATACTTGACTGTGCTTTGTGAAAGTTAAAGAAAGCAGTCCATTGTGTTTTTGAGCTCCTTCCTGGATGCTTCCTTCTCTTCTGGCTATAGTGTAGGTCCCACCAGTTTATTCACCTCCATTGATCCATTAGTTATTTAGAAGGGAAATTAATGGAAGTGAGAAAGGGAAATCCTTTTGTCTTAATTTAATTAATTTTCTTGGTAGGTAATTTTACTTTCATTGTTAATCATGTTTATTAGGTAAGAAGCATTTTTTGAAGAAAATATTTAGAAGATGATGGTGGATGTCTTGAGCTGTTACAATTAATTAAGGAGATGGGGAAAGTTTGGAAGTTTGTAAAGAAAACATGAATTCATAAGATACGATAAGATAATTATATTGTGTAGATTTTTAAGACACGACAGCTACGGAGAAGGTCGCATGATGCAAATCTTATGAGCTCATTCACTCCCGCATTAGTATGATATTGTTTATTATCACGGTTTTGTTTTTGGGTTTCTCACAAAAAACTTTATGCAAGTACTTTTCATTAATTATATGTTAATGCTTGTTTGAAACCTAGAAAGTATTGTACAAGAAAATAAAGAGGAAATAAAATTTGAAGGAAAATAAAAAATAATTTTAAACTTAATAAATTAATTTTACATATTTATTTAAACTCATTTTATTTGTTTATCTCTATTATATACAAATTAAGAAATTTAAAAATATATAAAATTTTAAAAAATTTACCGATTATATTTTTTTTTCCCTTATTACTCAGTTTCAAAAAGTAATTTAAAAATAATTTTTATGTTTAGTTATCTAATAGAAAAATACAAGACGATCATAATAAGCAGAATTATTTAAAATTTTATATATTTTTGTATCATTTAATATTTATATCAATGAGTTAAAATAAATAAAATAATACATTGTTACTTTTTCTTTTTTTCTTTCTTTCTACTTCTACATTTTCTTTCCCTTACAATTTTTTCTCAATTTTTTTCAGCAAAAACATACCCACAAATTTTGTAAAAGTGATTGTTTGATATTTTATCATACATCAGAGTAAATATTTATGTCCGATTGATGAATTTAAAAATCATAACAGTCAAATTAATAATATTTTAATTATCTAATAGCTTTGACTACTATTTTAAAACCGGAGTTTTGATCTAATTCTGAACTTGGTCTTATTTTCCCTATAGCAATTTTTACCGTTAGCCTTTTCTTAAATAAGGAGGGTAACTTTTTCATTATTTGCACAAATCGGCTTATCTATCGCTTTTATCGTTTTAACTTTCGATAAGTCGTTCAGTAATTAGGTTTCGTTTGTTTTTTTTTCGTAATTTATTCGTATGAATAGTGCGGCTTATGGTTGTCACCGTCTTGGTGATGTGTGGTTGTGTCATCTCGATATGACATTTTGTTTTTCAGTATCGTAGTATAACGTTTATTTGTGTGTAAGCAATTCAGACAAACAAAGTATATTCGATTAGAGACAATAAATCAAATCATTGATCAATGGTCCTTAATATTGTACAGAACTTAAGTAATAGGTATTCTAGTCATAATAGTAATATCAAATATGTGGATTCAACTATCAAGGATATACATGCTTCGAGCCAATTCATTATTATTAACCCCATAATGTTTTTATCTTTTATGATTTTTAGTGATTGTGATTATATTTTTCTATCGATATATTGTTAGGTTGAATCAATAAAAAATATTTTTCTCTTCAAAAAAAATTTTAATTAATAAAATTGAGCCATAATCAATGATATTTATATGATTGAGAGTGAATTGTTATAAATATATCCTGATAATTAAGATTTTTAATTAAAAATTAAATATAAATAATTTTGTTGACATTAATAAAAATGATTTTAAAATTTAAAATTTTAAAGTTAATTTTTTTGTTAACTAATGTGAAAAAATTATATTATCAAATTATTTACCACTTCTCAAAAATTATTTACCAAATGACTTTTTTGTATGAGGGTAATTGAGTAATATTTTAAATTAAAGTTTAAATAAATTAAAAATATAAATGCCAAAAAGGGAACTGAAATTAAACGATGAGTCAAATAATAGGAAAACAAACATTGGCACATACTGTCAATAATGACACAATTACCCTTGCTTTTTATTACAATGACGAAAGCACCCACCGGTTTGGGAACACCATGGAGACTTCTACTCAGGAAAGAGATTTTCCTAAAAAAGAACTAAAACGACGTCGTTTCGTAAGGGTTTGTTCCAATTTCGTTTCAGAAAAAGGAAAAGCTAGAATCACACCTAGGTCTAGCGCGTGTAGATCACGATCGAAGTAAGCGTCGTTTAGTGGCGCACTCTCTCTACTTTACCTCTTCTACTCCTCACGTACTTGTCGACGTCCTCATTTTATTTTATTTATTTTAATTTGTATATATATATATATATATATATATATATATATAATGCTTATTTGTTTCATTGCTTTCATTTTAAACAAGTTTTATCAACTCAAGATTAAATTTTAAGAAAAAATATTTCAAAAAGTAAATATCTTTTTCTTTTGTTGTGTTTTCAAAAACGTAGAAGTTAGAACTTCTTGAAATTTCGCCATTTCGAAACCCTATTTTTTTTTTTTTTTGTTTTGAATTCGACTTTCGTTTCGAATGGGGTTGTGGGAATCGTTTCTCAATTGGCTGCGAAGGTAAATTAGGTCTTATGATACTCTGTTTGGTTGCTGAGAAAAGAGAATTTTGAGTTTTGTTTTAATTTATGAAGATAAAGAAACGAGAAACTCTCCTCAGCGAAGTCAAGTGGTTGTATTGGGCGGAGCTGAGTGGGGATTTTTGTTACCTCGGATGCCACACAATGGCATTGTACGATTTTGGATTTTTTTTTTCTTGCACTTTCTGAGGGACGAAACGGAGCCTGACGTGTTTTGCATTTGGGGATCTTCTGTGTTGCATTCGACACATTTCTTGCATGTTTTCTCCAGGCTACATGGGGTTTCAGTCTCTGAAATTTTTTGAATTTTCTTTTGCGCACTGGTTTTGCGCATGGTTTGGTTTGTTCCTTGAATTCCTAAGGTGGATGTGGATGAGTGATGGGCCTTCATTTGTTTTCCATTGGAAAAATTAGTTTCCCATATTGAACTAATAATTTAAATTGTGTAGAATGATTGTTGAGTTGATCAATACCCGTTTGCTGCTCTAGTTATACTTAGGGGGATATCCTTTGATGATCATCTTGGGTGTATCATTTAAATTTCTTTTCGCAGGCTATTACCATGTTAATTTGAGTTAAAGCCTCGGGATGCCTACGGTATCCTAAGATATGCTCTCATTTCTGAAAAACGGTATAATTTTGAAGTTGTTTTATCTGGTCAGAGCAACCCACGGCTAGCATTAGGTCCTAGGGAGGAGGTTGGCAAAGAAGTGATGTTTAGGTGCTGCAGTTGCCATGATCATTGTCTGGCTACATTGCTCCTTGGGCACTTTTGTTGAAAAGTTTAATATTAAGACCCTTTATTTATTGTAATTTCATGTTCTAATCATTATGGGTGAGGCACACGTGATGTGTGTACGCATTGCAATGGGAATGATGTTTTGCAAACTTGCAGAAGGTTAAAACAGTGGTGAAGGTGGTGGTGTGATGTTGCTGTTACATAGTGGTGTGGAACTGCCAATGGTAGCAAGTGGTGGTGGAGACAACAGTTATTGGGAAGTGGTGGTGGTGGGGGCTGAATTTTTGCTAATTATTGATTGTGGTGACAATGATCTTTTGCTGGCTTTGGTTTTGAAATGTGCTGGACAATTAGGTATTGACAGCCCTTTGGCTGTCTGTGGCCTTCAGGATCGACAGAAACCTAGATAGTTGCACCAGTTTCACACTCTAGGAGCTTTTGGAGCCTGTTGAGGCTAATAAAGTGGCATTGGTAGCTCTTCTGATGGCTTTGAAAGAAACCCTGGCATCCATATAATTTTTATGGAATATTATATATTGAATTCCATCAAGTGGATTAAAAACGGAAAACCGCATATT
This sequence comes from Tetrastigma voinierianum, assembly GCA_016808115.1. Taxonomy (NCBI): domain Eukaryota; kingdom Viridiplantae; phylum Streptophyta; class Magnoliopsida; order Vitales; family Vitaceae; genus Tetrastigma; species Tetrastigma voinierianum. The sequence continues at coordinate 32,820 of JAEQBH010002842.1, forward strand.
CTGTTAATGGAGTTGACTTGCTTTTAGAGCAAGGGATTATCCTTTGGGCGTGTTTCTAGAATTTTATTCCTTTTTTTTTCTTTTTTGGTTTGTGTTATAATATTGTAGAATTAGAAACTAGTTGGAAAAAAGAAACATGTATTCATGTAGAGTTAGGAAACTTCATATTCTTTTCTATTTGATTTAGGATTGTCTTGTATATAAATAGGTTGTTTGTGATCAATGAAAAAATACAATTCTTCCTTCAATTATCTTTGTTGAAGAAATTATTTCCTCAATTTTCTAGTATATACTCGTTGAATTGTGAGTTGTGTTGATATGTTAAGCTTCATCGTGTGCATTTGAGTCCTAGAGTCAATAAACGAGCTTCTGCTTCTTTTGAGTTAATTCATTCCGATGTTTGGGGTCCTTGTCCAGTTATGTCCCCCACTGGCTTTAAATATTTTGTTACTTTTGTTGATGATTTCTCCCTTGTGACTTAGCTTTATTTAATGAAAAGTCGTTCTAAGTTATTTTCTCATTTCACTGTCTTTTGTGCTGAAATACAAACCTAATTTCATGTACCTATTCAAATATTAAGGAGCAATAATGCCAAAGAATATTTATTTGAACCTTTTCAATCTTTCATGTTACCACACGGGATTCTTCATCAAACCTCTTATGTGGATACACTATCTCAGAATGGGGTATCTAAGAGAAAGAATAGACATCTTCTCGAGACTGCACAGGTTCTATTGTTCCAAATGCATATTCCTAAACACTTTTGGCCTGATGTATTCTCTACCGCTTGTTTCTTGATTAATAGGATGCCATCATGGTTCCTAAGCTGAACTCCTTATCATCGGTGTTTCCTAATAATCCCTTGTTTCCTATTGAGCCTAAGGTTTTTGGATGCACATGTTTTATTTGGGATGTCCATCCACAAGTCTCTAAACTTGATTCGAAGTCCTTAAAGTGCATTTTTCTGGGTTACTCTCGTGTACAAAAAGGGTATCAATGTTATTGTCCTCCTCTTCGACGATACTTTGTGTCTATTGATGTTACATTTTTTTAGAGTACCCCCTTTTTCCCTCTCTTCTAGTGTTACTAGTCAAGGGGAGGATGATGATTTATTAATATAGGCTATTTCCTCCCATTTCTCCTACTCTAATTCCACATTCCCATTCTGTTAAGCCTAGATGGGTTTGGAGATCAACGAGGCGGAGCGATCAACTCTGACGGCATCACGAGGGGAATTAAAGTAGTCATAATCACTCCACGAACACGCCATATGGAGCCAACTCCATATAGCTCGAGTCGACATGAACACACCCGCCAACCACCTACCTATACTCAAGTGTTGTGCAGATTGTCACTTAACGATCTCTAACTCCTGCACAAGACAACCGACACGTACTTCCGCGACGTCTATGTGCCGCACTCATCACACTAAAACGTGGGGATCAAAAAACTTGAATCGGGAGGGAAAGAGGCTCGACAGATCGGGTCAAAGACGCCCTTCACTCACCCAATCTTTTCTCGCTTGTTTCCTTATAACCATTTGTCTTCTTCTCTTGTTCCTTTATTGCATCTCTGATTCAATCTCTTTCCTAACACTGTTCTGCAGGCTTTATCTCACCCCCGTCATGAGAATACAGCATTTAAAATGCAAGCTTTAGGATGACAATGGTACATGGGACTCGTGTCGCTACCTACTAGTTAAAGAAGGTTATCGTCATGTCAAGTGCTCAGAGTCGTTTAATCCGATGAGTCCGGCTGGCTAGATCAAGGCCTGCCTTATCGCTAAGGGCTATGCTCAAACTTATGCAATGATTATTCCTGGATACTTCTCTCCTAGCGCCTAAGTCGACATATGTTCGCTCTATTTATTTCTTTGACGCCTTTTATGATCGACTTGCATCGCCTGATATCAGAATGCCTTTCTACACGGGAGCATCTTCGTAGTTAGTTTACACTTTATAACCCGCGCTTGTCGCTAGTGAGATAAAGAAGGTGTGTCGCCTTTAGAAATCTTTAGATATTAAAACAAAGTTCCATGCTTGGTTCGACAAATTTAGTCGCAAGAATGAGACATTTGACATGCAAGTAGTGCTAAGTCTCGACCACTTTCACTTCGATAAGTACTCCAGCTTCCTGTGAGATTATTCTATCCAGAGCAGATGTGGATGATATCATTATCACGAGTGACTTAAAGGTATATTATCTCTAAATCCTTTCTTCACACACAGACACAAAGGATTTAGGAATGTTGAAGTATTTCGTGTCAAGTCATAAGAAGTATCGTGTTGAAATTGCTATCTCAACAAAAATATGCATTTGAGAGCATGTTATATGAGACGTGGAAATCAGTATCAAATCATGTAAAGACTAACTAAGGAAGAACTATTTCAGCATCTGAGAAGATATAAGACTGGGTCGGGAAATTGAATTATCTTACAAAGAATCCTCGCTTCTGACATTGCTTATTTCGTGTTTTCGAAATAAGATACGTCATCTCCCATACCAATCATCAAGGTCGGGTAGAGCACTACGCCATTCAGTTAGTTCCCAGACGCGAATATTGTATATAAGGCGATGGGCATACCAGATCAGCAGCTCGCCAGACGTGCGGTGGTCAATAATAAGATAGGAGATCCACCTCGTGATATCGTGTCTTTTTTTATAACCGATCTCACGGAAGAAGCAGTTAGCAAAGTCATGGTCTTGTGATCTAGCTATGAGTCGTATACGGAGCCATGGCACACCAGATGCGATCACGTATACGCTACCTATTGATGCAAGTGTACGTCAAACTTCAATACCAACGGCTTTCGCGCGATAAATTCAAGCCGACATGCATATGCGATCTAACCCGCATTTTAGAAATCCGACCAAACATATCGAGACAGATTGTCATTTGCTCGCGAAAAGATCTGGCCAGGCTGATCTCTACAGTGATACGTGAAAGATTGAGGACAATTAGGAAATATTTTCACAAAACCTTGGAGCGTGGATTGAGCTCGCTATCTGTAATGCAAAGATCAACATCTACGCCCAACTCGGCGAGGAGCGTTATTGTATTATGTAATCTAGAAACTAGTTGGGAAACTGAAACATGTATTCATGTAGAGTTAGGAAACTTCATATTCTTTCCTTTTTGGTTTATGATTGTCTTGTATATAAATAGGTTTTTTGTGATCAATGAAAAAAATACAATTCTTCCTTCAATTATCTTTGATTATAGTTCGAATGGGTGCCTAGTTGCTAACTGAAAAGTGAACTCTCTATCTAAGAGAGGAATAGTGACCTTGCTTCAATGAGCTCTCTCTCTCTCTCTAGGAATTCAATACCCTTACCTCGCTGTCCTTATGTTTTATTTCCTTAGATACTGTTGGTATTTATTGAAGAAACAAGATATGTAGTTATTTTTCTCTTATCTTTGTTAGAGAATCCTCTTGTTCTATGTTACTTTTGTCTTGTTGAAAATTGTTGTTTCCTAAAAAATAAGTGGTAGAACCATTCAGGTGATGTGGGGTGGTGCTTGAAGTTGTGATGGTTTAGGGACAATGTGGATGACAGTGTTGGAATGGTGATGGTGGCACAATTTAAGTTACTATTTGTGAGCTTATTTCATTTATTTAATGTAAATTTGGTTATGTTTGGAACTTCCAATAAGGCCATCTGCTATTTTTGGTTTAAGAGCATGCATAGAAGTATAAAGTATTGTTCATGCCATGCCCTATGATTAAGGATTGTGAAGGGCCTAGGGGAGGTTCTAGTTTCAAGTCCCTGTGAACACAAAAATCTACCTAAAAATAAAAAATTATTGTTCAAACCAGTGCTAGCTGCACTACAAATGTAGTTTTGTTAAAACTATGGTTATTGGCTTCTTCTCCTTCACAGCACCAACACCATTGCTGCCTCTGCTATCTCTGGTGCTATCTCTTAGCCACCACTAAAACTGGAACTATTGTGTTAATTAATCTAAAATCTCATGCTGGGGCTGTTACTTCTGCTACCTCCCTTACCTTTTCCTTTGACGTCAATACATCAGGGATACTTAACTTTTTTTCTTAACACATATATGCTAAATAATTTAACAAATGAGCTTTTATCTTTTCCTTGGGGCCAAAAAGAAAAGCAAGAAAGTAAATAGATTCCTTTTTCTATTGCCTGCAATTACTTCTAATAAAAACATCAACTTCAAGAGGGCTCAACTGAGGCCCATTTGTCTTGACTTTTTTCCCATTTATTTCATTTTTCTTCTGCAGCCTCTTTTTCAAACAAGAAATGGAGCTATCTTTGATAGGTCTTCAGAATGCAGGAAAAACATCACTTGTAAATGTTATTGCAGTAAGTAAAGTTCATAGAAAATGTGTGTTTTCTTTTTTTGTTTCCCTTCCCTTTTTTTGGTTTGGTACCGGTAGCTAAACTCCTTTGTGGATCTTGTGGCAAGACTGGTGGATATAGTGAAGCACATGATCCCTACAGTATGTAATCTTTCTCATGAATCTTTTCCTTTTTTTACCCTAAGTGTGTCGAAAGGTATCTGCAGCCACAGCGCTGATATTGTAATACAATGAGTTTATGCATGAACATATTATGTGAGTCATATCTTTGATCTATAGGTGGGATTTAACATGAGGAAGGTAAGTAAGGGAAATGTCACTATAAAGTTGTGGGATCTGGGAGGACAACCTAGGTTTCGCAGTATGTGGGAGAGATATTGCCGTGCAGTTTCAGCTATTGTGTATGTATCTTAACTGCTGCCCCTTCTAGTTACATGTTCATAATGTTGCCTACCACTTGTATTTTGTTGAATTTTATATCATATTCATTTCCATATATATTGTTTTGTAATATCTCTTGTGGATCTCTTAACACAACCATTCTGGTCCATCTCTCCTTGTTCTTGTGTTGGAATAGGCCAGTTACATAGGGATGCCCTGAGCTTCATTAACCACATATTTGTAGTATAATGTATGTTCTATTTGAGGATTGAATTATCGTATTCTATCATCTGAGAAGACTCAAGAAAAACAAAACAAAAACCTTGCTTTAGAGGACTAAGTTTATCACTCTTAATACTCCAACTAAGACCCAACTTTTCCACTTTCTTGAGGTATCATTTTTTTTGGCCAGTAAACAACTTGTTGTCTTTTACTTTTTAGACAAATGGGAAACATGAATTAGAACCTATATCTAATATATTTTCTGCCATTAGTTGTTCCTTTCAGCTAGATGTTGAAAATCCATCTATTTTTTTATGTTATAGAAATGCTGTTCCTCCATGGCATACTTTAGCGTTGGGCTTTAAGGATTTTCCAGTTGTGTAGGAGTTTTGAGTTGTTCTTTTTATTCAAGAGGGTACAACTCAAAACCCTCTGCAGTTTCCTGGCAGCAGAGGACACTTGCTAACTCTCCCTTGTGCTTCTGGAGATCTTGCAACATTTCAGCCATTCTTCTCACGTTCTACTGCTATCTGACTCTCCAAACTTCAGATGCTGCCAATAAATCTTTTACTGTCTTTGGGATCTCCTAATAATCTGGGTTTACTAACAGATCTGTGGATATCCTTACGTAGAACAAAATTTAGTGCTATGTGTTCCTTGCTAATATATCATTACTGAATGCCATGCGCTGAACGAGTGCATTTGACTTGACCCAATAAGCTCTTAGAATTTGATTTACTTAACTAATTAATGTCTTTCAGACATTTTTTAAAAGATAGATTTCATTAGGATCCAATTTTTGGTTAGCAAGGTATGATATTGGCCTCTTTAAAGGTTTTGATTCCCTTGACATCTGCTTTGTCAATGATGTTTTGTTTGTCATCCATCATTTAAGTTATGTCTGACTAGTCCTGAAGCATGAGACTTTCAACTTTTTGATCTGATTTTTGTTGCAGCTATGTTGTGGATGCTGCTGATCCTGATAACTTGAGCGTGTCAAGAGGTGAACTTCATGACTTGTTAAGTAAGCCCTCCTTGAATGGTATCCCTTTGCTGGTACTAGGTAATAAGATTGACAAGGCAGGAGCTTTGTCTAAACCGGAGCTGACAGAGCAAATGTAAGTGGATATGATTTTACCTTAATTATGTTGAAATAATGTAGGATTTGAGTGGTTTTTCAAAACGATCATCATTTTTTGTATTAAATGAAGGTGGATGATAGTAAAATTCGCTTAGTTGTTTGTTGAACTGTTGAGATGTAACTGGAGATGATTTTACTTTAATCATGTAGAAAAAATGTGGGATTTGAGTGGCTTTTTAAAATGAATGTTATTTTTTGTGTTAAAATGAATATGCAGGATAGTAAAATTCATTCACTTGAAAATTGCGAAAAGGCCTTCAGTCTTGGACAGTGGAATGGAACTACAAAAATATTCAATTTTCTTATTTGTCAATGACCAAGAAAATCAACTCTAGAAGAGAATGTGAATCCAATCATCCCCTTCTTTTGGCTTGGTTGTGATGGTTCAAGGTTCATGGATAATTTATTTATGGTGTTTAGAATTGAGAGACGGCATTTGCTTTGCAGGGAGCTTAGGTCCATCACCAATAGAGAAGTATGTTGTTACATGATTTCATGCAAGAACTCAACCAACATCGATACAGTTATCGACTGGCTTGTAAAGCATTCCAAATCAAAGAATTGAGTATGGTGATTACATTTACTCTCTCTCTGCAGCTGATGGTGAGGTCTGCTGCTTGTCTAACTGGGTTTGTCATTGTCATCTTCTAGTTGGCTTCATTTATACTATATAATATTATTTGGGTTGACAGTTTGCATCTTTGATGACACCCTTCTCCCTTTAACAAACACAAAGTGAGTTTTGAGTTTCATTTGATGATGTTGATTGGTGTGAATAGCATTCTAAATATGACAACTGGTGTAGTTGATTCTCCATTGATGGATTTCTTGAAGCTCTTGTTCACTTGTTGGAACACAAAAGCCATTTGAGTTTGATTTATGTTGTTGATTGTTGAATCCTTGATTTCTTTTAGCTTTGGTGGGTTTTAGGAAACAAAAAAAATGGGTGTATTAAGAAGATTCTATGAAGTGTTTGTTTTTTTTAAGTATTTTTAAATAATGTGAATGTCAATTTCACTCATTTGGATTGAAAATAATCAGTTCCTTATGTTTTGGAATAAATATGCTTAATTATTATTATGTTCAAATTTCAAATTTCATTGAAGACCTTGTTGAAAGTGTTAAAGAAAATACCTTCTTTGGAGGTTCAACTTTTATATGCTTGTGTAGTCGTTAATTAAATACAAGAAAAAACATAAATTTATAATACTTTTTGAACTAAATTAAATCACGATTTATGGATTATTTATATCATTATTATTTATATTGTTAAGATGTAAATATGTTTTTTAAGTATTCCATCTTCATTATCTAATATGACAAATTTACTGATATGTTATTTTTCTTAAAAGTGAACGACAAAATTATATATACGCGTTATTGATTATTTATTATTTCTAAGATCTTTTTAAATAACATTTTCATGGGTTTTGAAATAAACTTTTTATGGTATCAATATGTGTACCCAAAGTTTCTATTTTTTATAGAATCCGATCAACAATATTCCTTAAGTTATCTATTTCTTTATAATACTTATCATCATTCTTTTCACATTCTTGTGATCATTGATTACAAAATAATGAATGAAAATAAAATATTAAATTATAATTATATTTTCTCAAAAAAATTATACAATTATATTTACTATATATTTATCATGATATGTAAGTTGCTAATAAGACCCAACTTATTAAGTTAAGAGTTCATGTTGATAGGGAAAAAGGTTAGGGCTTAGGCCTGAGTCCCTTCACGGGATCACCCAATTTGTAAATAAACGCATTATTACGTATATATTGCAAAGTAAATAGATGTAAATAAAATTTGTTATCAAAAGATATAATTGGAAGCATGAAGGTTTTCTCCACTTCATCCATAGAAATAAATGTATAAGGTTTTACTCTTCCTAAAATTTCTCCATTGGTCAAATTAAATCTCACATTCATTACTAATAAGGCATGCCTCTATTGCTAAGGATTCGCTTTTATTACGTAGTACAGACGTGCTCAGGTCTCTAAGACAATATAATACTATAGGTCAACGTTATTATGTCAAGTGAATAGATGTCTAAAACAAAACTCATATTTATTGTGAAAATATTATAAAAAAGCAAACTTTAAAGAGAAGTGTGTTCTCTTTGTTTGTATATAAAAAGAGAGAAGTGATGAGATGGAGAGAAAATTGAGATGGGAGAAAGGGGGAGAGAGATAAGGGAAGAGATAGAGAGAAGATGAGAACTTATTTCTCATTGAGATGATTTACAAAGGGGTAAAAGCGGTCTTTTATTGGTCAATGTAACAATGTCCCCATTACTCATCTTAAAGGTGAGTAAATTTGAATTCATGAACCCCATAATAAAAGATTCCTTTGGTTCTTTTAACGTTGAAGCTTTACTGCTTCATTTACAACATTCCAATGGGTTTCAATGTGGTCATTCACCACATGCAAATGAAATCCTTCATTTACCTTTTCATTCACAACACTCCTCTCGAATCGACCACCATCAAGCATCACGACCATTAAAACCTCTATAAGAAAAACCATAAAAACTTAGGAAGGAAAAATAGTATAAGATTTATATGATGTAGATTATTATTAGTGTCTAGTGAGTACATTCATTACATGCAAATGAAACCCTTCGTTTACCTCTTCATTCACAACACTTCATCTTGAATTACCACCATCAAGAATATCTTATTAAAACATTGCTAGTAAAAACCATATAGGAAAACCCACTTGGAGGAAAAATAAGACAATATTCTTACGATGTAGACACTATCAATCTACAGATCGACTCCGTTAAAAACCTTGTTAATAAAATCCAGTTGGACAAAGCATGGACGAAGGCAAAAAGAGTACACCTAGGAAGCACGAACACGGATATGGCCACAAGGATACGACACAGGGACATGACAAATTCCAAAAAACCAAGACATAGATACGACAATGACATGACATAATAAAATAATTATCCTTATACCTTAAAAAGCAATTTAGATAAATAAAAAACAAGTGTTCAAACTTTATTCTTACAAATATTCAAATACTAGCATAAATAATACTAAAACTAAATACTAGCGTTCCTTTCTAGATCAAATAAAACGGCTTCCAATTCTAGTTCATCAAGAAAAAGATTTTCAATCTCAAGAAGTACAACATTCTCTATATCCATTGAGTCAAAATCATCTCCTCCAACATCCCACATTTTAGATTCACCTTCATTTTAGTTTGGAGATCTCCATAACATAAGTCAAAGATTGTTATGGACAAAAACCAAGTCCTCAGCTCTTTGTAGTGTCAACTTGTTTCTCTTAATATAGTGAATGAAATTATCTGTGCTCCAATTTCTCTCACAACATGAGGATGAACAAGGTTATCCTAGTAATTTCCTGGGCTGTTATAGGACACATTAGTGTGAAAGTTTCATAAACAACCCAATTATTTAATGTAACTCATGTATCACATATATCATTGATAGAATCACTGGCTTAGAAAAAATCATCAAAGCATGTAGAAAAAGCAAAGATACTCTAATTCACTCGCTCCTATCAACTTCATTTGAAAAATATCTCTCAAACATTTTTTTCTCTATCGCTTCCATATTCTGATGTGATGGAACACGATCGAGACTCATCAAGCCATTGTTGACTATAATACCTACAAGTTTAGTTATGACATAATTTATAAAAAGTTAAACATCATAGAATATCATTTATACTTAAATCATCAAAGCCTATAATTTAAACTCTTAAGATTACCTTGGATTTAAGGAATGAGCTAAGCAAAAAGGTGTGTGGCTTTTAATCCATCTTTCCACCAAGATTCCATTTACATATCAAAAAACCTACAAGTATAATTATGAAACAATTCATACAAGTTCAAATATAATAAAAACTTTCAATCAAAACTCAAATATTTAACTGATAAATCTTAATTATACCTTGAATTTCCTATGAGCCTTTTTTGTTCTTTCTTATAAATGGCTTCCTTCACTTTTTCGATCATCGAATCCCACCACTCATAAATATTGTGAAGGCAAGATTTGTCAGTGTCAACTAATTGAAGCATTACATATATAGGAGTTGTATAGCTATGGATATAATCAACATCCATCCAAAAGTCTTCATTTAGGATTTTATCATTTAATTCTTTAGCTTTCACTACATCATGTTCTTTATACATCTCCCATTCTTCACTTATCACTAATTGCTCTAAACCTCTTTTTATTGTCTTCAATCATTTAAGCATAACAATAGTTGAAGCAAAATGTGTATTGACCATTGAAAGTAACTTCAACTTTCAATTATTATTAAACATTGACAATCTCATTGCATGATTCATAATGAAATTCTTGATGAAAGAGTCATCACTTGAAACCCGAGAGATCCAACCACATTGTACCATCACATCGTCATATCTTGGGCATGTTGATGGTGCATATATGTTTTTTAAAACAAGATTGAGAGTATGAAGCACACAAGGAGTCCAAAAGATATGCCAAAACTTTGCTTTCATTATGTGTCTTACAGTTTTGTAGGCTACAGCATTATCAGTTATAATTTGAACTACATTTTGAGGACCAATCTCTTATATAGGGTTAATCAACAAATCAACTATAAAGTATTTGTCCTTAGTCTCCCCTTAACCGTTTATAGCTTTCAAAAACATTGGCCCACCTTCTGAAATTACCATGATGTTAATAAGTGGTCTTCTTTGAGCATCTGACCATCCATCAATGCAAATATTCACTCCTTTCTCATTCCAGGTTTTCTTGATTGGTTATAATAGATTCTTAATATTACTCTTCTCCTTCTGCAATAATGTAGTTCTTAAAGCATTATAGTCTAATGGGACATAACCTGGAAGTTGACTTGCACTTTTAAATGCACGAATATAATAAGGATTTCTAGCAAAATGAAAACCTGATACTTAATGTAAAACATGCAAACATCTCAACATCAACTATTTCACGTGCACCCATATTGGATATTTTCTCAATTGATGCAATAAACTCCCTTCCTCTTTTGGATGAATTGATAGAGTTGTAATCAATGGTAATGAACACCGATGTACGGTACTAGTAGAGGAATTCCCAATTAAAAGTTTTATTAGCAGTGTGGGTAAAGGAACTTGCTTAGTATTAGATTGTTTCACTCTTTATTCAACTTCCTTCATCACATTTCACATTTCAACTAAATTTTTATTTGTTACCCACTTTGAATAGAATGAGCATTCCAAATTTCAAGTCAATTAGAAGTCGTTTGGTCGAGAAATCACGAGTCCTAGCTAATTACGATTTTCTTCCCCTTTCCCTCTCCCTTACTGTTGAGAACAACCCCCCTCCCTTTTTTTCTCTTTATATATTTTTTTCTTTCCCTCTTCTCTTCTCTTTCTTTTCTTTTCAAACCCCCACCTGGCCACCTCATTACTCGGATTTAACTTGCTTTTTTTTTATATTTTTTTTAAGCTTAACTACTACTACAATCAACTTATTAACCCATATCAAATTATTTTCATCTCTTTTCCATTTCTTTTAAAACACAAAGAAAAATATTTTATTATTTTTATTTATTAAGTTAATAAAATGATTTTTTTATTAATGTAATTAATATATGGTAATTAAAGCCATTTAATTAAAGAATATTTAATTTTAGCCCCTAATTTATATAGTTATGAAAAACTTGAATTTGAATATTTAATTTAATAATTTGATCATTATCTGAAATTCATGTTTTAAATCTTAAATAAGGTTTGAATATTTAAATAATTTTTCATTGCAACGTCCATCTTTATTTTGGTATTTTTGGCATTAAATATGAATTTTTTTTTTTGAAAACTAAATATGAATATTATCTTGAATACATGTATTTTGCTTGATTTTTTCATTTTAGACTTTTCTAAAAATATTTTCATCAAATTTTATATAATTTTCACTTACCAATTTTTTTGTAAAAATATTGTAAGACCGAAATTCCGATTTACGGAAAAATGGTAATCGTAATTTCGATTCTGAAAATTGTAATTTTGGTTAAAATCTCAGAAATTTATTCACACAGATCTCGGATGTTGAAGCGGATTACAGTTGGAATCGATACCATTAATCTGGTCTGCATGGAAATTTAAATAGAATTTCGAGAGCGGTCGGAGTTGGCACGTTTTTCGAGGTATCGCGTTTCGGGTGTCGTAAAACGATTTTCGATGCGACAGTCGCATATAGCAGCGCCTTCATGTCTTGTAAGTGTCGTGAGTGAAATGATGAAATACGACTGACTAGAGATATAGTCTTTGGGAGTGTGAAATTGGGAAAGAATAGCGTAAATGTCATTTTGGAAAGTTTAATGGAAGTGAATGAGACCAGGCAAGTGTGCCTTCTTCTTCAAAAGGGGGAGGACCAAAAACGTGAAATCAAAGAAGGGGGGATGCAGAGGGCCATGCTGGTGCGTTTTTTTTTTAGAGAGAGAACTTATCTCTAGAATCGTGGGAGATCGTGAGTCGTGGTCGTCGAGACAAGAAGGAAGGCTGGCTACCACACGGAGGAGAGCTTCCCGGCGTGGTGCCGGTTTAAGGAGTTTGAGTATTTCAGCGGGATGAGGGTTTCTCATACTTTGGGTTTATTCTTTATTTAAGTACTTTGTTAATTTTTAAGTTGAATGAGGTCGTAAGGGGCCGTTTGATCGGTCCTAAAACATGGGACCGAATTGTTTGAATTTATGGAACCCAAATTTGGTGTCCGTGGCTATCACGGGCTGTTGAATTCAATTAATTGGTATACTTTATGCCATAAATTATGTGTTGGTTTTATATGAGGCCGGAAATGGCGAGTGAAACAGGTTCACTAAGTGAGCGATGATTTGTGATTTAGGAATAATCTTAGGGTTCAACGTTTCAGAGAATAGTGTTCACAAAATAAATTTTGTGAATTAATGTGTTTGGTCGAGTAATTCAATTAGAATTGCTCGTGTTTGATCATTAGCCCATGTGAGCTAATTTTGATGTGATGAAATGAGAAATTCTGTAACATGATTGTGTGAATTCATTTATGTGAATATATGCATGATTATATATTTTCATGTATTTATAGGTATCAATGGAATTGGCATCATGCATTCCATATGCCTTGGGGCCTACTAGGATGATAGGAGTGAGTGCATGAGCGAGTCTAGAAAGAATGGTTTCGGAGGGTTGTCTAAAAAATGATAATTATTGGAGGGTGAGTCGAAATCACTAAAAATATCAATCTCGTCGGAGCAGCGGTGTGTCGTCGGAGGGTGAGTCAGTAAATAATATCGATACGTCGGAGGCGAGCTGATTGATATATATACATCGGAGGGTTGTCCACAAATAAACATAATAATAATTCTCATACGAGGTAAGCGAGTGTGGGGAGTCGATGAGGACTTCCGAGATCACGAGATGTCAGTTAGGCGTTAGTAGGATCATGCATTTGATTGAATGTGTGTTTATTTGGAACATTGCACATATGCGCAAGGTGGAAGTAGCCAGCAGGGTGATTCAACTGCGAGGCATTAACTCGCCTGTCGAGGATATTATTTTTCACGGGTCTGGGGAGCGTGCGAGGAGACGGCTAAATCCTAGGAGCGTGCTTTAAAATTTGGATTAGCTTTGGGTTATGATGTATGACATGTATTAAAATTCTCTAATTTTAATATATGTGTTGTATAAGAGTAAAATTTAAACTCTTGAAACTATTGGATATAGTTGGATATGTATGTTTTAGGAGTATTGTTCATGGAGCCCCAGTGGTCATTTACTCATGTTGTTGTTATATTGATGTTTAGGACGGGTTATATCACGAGGTGATGTATTTGGGTAGAGCTCGTCCTGAATTCTGCCCAGTTTGTAATGTCGGGTCACCAGACGTTGCAGTATGTTCCATCGGGTTGAGGGGGTAGTGACGGACCCCGGGATTTGGGGGGGCGTCACGGCTTGGTATCGAGCTTAGGTATACGAATACCTAGGGAATTTCCGGGTTGGGTATCCATCACCACTTGGGTGGTTTGATGTAAAGTATGGGTATATGAAAACCTAGAATGAGGAGAAGCAGGCTTAGGCCATAGTCGTGTAAGAACATCACCACTTGGTGTGGTTCGATGTTGAGTTTAGGTATGAGATTACCTAGGAAATCACGGGACAAGACTAGGACACTACATGCATATGTTTGTATGAGCTCCCCGTACAAAGGAGACTCTGCCCGATTTTTGTGAGAAATGTCGGGTCACCCGACATTCACGAGTGTTTCCGCGGGTTGAGGGGTAGTCAACGGACCCCCGGGTTTTGGGGCGTCACGGCTTGGTATCAGAGCCTGGGTATACGAGATACTGGGGGCTCGGGTTAGGTATCCATCACCACTTGGGTGGTTTGATGTAAAGTATAGGTATATGAAAACCCTAGAGAATGAGGGCTTAGGCTTAGGCCATGAGTCGTGTAGAACATCACCACTTGGTGTGGTTGATGTTGAGTTTAGGTATGAGACTACCTAGGGAAATCCATGGGACAAGACCCCAGGACACTGTACATATCTTTAGGTGATTGTTTGATAAATGATGTGTGAACATGTGAATGCTGATGAATGGTGTGTATACCATATTGTATGTGTTATGATTGTTTGTGTGCTTAGTACTTAGCACATAGGAAAACAAGTGATGTGTTATAAACTTTTAGAAGTTTTTACAGTGTGTAAAAACTGGAACAAAGAGGAAAAATAAAATAAGTTTGAATAAATTTATTTGAGTTGTTGGATAATGAAATCGAATTTTAATAAATTTGAGATTGAACACTAGGGTTAGTGTTATAGAATGAGGCTTTGAGGAAATTCTGGACCATTTTCCAGAATTAAATGAAAAAAAGAAAATAATAAATAAACAAAATAAATTTTATAAATTTATTTGGTTTGATAGTAATAATAAAAAAAATATATATATATATATATATATATATGCGAGTATATATGTATATAAGGTGGAAAATTTTTCTGAGTGTAAGCTGGAAAAGAAAGTAAAAATAAATTTCATAAATTTATTTGGTTATGAGGAGGAAAATAATTTTCAAGGAATTTTACAAGTAGTAAAATTGAAGAAAATTAGGTAAAATAAATTTTATAAATTTATTTGAGTGTTGAAAATGAAAAAAATTTATTATTTTTAGTGATTTTCGATTCTTTGGAAATAATGGAAAAAAAAAGCTGAGTGCGAGAGAAATTTGAGTGTATTGCGAGTTGAGAGGGTGTTGAAAATTGTATTGCAATCCTGATTTTTGTATTGCGAGAGAAGAAAGCTTGAGGGTGGAAGTGCGATACAACGGTTTGTGTCGCAGAGAAAGAGTGAGGCTATGCTCGCAATCTGATTCCATGTGTGATAAGCGAGGCGGTCATTTCTTCAGGCGTGTCGTGACCACGGCGCGTGTTCTGACCCGGCCAGGCCACGACACGGCCTTTGAAGCGGCCCGGTGGCGGTGAGCGCCTGAGGCGCCTTGACGGTACGACCCCAGGCGTGGCGGCCCCGGGGCGCCTGGTAGGCGCGTGGGCGTGTGCATGGGGCGTCTTCTTGGCAATGGTGTGCACCGGTGCACTCGGCTATTTTGACACGGATTCGACTGATCGCATTTCTGAGTCGAATTTGGACATTGCTCGTGAACTTCGGTTCATGAACCTTTATTCATCACAAAAAATTTCGAAAAAAAATTTATTAAATTAAATTAAAATCAAATCAAATCAAATAAAATTTGACAAAATTTTCAAAAAAATAAAAAAATAAAATAAAATTTTCAAAAATGAAATTTTTGTTGATAAAAATATTTTAAATGCATAATTGATTGCCTTGCATTACTATAAATGCAAGAATGATATGTATACACTAATTCATGTGTATGATTAGTGTCTCGAAATTTTGTGTTTATCTTGTGAGATCTTTGTATTGAGATTTAAGCTAGTATTAATTGTGTAGATGGCTAGTAGGACATCCACGGGGCGCGGTCGGGCACCACTTAGGTATTTGACCGGCGCCGGTGTTGATCGCCGGGCTGTGGTGTAAGTGTTGCGGCATTCTATCGCCTGGGCTAGCCTGCAGGCAGTTAGAAGTCTTGAAGTGACCTCACAGAGGTTTAGAGCGCACCATCATCAAACCATTCAGGAGGAGGTGATGGTGTGAGACCATTGGTTCGTCGTGGATAGGAAGGTGTTGGGGCTGTGGAGTTACTCTGGCACTCCCAGGGATGGAGCTAGTATGTTACAGCTGGGGAGTGGGGCCAGGCTGTCTTGGTGGAATGGGCAGGACCTCTAGAGACCTCGGAGGAACACTAGTATGTAGTCCACAGGGATTAGGCGAGAATAAGGATGATATGTCGAGGTTGCGAGTTGAAGTCTGGGGACTCTATACGGTGGACTTGAGGATCATGGACATGTCGAGTTCGATGTCATGTCTAGGAATGGATTAGGCACGGCAGCTGAGGTCGATTATACGATTGAGCGTAGGAGGTTATCGCCTGTCGGCGTGCTCGTGTAGTAATTCGGGGGGAGACAAGCTGATAATTTTGCCCCAGGTATGTAGTCTATTAATGTCGAGACGGTTAGGATTGGCTAAATAGGCCTGCCTAGAGGACAGGGCAGACCCGGACTTGGGTCTACCTCTCGAAGTAGTGTGCGATTATGTGGATCATTTTCCGGATAGACTCTTGGACTACCTCCACGAGAGGGTGGCTAGACTGATATCGAGTTCGCCACTGGTATTTCACCCATCTCATGACTCCCGTAGGATGGCACAGGTTGAGTTAATAAGACTCGAGTCGATTCTGAGACTATTGGACAAGGGTTTATCATCCGAGCACTTCTCGTAGGCGCTCTGGGTTATTCTGAAGAAAGAAAGGACAGACCTTCAGCGTGTGACTCTGAGACGGTTGAGCGGGTTATTAAAGAATGGGTACCACTAAAGTGATGATTTGTTTGATGAGTTAGGAAGGCTCGAGTCTACTCCAGATAGACCTTCGCCTTGGTTACCATGTTTGAGGTTAGGGAGATGAATGTCACCTAAGATAGCGTTTGGGGACACGTTATAAGAGCACTTGGGTTTATGGTGATGCCACTTTGGTTGTGAATCTACGCGGCGCTGCATGGATCTCATCTTAGGATATTCCCAGCCCTATTTAGATCGGTTTGTACCATTCGTAATCTTCATGGGATGACATTTTGATCTACTCCAGTCGAGTGGGACATGAGTATCACTTGAGGATCATGTTATAGTTGTTGAGAGACCATGTCATCGGTTATCACGCGGGTTCGATCGGAGTCTGGGTGCGAAACTGCGGGTGAGATTTTTAAGACATGGTGGTGTCGGCATCGGGTGTCGGTCTCGGCCCAGGAGAAGGTCGAGGCGTGTGGGTTAGGAGAGACGAAGTCAGGTCTTCGAGATAAGTAGTTTCTTGGGATTGGTGGGTACTATAGGAGATTCAGAATGAAATTTGAAGTTGTCCATTCGGGGCCGGGATGTAGGACTTAGCACATGGGATGGATTCCCATAGTTGGATATGTGACCATGAGAGAGATCGAGGATGCGGGCACTCGGGATCACGGGTGTTAATTGAGGGAGGATCGAACTCTTGGATTCAGGAAGGCGGGACCCTGTTCACACGGTTTGGTAGGGCGGGATTGGGCATGTGAATCGGATTGCCACAGGGACGGGGATCAGGGGCTTTGGGGCAGGCGCAATCCCGATTTAAATTTGTAGAAACGGAGAGTATCTGGTTTTATTCCTCTACACCTATCTGGGTCAAAGGAACTAGTTTGTTTCGGGGTCTTGCTCCTGACACTCCCAGTGCTGAATAGGCAGGAAGGGCGAGTGTGGATCAGTAAGAGACGGTCAGTGCGATTAAGGCGTGGTGGACAGGGTGGTAGACCTGTTGGTTTGATGTCGGACTTGACATGGATGAAGTTGATAACCTTCGGGTTGTGATGAGTGGGACAGCAAGCCCAGGGTTATATACGACACATGACCTTGAGATTTGGGCTTAGAGGTTAAGGCCTTAAGAGAAGCCAGGTATAGATGTTCTTCCCTAGGATGTAGGGTGAGAGTTGACCTGATAGGTCGGGATTATGAGTGGGAGATCTCGGAGATTACGCTTTCATGGTAGACCAGAGTTGGGTGTCACGAGTATGGCATGTGCGTTGATTGTGCGAGTAACATCGTCGAGTCGGGTGTGGGTGCGGTACGGTCATTCACGCTCTTGATGAGTATGAGTTGAGTTTGTTTTTGGACTATCGATAAAGACTCATAGTTCGATTCAGGGAATGTGAGAGGCTCGAAGTGTAAGCCGAAGAATTATGTTAATCGAGATGAAACACGGTCAAGTTATTACGTGGGCTGGGTTGAGTAGTAGAATTCGGGAGTGACTCGGTTGGATACCCCTTTGGAAATTGCATTGGGTGTTGGTCGTGAGGAACCGGTATATGGATGTCATTCGCGACATGGGTAGTTAAGCGGTCCATTGGATTGTCGGTGATTGTGACCCTTGGAAAGGTTCGCGTTTACACAAAGTAAGGGTTGTGTAGGGTTACACGTTGTGGATTAAATACGGTGTTGAAATTTTTATTTATGAGCATACGTCTGGGTCATAAGGGTGAAGACTTGTCCTTAGTGGATTCAGCTCTGTAATGGTTATCGAGGGGCCAGTACTCTACGAGATGGCACCATATGAGGCATTGTATGGGAGAGCCATGTAGATTCTGGATTATGTTGGATAGGGTGGAAGAGCTCCATCGGGGTCCTACGATGCGATTAGAGACACCTCAGGAAGGTGAGCTTGATGCGGCAGCGTCTTCTCACGGCTTAGGCGGCTTGAAGAGGCTATGCGTGTCGTCGACCCTTAGAGTTCGAGGTTGGTGATCACGTTTCCTTGAAGGTTATTCCTAAGAAGAGTGGTGAGGTTCGTGACGTGGGAAGGCTATCGCGAGATTCATTGGGCCTTTCGGTACTCGAGAGATGGGTGCGTGGGTTGGTGTTCTTGCCCGGCATGTCGGAATGTACGAGTGTTTCACGTCTCCGCTGCCGGTATACTGGATCTGACTCATGTGGTGGTTGGGGGACGGATTGGGGGTTGACGTGGGACCTTCGGAGGGACCGGTATGTATTACTGGACCTCGCGCAGTGAAATCGGTTTGCGTCGCAAGGCCGCATTGAGGCTAAGTGAAGTTAGCTATGGCGGCACTATGGTGGAGGAGTCAACGTGGGAGCGCAGAGACTGTGCGGGCCACATATCCGCTTCTTGTTTAGGGATGAGAGTCGTGGTTTAGTCGTTTAAGATTTAAATATTTGTTTGTGTCGTAGTAGAGTGCACGTTGCATATACATGTGATTGATGTGATTGTCTGAATTTCGGGGCTGAAATTCCTTTAAGGAAGCGGAGAATGTAGGGCAAGAAATTCGATTTACGGAAAAAGGCGAAAATCGTAATTTCGATTACAAAATTGTAATTGAATTTTAAAATTGATTGATTCTGTTGTAATTTAGGTTAAAATCGAAATTTATTCTAGATATCGGGATGATGAAAGCAGTTACGCGTTGGAATCGATGCCATGAAAATCCCAAGTGACCACGTAAAATTTAAACAGAATTACGAAAGTCGGAGTTAGCGAGTTTTAGGCGTCGTGTTTGATCTTTGTAAAGCGATTTTCGATCTTCGAAGTCAATATAGCAGTACTCATGTGCCATAAGTGGCATGAATAGAGAAATAGATGAAAATGGGCAGTAGAGGATAGTCTGAGTCATAAAGAAACTGGGGAAGAATGACATAATGTCATTTTTGGAAAGTTGTGAAGTAGATGAGACAGGCAAATAGTGCCTTCTTAACTTGAGGAGGACAACGTGAAATCAAAGAAGGGGGATCACGAGGCCATCTTTGGTGCGTTTTTTGAGAGAGAGAACTTCTCTCTAGAATCGTGAGAGATTCGGCCAAGTGGCGATCGTCGAGACAAGAAGGGGAAAATTTGCTCTACGCGAGAGGGAGGCACATTAGTGCCGGATTTAAGGGTTTAGACAAGCTCCTTGAGGTAGGGTTTCTCCCTACTTGGGTTTATTCTTCATTTAAGTACTGTTAATGTTTGAGGTTGAATGAGGCGTGAGGGTAAGTTTGATCGGAATCGAACAATGTGGTGTTTGAATTTATGGAACGGAATTTGGTGTCTGTGGCTATCACGAATTTTGTTGGGTGATTAATTGGTATACTTTATGCCATAAATTATGTGTTGGTTTTGTATGAAGTAGAAATGGCGAGTGAGCCGGAGTTCACTAAGTGAGCAGATGGATTTATGATTTTGGGAATAATGCTTAAGGGGTTTCACTTTTCGAAATAGTGTTCGCAAAGCAAATTACATGAATTAATGTGTTGTTGGTCTAGCTCATTCAAATTAGAATTGCTCGTATTTGATCATTAACCCGTAATTAATTTTGATGTGATGAAATGAGAAATTACAGCTAACATGATTATGTGATTAATTTAGCATGAATATATGCATGATTATATGTTGCATGTGTTATAGCTTGTAATGGAGATTGGCATCATGCATTCCATATGCCTTTGAGCTTAGGATGATAAGAGTGAGTGCGTAAGGTGAATTCACAGAAAGAATGGTTTGGAGGTTGTCTAAAATGATAATTATCGGAGGGTAGTCATCTTAAAAATATCAATCGTGGAGCTATTGATTGATATACATCGGGTGGTACGTAAATAATATCGATCGTCGGAGGCGGCCCAATTGATATATATATCATCGGAGGGTTGTCCACAAATAAACATAATAATTCTCATACGAGGCTTAAGCGAGTGTGAGGGAGTCGGTGAGGACTCGGGTACGAGATGATCAGTTAGACATTCAAGTAGGATCATGCATTTGCTTGAATGTGTGTTTATTTAGGAACATTACATATGCACTTAGGTGGAGAGTAGCCCACTTAGGGTGATTCTGCTACTGAGCATTAGCTCACCCTGTCGAGTGATATTATTTTACGAATTACCGAGGGCGTGCGAGGAGGCAGTTCATCTAGGCGAGAGGCTTTAAAGAAAGCCGGATTGTGGCTTTGGGTTATGATGTATGACATGTATTAGAATTCTCTAATTTTAATATATGTGTTGTATAAGAGTAAAATTTGAACTCTTGAAACTATTGGATATAGTTGGATATGTATGTTTTAGGAGTATTATTCATGGACCCAAGTGGTCATTTACTTTCGTATTATTGTTATATTGATGTTTGGGGCATGTTATATGCGGGTGATGTATTTAGGTAGAGGCAGGTACAAAGGAGACTCTTGGGTTTTCGTGGTAATCGGGTCTGGAGCATTCACGGTCGTTCCGTAGGTTGTGGGTGGTCAACGGACCCCGAGATTTGTGGGCGTCTGAAATATTCACCAATAGTTTGGAGTATATGAAAGAATGCCAGAAAAGTAAAGAAGAAAAAGGCCAAATAAATTCAAAATGTTATGAATTTTTTAAGAATTATGGTCGGATTATAGTGGACTTTGTGAATGTTAGCTCATAATTTAATAAAATAAAATAACAAACCTATGAGATATGTCTAGTCGTGTCCCCGTTGTGTCCCAGTAGTGTCGAGGCTAGCTGACTGTATCTAGTCAGCGACACGTCACATGGCATGTCGATCTTGGCCAGGGTGTCGGAGCACACGGACACTTCACCATGTAGCTAGTGTCATGCTTCATAGATTATACAGTACACTAACATCTACATCCTTAAGCATACCCCCCCTCATGTCGATGTCATTCAATTGCCACATTCCAATCTTGTGTATTAGCTTCTTGAATGTTGATGTTGGTAATGATTTCGTGAATAAATTTGTTAGATTATCACTTTAGCGTATTTGTTGAACATCAATTTCATCAATCTTCTAGAGTTCATGTGTATAAAAGAACTTTGGAGAAATGTGTTTAATTTTATCTCCTTTGATACAACCCTTTTTTATTTTTGCAATGCATGCAAATTTATCTTCAAATGATGTTGTTGAGTTGTCTTTGATGAAATTAAGTATGATTGGATATGTTAAATGCATTGATGCTAGTTATATACATTCACGACTTGCCGTGAATTGATATATCTCTTGATTCGATGATGTAGCCCACCATTTCTACTTAAAGATCTTCATAAAATAAGCGGTTACATTACAGATTAAACACATCTCGCTTGTTTGTGATGCGGGCATGTGGATACGAAGGTATCTTTTAAATCGACATATCAGCGATTATTGTTTTCATTCCTTTACGTCCCTTGAAGGTAGTGTAATATATGCTTGATACCATTCCAATGTCTTTAGGTTGGAGCGGAAATGTACCTGACTAATAAATTGACAAAAAAAGCAATCTGATAATACGGTACTTGAATCTGTCTGATGCACAGAATATATAGTACTAAGTGTGGTACTTCGGGACCAAGTAATTCTTCACCATTTTCGCAATGACAAAATGAGTTCTTTTTCACGTGAAGTAAACAGACAACCATTGGAGAACTTAAAGAATGTGTTTTATCCATACAAAAGCGCTTTAAGATTTTCTTAGTGTATGATAATTGATGAACAAAAACTCTAATAGGGAAATCTTTTATCTGTAGGCAAAGACAAAATTTTGTTTTTCCGAAATGTTTCATCTCAAATTCCCTTTTCAAATATTTTGTTGTTTTTGTGACATCTTGAGTCGTAAGAAATTAAATCATCCAGCGTATCACAGCCAATAATTGTCCAGTCAGTTTTGATTTCTTGATAAAGATACATGGGCATATAAAGTTGTTCACATACCCTTCTTTCAGCAAATACTCACTAATAGGACAAGGAGAAAGGGAGAGAGAGATTGAGAGATGAGAGAACTTATCTCTCATTAGGATGATGACTACGAAATAGGTGAAAGTATTTTTTATATGCCGTATAGCAACGTCCCCGTTAAGAGTGATGATATGGGTTGAGGCTCAGTGGGTGAGTCACATTCATTTTGAATTTTTAGAGGTTGGGTTGCCATTATTTCGAATAAAATCGAGTCGATTTAGCGTCTATTTGTACATGATATGTGGATTTGGCTTGGGTTAACTGAAATTTTATTTAATTTTTGTAGAATTAGGCTTAGTAATTGAGATTTTGAGGATTCGTCTATAAAATTTGATATTTTGGCTATTTTTTTGTAGCATAGGGTTTAAATAAGTGTATTATAATATATGATTAATATATTAAACTTTGTTGTTTAACTATTTTATTTTCAATTTCTAAATGTATCACTAATATAATTTATATGATAATTTAATATTTAAAAATCTTGAAAATTTATCAAATGCATTTGAATTAAAATAAATTACAGTTTTAATATTTAATTTATTTTATTTATCTCATTAATCATATTTTTAAATATTTACAATTTCATTTTTTTTATTTCTTTAAATTTTATTCAATCATATATGTTTTTATAAAAATGAGATTTACTAGTTTATAAATTAAATTAAATTTAATAACTAAATTATCAATATATTTTAAATAATTTTATTACTTAAACTTGTATTAATAACAAAATAATGTTATTTTTAAAATAATTAACAAAAACTATACACTAATTTCTTTCCTAATATGATTATATCTTTTAGTAAGATGAATTTTCAAACAAATATGATATTTCATTATTATACGGTTGGGGGTCATCTTTGGAAAAAATATTTTTTATTTCAAATATAAATGAAATTTACTCAATATTAACATTCTAAATTAAGTAATAGATGATTATAGCTCATACCATTAAAGATATACGTCTTTAATGTAGAATCGTTTAATATGGAATCGCGTGTTATTATTAGATATAATGAGAATAAGGATGAAGATTAAACGTATAAGATTTCGCAATCTTTTGGGTTAGTTATTGAATATGTTAGTAAGTTATTCTTTATTGTTTGATACTTATTTATTAAATTGGTTTGGTACTTTGTTTATAACAATAACAGTGTTTTAACATTATTTTTTATTTAAGTTTGTTTACTATTATTATATTGTTTTAATTTCGATCATTTATATATTAATTAACTTTATTATATATTTATATATTATTTATTTTATTTGAAGAATAATGAATTTGTAAATTAATTTTTTAGCATTTTTAAGGTTTTGGCTCATTTAGCGATTTTGACTCAGCTTGCACATGAGTTGGGGTAGGTTAGGTGTAGTCGAATAGAGTAGGCAGGATTAGTCGATGGTTTGACATCGCACGAATGGGGGCACATTCGGGAAATGGATTGGGTTGGCCAGTTCTTGGCTCCCAGTCCCATATTACTCACATCTTAAAGATGAGTAAGTATGGATTCATGAATATGAATGAATTAGCTTTAATTTTAAATATACTAATAATAATTCTTTTGTATCTCGTGTCGGATTTGCGCCCAACACTCTTTATCCGTTATCCAAGTTCAGGTTCCGCCCCAGCTTAAGAACTTCTTGAACTTTATTTTATAAAATAAATTTTAACTAGTAAATAAATAAATACATACATACATACATCATCTAAATACGTATATATATATATATATATATATATATATATATATATATATATATAGCCATGAAAAAAATAATGAGTATTATAATTAAAATTGTATTTTTATAAGTATTTGATAATATATAAATTAAATATTAAATATTATAAAATGTTAAAATGAATTGAGTTTTTTTTAATACATTTTAGTTTCAATGTAGTAAACTATCATATAGTAAAATATTAAAAACGTCACAGTTGTTAAGTAAATTGCTTAGTTCGTATAGTAAAGTCTTCGGCGTTTTAGAAGAAGCGAGGGTATAAAGGAGGGAGGGTCACCGAGAGTTTGAGTCACAGTGGAAGCAGTTCTTATATTGTAATTAAAGTGTTTAACTATAAAAAATAAAAGATATAGTTAAACTCTACTAAAATTTTTAAGTAAATTAACTTTGTGATTTTTTATAGGATAAAGGAAAATACTTTTCATATGCTATAAGGATGGACTTTTGTTATTAACGTATATAAATATAAAAAAATTCAATTATTTATGTGCAATTTTTTTCGTGTCCTTTATATATAACATTTAGTAACAAGTTAACCAAGATACGAGCATGGATCTCCTGTAACGTCTTCTCACCCTTTTACCACATGAGTTGAGGCTCAAGTGCAAACTCAATTTTATGTTGTGAGGGTATTTTTTAATTTTTTTAAATCATTACTGTCCGGGTCCATTAGTATGCACCTCTACTAAATACAGGGGCCCTAAAGTTAAGGATCGAGTTCTAGTGACTATGAGGTAGCTTGGGCGGTGGTCGTGTGTTCGTCATTAAATTTATCTTATCTTTAATGTAGAGTGAAAATATAGGTTGAACCGATAAACCCAACCCAAAATTTGAAGGATTGAACTGAAAAAACGAAGGTTTGAATATAATCCGGGTCATTTGGCCCCGACTTGAATAGGCCCACGGGACAATAGGGTTCTGGTCGGGCTGGCCCACCTGGCTCGTTTTGATTTTTTTTAAGAAATCCTCAATCTGCCTTTCACGTATGGATTTCGCCATTCCATTTCCTTTGGCCGCCAGAGATCTCTCTGCTGCTGATCGTGACTCTGAACGATTCGTCACCGTTTTTGAGCATCGGCCTCCTCCCTGATTCAATCAACATTTTCACCAACTCCAATTGATCATCCAACACACCAAATCCTAAACCCTAGAATGTTTCCAGGCCCAAAAAAGGTATCAACGAAGAAAAATAGAATGAAAGATTCTTCAAGAAACCAAAAAGGGAATGACGAAGACGCTCTCAATCGTGGGTGATGATGCAGTAGCCAGAGATTGCAAGACATTCCTTCTTTCCTTGTTGGGAAATGAAGAGTTTTGGACTTCTAATCCTTCTACTCTTTGATTTGATTTCTACTGTTTCTGTTTTGTGTTTAATTTCTCAAAGCACCGGTTTCTGTCGCCCCCTCAATCAATGGAATAGGGTTGTTTGGAATTGCTGGTTGGAAAAACTACCCACTTGCAAAAAATCAATAATGAGAATTTGGGCAAAAAAAACCAATTTTGATGCTGTGATATGATTAGTGGTATTGAAACCCTCGTAAAATATAGTTCCTTGAAAAAGAAATAAGAGAGGTAAAACCTGAGGTTGAGAATCTTGAGATTGGCTTCAAGCCAAAAATAATAGGAAAAAAAAAATCATGATTCTTCCTACTGTTTCTAGCATTAATAGGAAATTATACTTAAATTTTTGGTTGAAAATAAATAAATTAGGGAAATTACATATTTGATTTTATTTTTAATGTTTTAAGTAGATTTAAGCGCGTTTTGACGCGTAGCATACAGATCTATTTGGTTAACAAAAAATAATCCGATTAAAGGAAGTAGATCGAATTAGTCCAATCAGATTTAATATGGCTAGGAAATAGTAAAGCCAAAAATGGGTCGGGTTATCACATTCCCAACCACCTTTCAAGGTTGAGGGTTAGTTTGAGTTTATGACAAACAATATTTATAAAAAGCTCATTATTAGTTATTATAACTCAATATGTACACTTATCTATGTAATAGATTCTTTCAAGCATCAATTAAAATTTATTTGCTGAAAAATATCAATTAAATTTTTAAAAAATTAGTTTTTTGAAGGGTTAATTTGTTAGAGAAGTACTCTAAAAGCGATTTACCTTTAGCATTGATTATATGTCTTATATTGCTATTTAAAGCATCTTTATTATATTGATGTTCATTTTTTAAATGAATTGATAGCGTTTTTAAATAAATTAATAAAGTTCATGACACATAGTATAGCATGAAGGAAATCATGATAAGATCATGATGTTAAGATTTAATATTGTAATTATGTTGAAGTATCAAATTATCTTGGTCATAGAATCGGCGAAATTGGATGTGTTGATCAGGGCATCTTCACGTGTCATCTTGCTTTATTAGTTCCCGAGTATTAGATACTATAAACTATGATCATGAGTTAATTAAAATTGACACGTGGATGCTTGCTAAGGGTAGCTAAGTACATCAGAGATTTGCTATAAGACAATCACATGAATTATTTATTATTATTATATGTAGATGATTATCTCATCCTTAGACTTAAGCTACTCAAAGATATCTTGGATGTTGATTATGTATTTAGGAAGTAAATTCCGTTAGAAGATGAGAGAAACAACAACTGGTTTGCGGTGGAATCAAAATCTTTTGAGATTTCGGTGGAAGGTGAAAGGAGAAAGACGAAATTTTTCATTACAGAAAGGTGTAGGGGTTTAGCTTCGTGGATCCGTTTTGGTGAGAAGGGGATGAGAAAACTGTTAATGGGAGTTGAAGCGTGCTGTAGGGATACCTCCTCTGCAAGAAGGTCTTTTGACTAGAAGGAGAATGGAAGATCTTTTAGGTTGGAGTATAGGCTAAATGACGCCGGGAGGTATCTTTTTTGCTTCGCAATAGATGATGAGGGCAAGAAACATGGGTTATTTTTCCCTAAAGGAAGGGGTTTTTTGAATGAGTGGTCTTTGCTAGTAGAAAAAATCAGGGGGTTGGGCTTGAAATCGACACAGGAGACAAGGTCGGTGAAGAGCATCGTAGCCGAGCCTACGAAGGAGAAGGAGAAGGAAAGGAACAACCTTGGAAAAAACAAAGTTTTCTCTTGGGGAAGTATAGGTGCTAAGGCATCTGGAAGAGGGTGCAACAATATGGAAAATGTTGTTTGGGTAGATGCCGGAGACTGCTTACCACAAGAGGCATTAGGGATCTTGAAATATAGTTTGGTCGGAAGTGAAGGAGCAGATAGAGTTTCTTCCTGCAGGAATTGGAGGCTTGGGCTAGAGTGGCCTGGAGGTTAGAAGGGGGTGTCATGATATCCTACCTAAATGAGGACCTCCTGTTTTTGGAGTTTGAATCCCCTGAGGAGCCAAAATGGGTTCTTGAATCAGGGAGAAGAAGCGTCAAAGGAGATCTTTTACAGTTGGAATGGTAGAGTCCAAAATCTGGATGTCTAAGGCAGAAAGCAACGGTGAAAGAAGCTTGGATCAGAGTGGTAGGGCTCCCACTACACCTATGGACACCCAAGATCCTAAAGAAGATAGGAGACGCTTGTGGAGGTTTTCTAGCCCTGGACAAAGAAACAGCATTGAGAACGAAGGTGATGTGGGCCAGAATCTTGGTTAAACTGGTAGGGAAAACAAGGCCAAGTGTTGTCAACATTTTAGAAGGATTAAGATCATTTGAATTACAAATCTGGTGGGAGATTCCTCCATGGTCAGTTGAAGTTTACCCTGCGAGAGGAAGCTTAAGTCCTGAAGCAAAAAATCCAAAGGAGAAAGAAGTTGGTGGGGCAGGCTCGGCCCAACGAGTGGGGGTCTCTAATCTAAGAAGTAATGATGCATGACAGGAGGGGCAAGAGTGCGTGTCAAAAAAAAGGAAGAGCAAGGGTCTTGTTGTGGCAGAGGGGTTCAAATCAGGGTCGGTGGAGGGAGGGAAGTCAAATGTTGGGATCCAATGGTGTAGATGGGGGTCCGAAGTTGCTGGTCCGAGCTCTCCAGGTTGTGGGTTAGCGCAACAGAGCTGAATCTTGCAATTGTCCAGCAAGAGGTATTAATGAAAGGCTAAATGGGCCAAAACAGCTTGGGCCAAAGCAGCTTGGTCTGGATAGAAGCCTAAGAACTCAAATGAAAAGCCAACAGGCTGGTGGTGGGCTGTAGAATTCAAAATAGGCCTATTTAGGCCCTTTGAGAAAGCAGTTTACTGTAAATACAAGGGGACAAAGTCCAAACACTCAAGAACCCCCAAAAGCTGATTCAAAGAGGAAAAACAACTCTAACCAGACAAAGTTTTGCGAGGGAAGGCTGGAAAATCTCTTAGAAGGGTCGACTTACCATAAAAGGTTAGGGTTTTTTTTTTAATGCGTAGTCTTTTTCTTCTTCTGTTTTTTGCCGAGCTCCTATGTTAGGGGGGTTGTTTGGCCGAGGAGGGAGTAGATTTGGGGAAAGCCTAGGGTTCAACTGTGTAAGAGTTCTTGATCCCTTAAACTCTATAGTGATGAATGAGGAAGAAGGGGAAGAAAAAACGCAGTCTTTGTCCAACGAGGAGATAAGAGAGGAACTTGTTGTTTTTCAAGGTGATTAAGAGGAAATTACAAATCCAAGGGAGGAACGGGAAGGGGAGAGTTGGAAGGAAAGTTGTTTAAAGAAGTTTAGCACAACTATGGGGCTCCCGACGAAAGGTCATGAAAAGGATATTCTGAATTTGATAAGAAAGATTGATGACAAAAGAGTAAAAAATATTGAAAAAGGGTACCAAGGAACTTCTAAGTTTGTAAGAGCAATGAAGAACTTAGAGTGGAACGTTGCGGAAAGGGAGAAAAGTAGGGAAGCCAGTAAGGGAGGATCCTATTCAGTTGCTAATGAAGTTAAAGATTCTATCATGGAACGTGGGGGCTAACGATGTTGCCAAAGAAAGAAGTAATAGAGCGTTCCTGAAATCCTAGAAGGTAGATGTAGTATGCTTTCAAGAGACTAAGCTAAAGGATTTGTCTAAAGGGATCCTTAGGATTTTATCAGTCGGAAGAAACATGGAGTGGGCTGCTACTTATTCAGAAGAGCGTCAAGAGGGATTTTAATAATGTGGGATAGCAGAGTGCTCTAACTAGTTGGAGTTGAGAAGAGTTGTTTCACTTTGCCTTGCAAATTTAGGAATAGTGAGGATAACTTCACTTGGGTTTTCACAGGGGTTTATGGTCCTGTTAAAAGGGAGCAAAGGGAAGATTTGTGGGGGGAGTTGGACACTGTAAAGGGCTTATGGGGGGACCCCTGGTGCATAGGAGGGGACTTCAATGTGGTCAGATTCCTAGGGGAAAGGAATAGGGATGGAAGACTCATGGGGCCAATGAAGAGATTTTCCCAAGTTATTGAGGATCTGGAGCTTAAAGATTTAACCTTCTGGGGAGGCACGTTTACTTGGAGAGGAGGGCTAGGGCAATCAAAGGATGGCAAGGTTGGATAGATTTTTGGTTTCGGAAGATTGGGATAACACTGTTTTGGGGTGTTAATCAGCGTCCTTCACAGCGAAGCCTCCGTCGTTCCAGTCTTGTTTGGAGGCCAGGCGCCAGAGCGCATCTCTTATTCATGTTGAGAATATGTGGGCGAGAGGAGGATTTAATGGCAAAGTTGAAATGGATATATGTTGGAGTATATCGATATATCGGATAAATCGGGTGTTAACAGGCGATTTTGTCTGAGAAAAGAAAATCTTTCTTGGAAAAATCGAAAAATTTCGGAGAAAATATCGCCCGTCTTGGCCCGAAATATATCGAGTCAGCCCAGAAATATCGGTCGAAATGTCGGCGTTTGGGAACAGCGAGAAATTTTTGGTTTTGGGAGATATATCGCCGATATATCGAAAATGTCGGCGATATATCGTGATATTTTGATATATCGTCATTCTATCGGTCCAATATCGTATACGTGGGTGAGATTTCTTTGTGCGAGAAAATCAAGCCGGTCGGATCAACCCTCCTTTCAAGCGGCTAGTTTGTTGATTGATCGTCAGCGGTTGAATGCGGTTTGATCCAACGTAGAGATTCCACACAGGATTTAAAATGTGATCCAGCGGTCAATTTTGATCAACGACGAGAGAAATTAAATCTAAGCTTGATCCAACGAGTGAGGATTGATCAAGCGGCTAGAAGAGAATCCAGCGGTCGATTTTCGCAAACTCAATCAGCGGTTAGAATTAAATCTTAATTGTATTTTGACCATTATGCTTTTGGCCAAAAAAAAATCCTATAATCTACTTAAAATCCACTACATTTTCTCACAAACTCTCTACTCAAGTGGAATTTTCATTTCATCTCAAAATTATTTTCTTTGTTATATATCTCCCGAAAAGGTGCAAATTTTGGTGTTTAGGTGAAACTCAAATTTCAAGAAGAAGATTAATTAAGGTATGTTCTTATTATATTTATGTTTTATTGTATTTAATAGTTTTTATTTTGTATTTATGTTAATTATATATTAGTTTGTTAATAGTGGTGTATTCTTTAAAAATATAAATATACATTAGTTTTTTTATAATTTCACATTAGATTATAAATTGCATAAAATAGAAATATATGTACTTCTGCTTCCAAAGTAAATATTATATAATAATATAGTTTTATATACTATAATAAATATACTATAATATATATATATATATATATATATATATATATATATATATATATATATATATATATATATATATATATATATTTATATATATATATATATATATATATATATATTTAACTCACATTAGATTATAAATTATATAAAAATAGAAACATATAGTTAGCTTCAGGTAAATATCATATAATAATATGGTTTATATACTATAATAAAATATATAATATATATATATATATATATATATATATATATATATATATATATATATATATATATATATATATATATATATATATATATTTTTTTTTTTTATTTCATATTAGATTATAAATTGCATAAAATATACATATATATATTATTTTAAGCTTTAAGGTAAATATCATATAATAATATCCTTAAATATCATATACGTATATCGTTTCATTATTAATGTCGTTTAATGAAACTTTTATAAAGTGTTTAGTCAATTTAAGTATTTTATTAATTTATGATATATCGATATTAAGTGTAAAAATATCGTAGATATATCTCGGAGTATATCAGATATGTCAGTAAAATCCCGTCAGCGGAATATATCAGTGAAGCTAGATATTTTAAATTAAATACATCCAGCTAACCTAATAGGTGATGGTGGACAAGTTTTGATTATCGAGTTTAGAGACTGTGTGGTGATGGAAGTTGAGAAAACTTGTGTGTATGAAAATCTGCAAAATTTTTATAATACAAATTATTATATTTTTCGAGTATAAATTGAGTGTTTTAGGTATTTTAAAGGGAATTTTTAAATGAATATTGATTAAATAGTTATATGTCCAAATCAAATATAAATGTGCTATGTAAAATGAGAATTGATTAAGAAACTAGAAAATTTACCCAGTGAAAGAGACCCAAAACGAGGAAAAAAATTGTAAAATAAAAAAGGGCTGCAAAGGTCGTATATAAATAAGTTTATATGTTTAAGTGTGAATATTGAGAATTGAAGTGCAAATAGAGAGATATATGGGCTATATAGAAATTTGGGAGAACTTAAGTCAAAAAAAAATGCATTTTTGGGAGCCAAACATGGCCTTATAATGTATAAGTGATATTAGACCACATTTGGTCTTAGAATGCTCATTTGAGCAAAAACTGTATTGAGAAGAGAGTGAGAGGAGAAAGCTAGGGTTTTGGAAAGAAGTGATTTTGGTGGGAGATGCCCGTTTATGGTGCATCGAAATTGATCGAAGAAGAAGAAAAGTAGAACTGAGACCAGAGATTTCGGGTATGTGACAAGCCAAGTTCTTTTAATGATGTTTGGGTTGGAAGATCCTAAACTATCCATAGGTTTTTCTTATGGTTGGTCTTAGAATGCCTTTGGGAGTGATTCCCCAGTTTCTTTTGGATTTTGGGGTGATTTTGGAGAAAGCCGCGAGTTAGTGAGCCCAGGCATTATTGAATTTTTATCTTAGTAGAGTGGGAGTGTAGGGAACCCATGCCACGGCGTAGACCTACGCTAAGGCGTGGGATACCCTCGCAGCCCGACAGTAGGGTGGCAAAATGGCACCCTCAGTGCGTGGTAGCTACGTCCACCCAGTGAAGCTGATTTTTGGATTTTGTTTAGAACACACTTGTATTAAATCTGTAGATAGTATAGAGCGCAAATAAATGGCCCAATGGGAGTTCGAATAAGGATGGCCCAAATGAAAAATATACCATACCTCTTAGTAGAGTAAAGCTCGTTAAGTGTAATAATTGGTTGCCCACTAAAAGTGGCGTATTTGTTATTGACTAGGGACGGGTGAGGATCACCTCACCTAGGACCGAGATCGAAGGGAAGGAAACAAGAATCGACGGCTTTTGGTTAGTTCTTGGTTTTATTTAGATTCAGTATTGTTAGTTCTCCTTGTCTCTAATCCTATTTCAAGTATTTATTATAAAATCTTTATATCGATTTGAGCTATGGAATATAAAGCATTGAAATATTGAATTGGAACTGTTTGTCAAATATCTGCATGTGTGCGTTTATTCGAACTATAAGTGGAACTATTGCATTCTAGTAAATTGATTTGAAAAGTGTTGTTGAATGACCAACATGACCAAGGATTCTAGCCCCGAGTGAATCATGAGGTATGAAATATTTGTTCAATGCGAAAATCTGTAACATACAAAATTATCTTGCTGCGGTTTTATTGTGTTTAGGGTATAATAAAAATAATAATATATTTATAAAATAAATTAAAAATAAAATAAAATAAGCGAAACGTGGAATTAATCTGATAGTTAAGGGGTAAATTACTAAGTTACTGTCACAGGACCTAAATTCAATAAATTTAATAAGTTAAATATCATAAAGTAAATATCATCAAGTTAAATCAAGAGTAATAGAGAGTTGGAGGGCCAAATGGGTAATAAAAAGAAAGATATTAGAATGAAATAAGGATGAAAATTGTGAAAGAGGCAAGTAGGCTTTAAAAGGAAGAGGGAGGAAGTTTCCTCCTTTTGATTTGGAAAGTGAAATAAAAGGGATAAGGCTGAAATAAATATACCGTTTTGAAGTGCTTTGAGGAAAGAGAAAGAGATAAGAAAGGAAGAAGAAGAAGAAGAAGAAGAAGAAGATCACAGGTATGGAATTACTAAGTTTGAGTATGGATACATGTCTTGGGTTGTATGGAACCTTATCTTGTGTATGGTTTGGGTTTGGGAACTCCTAAACTCATTTCGTGTAGGGTTGAGTTAAGAAGAGCTTAAAGGATCCTAGATATGTGTTTTAGGAAGGGTCTAGTTGTAGGTTGAGTAGAAAATTCCTATGTTTGATCATATGCAATAAATGGACCTTAGAAACCGGTTTTTAGGTGAAATAGAGGAATCTAGAAGTAAGTCACCGATAATTGTAGCCACATCTTAATGAGCTTGATGTTAGGCTTTGAATTTCGATTTAGACCTCGTAGACTAGAAGTTATAGATCACTTTTCACGTGGTCGAAACCACGGCTAAATCTAGTCGGGTCGAGTTTACTTGGTCGAGATTATTACTTAGTGCCTTAAAAGCAGCGGGTTTTGGGTCAGAAATAAGAAATTTGTCGATAAGTCATACGGGAAAATGTAGCCACATCAGTGAACTTGATGTTAGGCTTTTGGAATTTCTCAATTAGGACCCACAGCCAGACGAGTTATGGTCTTTCACTGCGAGCGGTCGAATGGGTGAGAGGGTCGACCGTAGGGTCGTCGAATAGAATTAAACCGGACTCGTCTGAAACTGACTCGTCATGTAGAGCTTGATACCGTCTGAAGAGCTCATTTCGTCTGTGAAGGCGGGGCTCGTCGACTTCAGTCTGTTCGTCGATCCGAATCAGCTCGTCGAGTGACTGCGCGTGACCTCGACGGAAGGTCCATATCTCAGCCGTTTGAACTCCGATTTGGGTGTTCTTGGATTCTATGGAAAGCCCGTTAAGTGAGGAATCCATTCATATGCACGAGGAAGATATTAGATGTGGGCCAGGGTGTTAGAGCGATTTCGTCAGCCGGTCGCGACTCGTCGATCCAGGTGACTCGTCAGGCCATTGCGCGAACCTCGACTTGAAAGGTCATATCTCCTTCGTTTGAACTTCCGTTTGGTGCGGACTGCTCGACCGGGTGAGTCGAGAATCCCATCCATATGCACGAGGAAGGTATTAGATGTCGAGGCCGAGGTGTTAGGCGACTCGTCACTTGGTCTGAAGCTCGTCCGGTCGAATCGACTCGTCGAAGCTATTACGCATGACCTCCAACTTTGGAAGGTCATATCTCCTTAAATCCGAACTTCGATTCGGGTGTTCTTGGACTCATGGGCTTGGTTGGTGAGAATCGATCATCAGAGCAAGCTTGATAAGATGGGAACTCATATTAGCTCCAAAAAAACACGAAAAATAGTAGGCACTACAAGTACCATAGTTATTCATTTTATAAATGCCTATTATGAATTCATAAATAACTCATAAGCATACAGGGTAAGCATAGTTATTTATGCATACAATGAGACATGAAAAATGCAAAGTTATGAATAAATGATTGTATATATATATATATATATATATATATATATATATATATATATATATATATATATATATATATATATATATATATATATATATATATAATATAATTAGAATGGCGATAGTATTCGGGAATATAGGATATATACGGCGTAAAATCTGCGATTGATTGTCTGCTTAGAACTGGTAAGAGGGATAGATGGGCATACATTAGGGGAAAAATAAGTCTGCGACATACAAGTTCGATGTCGAGGGCTGGTTTGGGTCGATGTGAAGCGTAGATCCTGGTTGG
Source organism: Tetrastigma voinierianum (assembly GCA_016808115.1). Lineage (NCBI taxonomy): Eukaryota > Viridiplantae > Streptophyta > Magnoliopsida > Vitales > Vitaceae > Tetrastigma > Tetrastigma voinierianum. The sequence continues at coordinate 68,380 of JAEQBH010002842.1, forward strand.
ATCACGGTGGCCCAGAAAGGATCACCACCCAGCACCTCAGGGCCTCATGGATAGTCCTTGTCTCGTGCGGTGATGATACCTACGGTATAATATATCCACGGCCTTAGGGCACCAAGTGGTTTTTCTGTAATAAAACACAGGTTTATGCAGACATGATACATAAAAGAAAATGAAAGGTATGTGCAAATGAAATGAAGAGAATATGAGAAGCATACTTGCTATGTGATGATAGTATCACGATTCTAAAAACCAGTAAAATCCAGATGACATGAAAAGTATATAGATGATGATAAGAAATGGGGCTGGTTATAATAAGTATATATGAAATGATAAGAATCATAAGCTGACCCATATGTGTTATATGCATTTGTATAGAAGTGTGGTGACCACTTAATGGGAGTCATGCATGTGTATTAATTATTAAGCGTAAAGCTTAGCACGGGTGTTCAATCAGTGTATGTATGGAGACCGAGAGAATGAAATTGAAGTCAGCATCCATTGATCAAAGGCCACACAACAATAGGTGCCCACTGGAAGACCTTTAGGTCTATTTTGTATATGAAATTTTGTAAAACGATGTAAATATTGTAGATGTTGAACACTTCCATATATGGAGCTTGTATATATATTTTGTAATCCGATGTTACAGAATATCTGAGTTAAATATTTAACGTTATGTGAAATATACAAGTGTAAAGGTTATAAGTTAAAAAAAAAAAAAGTGACCCTCACTTGACATCTATCTTGGGGACGGAGTCACCAAAATCACATTACATTCTTGTGACAAAAGCGGGACGGGATTCGCAGGCCGAATCATCGTGAATGTCGAAACACATGGTCGTATGTGAGATTGTAATGTGAATATGAAATCACATTGCTCTTGAATGACAAACAAGACAAAATTCACCAGCCCCGAATCACATGCTGAATATTGACTCTATATTCATATGTGGGAGTACCAAGCCCAGATAAGCGAGAATCGTATTAAAAGTGTATATGTATACGCGTGGTTGCCTTAGGAACATTCGAAAATTATTAATAAGGCATTGTTGTATAACATGCATGATTTGTATTAAACTGAAATGGAATTAGAGAACAATATAGAACCACGAGCATGAAAATGCTTAAGGCTTTGTGTTTTATCGATGCGCAGTGTCAGTGATAGGTAGTGATTGGCGAAGCCGAGTCGAGGGGCTCGAGGAGTCATTCGGAAAGTTCACGGGTATGCTTTGTCACATGCATCCTCACCATTTTAAGCATGACATTGTTTTGTAAACAAAGGAGTTCAACTCAAAAATTATTTGTGTACTAAATGAATCTTATTTTGGATATTATGTTATGTGACATAAAATGCCATTTTGGTTAAATGCATATTTTGTAAAGGGTGCATTGAATTTGTAAATGTTTATGGGTTTGCGAAGTGAAATCATTATGAATTTAGCTTATATTAATGAAATGTATTTGATTAATGGCTTCAGCCAGGCATCCCCGGGTTTCAATTAGGATCTGGCCGGGTCGAGAAATTTGAGCTGGGGAATTCGCTACACTTTAATGGTATCGAGCATCCCGGATCCAGTTTGAGACCTTGTCGAGTCGGATAAGAAGGGGGTACTACATTGAAAGTAAAGTTAAAAATATGGAACAAAGATTTTCGGCAATGTGGAAGAAAAAAAGAAGGAAGTATTACAGAAAATAGTGCTTCGGGACGATATTGTAGGCCATTGACCGTTAACTCGAGATGAATCTTTGGAGAAATTAGAAATTTATTGAGAATATTAGAAATTTGGGCGGCGTTCGAAGAAATTCCTTGGAGACAGAAGTCAAAGGAGATATGGTTGAAGGAAGGTGATAGAAACACAGACTTTTTCCATAGAATGACAAACTTGCATAGAAGAAGAAATACAATATCGAAGATGAAAATTAATGGAGAATTTATCATTGGGGAGGAACAACTGAGACTAAGAATAGCGAAGGTTTTTAAAACTATGCTTGCAAACTCTGGTGAGTGGAGGGCAAACCTAGTAGAATTTGCGCTTCGAGGCTTGGAAGAATTTGAAAACACAGGATTACAATTTGCGAAGGTAGAAGTGTTCAATGCTCTTAATGATTTGAATGGAATAATAAAAGTCAGAATAGATTCGCGATGGCCTTTTTGGCAATCTAAGCGGGGTATAGTTAAGAGGAAGGATGTTTTGAAGCTGTTCCAGGGTTTTGAGAATGGAAAGGTTTGTGCGTGGTTTAAACTCACTTTTATTGTCCTTAATGCCAAAAAAATGTAGGCGAGTATCTAAAGGATTTTAGACCTATTAATTACAGTGAATAACTTTGTATAAGTTAATTTCAAAAGTTTTAGCAAACATACTAAAAAAGGTGATGAGCTGCTTAGTCAACAAAGCTCATAATGCCTTCGTGGAGGGGAGGTAGATTCTCGACACTTCTTTAATAGCTAATGAGATCATAGATTCTATGGTAAAGGAAAAATAAATAGGCATCCTTTGTAAGCTGGATATCGAAAAAGCTTATAATCAGATCAATTGGAATTTCCTCTTCACGGTTCTTCAACAAATGGGTTTTAGCATAGAGTGGATTTCATGGATAAAATGGTGTATTACCACTACTTCCTTCTCAATCCTAGTAAATGGTAGCCCTATTGGTTTCTTTAGGAGTTCAAGGGGGCTAAGACAAGGGGACCCCTTATCCCCATATTTGTTTGTCTTGGGTATGGAGGTTTTTTCCATTCTTGATAGAGAGAGAAGCCTGCGCTGGGGTTTCTGTCGGGGCCATAGTTTGTGGGAAGTGAGTAAACATTACAAATTTCTCATATGTTTTTTGCAGATGACACTCGTGTTCTGCAAAGACTCTAAAGATCAACTTTCTTCCCTCCACTGGATTTTGTTGTGGTTCGAAGCTTTTTTTGAGTTGAGAATAAACTTGGAGAAGAGTGTCATTATGCCAGTGGGGCTAGTGGAAAACGTAAACCAGCTAGCCCTTGAGCTTGGTTGCAAAGTGGGGCACTTCCTACAACCTATTTAGGTCTTCCCTTAGGAAGTAGGCAAGCCTCTGTTTCAGTGTGGGATGGTGTTGAAGAAGCAGTTAGAAGCCTTAATGTGGAAAGGCGACACATCTCAAAAGGGGGAAGGCTCACACTCATTAGGAGCACACTATCAAACGTGCCAATTTACCTAATGTCCCTCCTTTGGATGCCTAGGGGTGTGAGTTCTAGACTTGAAAAAATTCAAAGGGATTTCCTTTGGGGGAGCAATGCTTCAGAGAGGAAGATTCATCTGATTAATTGGAGACGAGTGCCTTAGCCAGCGAAAGGGGTTTAGGCGTTAGAAGCTGGTTCTCATGAACAAAGCTTTGTTAAGTAAATGGGCACAGAGGTTTTGTGAAAGGATAGCTTCGGCTTGGAAAAATGTTATTAGTTTGAAGTATGGGACTAAGGAAGGGGGTTGGTTTCCGAGAACCCCTAGGGGCAATGTTGGTTTAAGTTTGTGGAAAAGTATAAATGTAGAAGCTGCAAAGTTAAAACAAGACTACGTTTTTTAACTTGGGGAAGGAAAGAGAATCAAATTCTAGGAGGATGTCTGGTGTGGGGAGGTGTCCCTTTGTGCCTCCTTCCCTACTCTTTACAATATTGCAAGGACAAAATGGGCGAAGGTGGCTGAGGTGTGGGAGTCTTCAGGAGAGATTGGAGCTTGGAATCCGAGATTTTCAAGAGCCTTTAATGATTAGGAGTTTGGCTTGACTTGAATTTTATCTGGGCGACCAATAATAAACTTATTATCCCAGTAGGCGCGAGATAGAATAGTGTGGAAAGGGGGAATAAAGTAGTGGAGTTCTCGGTGAAGTTTTTTGCTTGGGAGCTTTGATGGGAAAAGTATTAATAATCTGCTTGATTAAAGAAGAGGGGTTACCAGTTAGCAAGCAGATGTCCCTTTTGTAGAAAAGAAGAGGAAGGGTTAGATAATATTTTAATCCACTGCCCATCAATTTGGGACTTATGGGTTAACCTCATTCCAGTGTTAGAAGGAGTGAGTCTTTGTCCCTATGTGGTAAAGATCCTATTATTTAGTTGAGGTCAAATCCACGAAGAAGAACATCAAAAATTTGTGGTGGGTAGCCCCTCTCACCATCTTTTGGGAGACTTGGAAAGAAAGAAATAGAATCATGTTTGAAGAAGAAGCTTTTTCTTTCAACAGATTGAAATGATGTATCTTTAGCTCTCTTTTGTATTGGGCAACGATTATTCCAAATGTGGATATTTCTATTGTTACATCCCTCACGAGTATGTATAGGTCAATCTCTAGGAACTAACCCGGGCTATGGGCGGCTCAGGTTTCTACCCTATTTTATTTTTAGGCTCATGCTCTTCCCTTTGTTACTCGTAAACTCGTGTTTGCCTTTCTAACTTTTAATGAAGCTTGCTTTTTGCCTATAAAAAAACAAATTATGTACTTAGACTTCATTTCTTGTTACCTTTCAGAGGTTGCTCATAGGGTGATGATCGAGTACAACTTAAGGTATTCGAAGATAATTGAGTGGCCAATATAAAGGAGAGAATACGTAAGGCATCTTGTAAGAATCATTACTCGAGAATCTCGGGGCATAATGGAAATTCCATGAAGAGTGTCTTCGGGTGCATAACTTATGAGTAATGAGTACAGAGACAAGATCTAATAGCACTGGGCTAGATGTGGCATAGCTAGTCTAGTAGGAGCTACACCTTGTCCATGCTTTGAATCGGGTGTGGGTATAGTTTGGTAAAATGACAAATTATGCGGAAATTGTTTATGGAAAGGTTTGCAATCATACCACTGACTCTCCGATCAATTGGGGGTCATAATGTGTTGCTAGACGCCGCCTATGACTTGCTTAATTCAATTGTTGAATCAAGTGGCCAATATAACCAAGAATCTAATGAGTCACATACATAGAAGGTGTGAAGCTGATATAAAACGTGTTTGGATGATGATCCAAATATGAGGGAATTAATCTATGGAATAAAAGTCACGGGATAAGTGGACTCCCGGGGACAAAAGGCACACTAAGAGAAAAGGAAGGCTTGGAGAAGCCCATGAGGATACATGATATATGCATTTAAGTGTTATGATAGCAAAACCCTAACCCTAGCCATCATTTGCATATTCCTCAAGAAGAGTCTTAAAGAAAGTTTTTGTTCCAGTGAATGACAAAGCCTTTAGAGAAAGAGAGAGCTTTGAATGTCAAATCTCTTCTCCTTCTTCCCTTGTTGAGATTGATCCTTACTAGCACTCGGATCCTTCTCATACTCGTTTCCTTTAAGGTTTTCGACGTCTCCCTTCACGTGGATGCTGCTAAAGACGAACCTAGGACTTTATTCATTTCGAGTTACTGCAAATCCATCATTTGAAAGATTCATTTCGATTTTATTCCTTGAAGCAAAACCTTGAGATCCTATCCGATTTTGATGTTACAGGGGTCATAGGGTGGGATTGTCCTTGAAGTTTTTGTTGTTTCTGTTGCTTAAGCATGAGATGCCACCTTGATAAACCCAACATAATTGATATGAATAATCTCAACTTTCACACACCTTCTTTACTTAGTCTAACCTTGCGATTATCTTGGAATAATCTCAAGTTTATGGGTTGCCTTTTTGTTCTCATCACATGTCACGGGTCATTGCATAATTAGTCTCCAAAATTTTATATTTTTTAATAAAATCAATTTTATCCCCACCCTCTCTCTTCTTCGATCCCTAAAATTTTATATTTTTAATATAATCAAATTCATCACCACCCCTCTCTTTTCTCTCTCTCCTCTCGCTCCTTCAACCCACCAATCGACCCTTATCTCTCCCCTCCTCCATCTCCTGTCTCTTCATCCGTAAAGGGTGCAAAAGTCTACTATGAGCCCCAAGTCATGTCTTTTGGTCCTTACCACTATGGCACATCCCATCCCCAGGCTTTGAGAAACCCTCAAGCTTAAATTAATAGCCACACAATTAGTAGTAGTAGTCCGAGGATGAAAGTATTGTGGAACAGGCGAAATATACTTGCAAGAAGATAGTTGTGCAGGCAATGTAAAAGAAGAATATTAACCGGTCAGATTCTGAACGAAACTGAAAAAGGTGCCTGAGCTTTTGACACCACCACAACCATGGTGATCAGTGGTAGAAGATTCCTACATCATTGTAGAAGCCTTCGGAAACTTCAACCCCAATATTGGTACATCCAAATTCAATCTTGATCCACCTCTTAGGAATACAGTGGATGTACCTGTGAATGGTTGGGCAGTCATCAGATTTGTTGCCGACAATCCAGGTAAAAATACTTGAATTTCCCAAAAATTCTACCTCTAATATTTTCCAATTTTTTTTCTCTCAACTTTCGATTCATTTGTTTGGCAAAAACAGGAGTTTGGCTAATGCACTGCCTCTTGGATGTTCATATTCACCTGGGTTTGGCCATGGCTTCTCCTGGTGGAGAATGGAGTTTGGGAAGTTGCAGTCGATAGAGCCTCCTCCGGCCGATCTGCTAGTGTGCTTGCATTTCATGGGTGGCGGCCAGTGCCTGAACAGTGTTTGTTGCAGCCAAGAAGCATTTGGCCTTATTTTATGATAGGAAGAAGAAGAACCCAGAAACAGGGGAAGGTTGTACAGATTCATCAGATCGACTATGGCTCTCCATATCTTTGTTTTTCTTGTAGAAAAACTTGAATCAGAGAAAGGAACATCGTAACTATCAATTAGATATTTGAGACGTCAAGTTTATGTATTCAAAAGCGAACTTGAATCAAAGAAGGGAACAGCGGATGGGCGAGGGCGAGGGCGAGGGGGAGGGGGAGGAACAGGAGGAGGGGAGAGAAATGTCCAGAGGATGGGAGGAACAGGAGGAGATCAGGTGGACTGGCATTGGAGGGGTTGAAAATGAAGTGGAAGAGAGATATAGAGGATGGGAATCCAAACTTATGTTTTTTTAAAAAAATAAAAATTTGGGAGCTAATTAGATATTGACATACCACGAAGGAGAAAAGAGATGTCACATAAGAATTGTTTTTACTCCTTATGGGACCAAAGGAAGGCATCTTTCTAAAAATTAATATTCCTAGATAATGCAAAAGGAGATTAATTAAAGAAATGCGGAAAACAGTGATTATTCAATATTCAATCATCTTTACTTGACTACTTTAAAAATTATAAGATTTCATATTAATCACATTTTTGTCAAAACCCCTAATGGAAAAGAGTTTTGTCTCACAATATTGCACTTTTGTAAGTTGTACCACAAAAATAGTTTTGAAAAACAAATAAATGCCTAAACTCAGACATCTTGACTACACGATTTTTACATCCAGCATTTAAAATATTTCCGTTTAATTTTGATATATTCTAAGTATTTCGATTTAATATATATTTGAGATTTGTTTGACGATATTTTTTATATAAATATTAATTAGTAAATATATAAATTATTTAAAATTCATTAAAAAAATGGTTTATAATTTTAAATTTTGATAAAATAAGTAAGGTTATTTTATAAATGTATATATAAAATATTAATACTTCGATTTTAAATATATAAATATAATGAATAATTGATTTCATTCTATAAATATAAATTATTTATTTTATTTAAATGTATTAAAAATTATTATTTTTATTTAAAACATATTTAATTATATATTATAAATTATAATTATATACATGTATATCAGTATTATTATTATATATTTACAAACAAAAGTAAATGGATAAATATAAAAAAATGGAAGAAATTATAATGACTTTAATAGAGGATAAATGGATATATATTAAACACTAAAATCACAACATTATGTAATTAAAATGCATTCAACAATATAAATCCACACAATTTATTTTAATATTCAAGTATCTTATAAGTATAATATTAATACTAATAAAATATAAAATATAAGTGATTTTTTAAACTTAAAAATAGTAAATATAATCCATATATTAAAAATAGAGTGAGCTTTTAGGATATTATTAAAGTTTGAGAGAAAAAATATATAAGGATTTATCGAGTATCAAGGCAAAATTTAAGACAAACTTTAATGCAAAATTTAAAGCAAAATTTAAGGCAAAATTTAAGGGGCGTGAGTTTCAAAATGATGATGAGGCTTTGACATAGATACTGATTTACATAACATCCCATATTTCATCAAAAAAATCGTCCAAAAAACAACATTATGTGAGTGTGTGATCTTCACTATCGATAAATCCAGTATATATTGATCAAAATTGATATATCGGCGATATTGCCAACAAAATAACGAAATTTCCAATAACAGACTATCGTTTGCTGATATTGTGTCGATATCGACTGATATTGGATATATCGACTGATATATCTGATTTTTTAAACCGCAATTATATCTCAACAAAGTCATAGTCACTAACTACGATTTTGAATCTTTATGTGTTAAATCATAGTCAAGTGATCACGCATTTCGACCACGGTGGGTTTCCAAATCAGCATTACCGGGATTACGACTTCTTAACATTTAACATTAAAACAAAACCCGTAGACATCGACTACGACTTTAATATTAAAATCTAAACCATAGTCACTTATTAGAATAAATATAAACAAAAACCGTACTAATGACCATGGTTTATTTTTTAAAATTTATTATGCGGATTTCAAATAACCTACTTCCATCCAAATTACAACCAAGTCATTACCCAAGAATGTCCATTTCAAAGTTAATTACCCGCATTTACCACACACAAAGTCATTGCACAACAAAGTCATTTAACTAAAAGATTAGGTACATAACTAATGTAAAAATATAAATACAAATATATACAAATATAAATACATATCAATGAGTCATATGACTTCGTCTTTTCTTTAGAATGCCACAATGTATACGCTATATGATCCCGATGGGCTTGTGTAATCCGAATGGAGCTTACGGTGCCATGAAACTACGGAACTAATGGAGAAAGACTGGCGCAGCCCGTGGAACTGAACATCGCCTAGGTGGGCATGCACCCAACTCTAGAACTAGGCCAACCATGGTGGTATCAATGGGTAGCAATGAAGGTGATGATGAGGTGGTAGATGGTTAGATAATCTCAAGTATGGTGATATCTAATGCGGTGGCATCTAGGATTGGTGACATAGGAGATGGTAAACATGTGGCCTCTAAGGGTGGAGATGTAGGTGATAATGGTGGGATGCCATGTGGAGCAGTAGATGAAGGTGGTGCGGAAGTCTTAGGTGCAAATGGGGTAGATGATGTAGATGCTAAATTATTTTGTAAAAATCAAGAGTATTTATTGATCATAAAAACAATTGATCAATAATCAAAAGACCTAATAAATACATTACAAAATAATAACTTTATTAAAACAATGAAGCATATCAATTTGTATTGCAGATAACGACCTATCGCGCCACTGCTTACCGTCATTACCAAAATCTACAAGGAACGAAATCAAAGAAAGGATAGGGTTGAAGATAGTTCTTTTATTCTCCCCAAAGTGTGTTCTACCAAACCCTTGTAAAATTCTAAGGCTATATTTACTTATATATATAGAGCATAAGGGAACAATTGGGTTTTGGTCCAATGGGCTTACCAAAGCAAGGGAGAAGATAGAACCATGAGCCCATAACTAGTTAATATTAAACCATCCCATAAATGACCCATAATTAACATGGACAAAATTACAATTAAAATTGTAATATGATTATGCTTAGTCCATAGATTAATAAAATAATCTAACATTCTCCCACTTGGATGACATAATCATAACTCAAATGCTTTCACAATAGATTTACATAGTCATAACCAATCATATACAATTAACACACCGAGAGGATGCCTAAATAATATATAATAAAGTGTTTCTAATTAAAAATCATAACTCAAAAGCTTCAACAAGATATTTACATATTCATAACTTAATCTATATAATTACGGCAATTTAGTGATGTATAAATCGCACATAATCAAAGCGCCACGATCAGGGCATTTCATGACAAAAATATTTAATTCAATATAAAGAGAAAACATCATTCTATTATTCATTTGGTCAAAATGACCTAAAATCATAAGATAATGAAAAATATCAAAATGTGCATGTAATAATGAAAAAACATGAGCTTTCCTCACAAAATACATGAAAAATGCAAAACTCCCACTAAAACAAAGATTATAGGCTCCCTAACAATTTACGTGGGTGACGGCGTCTGAAACACACAAATAGGTGTTTTTGTTGGTCCGCCAACATGCTAGTCGTAGGCGTGTGCTCAATTGAAATGAGAATTTCGCAACTTTCTTTTTCATGTTAACCCCACATCACGCGTTTCGGGACGAAGTGCTCCTAGAGAAAGATACTGTAAAATTATCACGTAACAATTTCAAATGGATCTAAAATGGAGGAACAACCTCTAAAGTTGAAATGGTTTCGTAGCCATATTGCATGACAAGTAGCCTTATAACACATCACATACTCGCTTCCATAGTAGAAGAAGCTTATAAGTGTTTGCTTCGATTAATTTTTCCACTAAACACTTCCTTCAAATGCCCATCATAAAAGATATAACTAAGTGGACATTTTATCATCTATGCATCCTCCATAATCTAATCACTAAAAACCAACCACTTCAAGAGTGCCTGTGATGCCAATATGTCAACATGAGATCCTTGGTACCCTGAAGATACCTCAAAACTTTCTTAGCCGCTTTCCAGTGGCTTTAACCAGGATCACTCAAGTACCTACTCAACACGCTAACAACATAAGCAATATCAAGACGTGTTCATACTTGAGCATACATCAGGCTGCTCACAACTAAAGAATAAAGGACTGCTTTCATCTGATCTCTCTCAATATCATTTTGAGGACATTAACCTTTGGAAAATCTGTCACCCTTTACAATTGGTGCCTTACCATAAGAACATAATTGCATATCAACCTTCGCACGCGTTCAATATAAATGACAAGTCGGTGAGATAATTTTCGTAAAGCCACTAGGTCTTTATCTTTAAGTATTCCAGATGCCCAAGACATAAGATGCTTCCTCAAGATCCTTCATATAAAAATGGCTAAACATTATCTGCTTTGTCTCAACCAATAGGTTAGTATCATTGGCTACGAGCAAAATATCATCAACATATAAAACAAAGAATATGTATTTGCTCCCACTGACCTTCATTTATTTGCATTGATCAACGATGTTCTCCTTAAAACCATTAACGATGACAACTTCATTAAACTTGAGATACAACTGTTTACTTCCTCAACTGGTTCATTATTAGAAGTGGCTATTGGATGATGGTAAACAATAGGGCTAGAGATTGGAACGAAAGCAATAGACACAAGAATAAAAACTAGATGTTCCTTGAACACAATTTCTCTTGGCCCTTGGCTTGTACCAATATTATGCTCAAAATTGATAGCTCAATCTGACTTAATCACTCTAGTGGTGTGCGGCGGACAATAAAACCTAGAACCTCTTAATCCCACACAATAACCAATAAAGTACCCACTATGGGTTTTGGATCAAGTTTCTTGGATTGCAGGTTGTACGGTCTCTCTTCCACCTTGCAGCCCCAAACATGGAAGTGACGAAAACTAGGCTTCTTCTGTTAACCATAGCTCATATGGAGTCTTAGGAACAAACTTACTAAGCACATGTGTCAAAACTGAGAAATCAAGATCTGGAATAATCTCATTCTTAATTAATCTCTCAATTCTTCCTCGGAAATTTACTGCTACCAGGCTAAATAATAGAAGACTTTTCTTCAATCTTTAAACACTTAATCCCTACTAACAAGATAACGCAGGAGAAAAGAAAGAAAACTATACAACTCTAATTCGCAAAGTTCTCACTGTAAAGTACCCAGTTGTCAATCAATAGTGAATCTCGATAAAGTTTAACTTTTCCAGTTCCAAAAAGAAAACTATATCCAAGTCTATTCAAAATAGATATTGATATCAAATTTCTCTTGATTGAGGGTATGTATGCCATGTCCTATAATTCAAAAAAAAATTTGTATATGAAACATATACATAATGGGGTAAAACATATTCCAAAAAAAATTTAAAATTTAATGGGGTAAAATACCTAATGAAATAACCCATAAAAATATGAAACTAATAACAAACCAGAATCATAGCAAGTTCAAATCTAAGTTGTTGTTTGTTTATTGGGGAATTGTCCAAAAAACAAATAAACCTATTGATTCCACAACTTGCCATACACAACAATCAACTTGCCATACACAACAATCAAATAAATAAAACAAATAAAAAAAATTCCATGATATCCTATGGAATGAAAGTGGTAGGCCTCTGGATTGCCATTAATGACAGTTTAAATTAAAAGGATTCCATGAGATATCATGGAATCAAAGTGTCGTATCATTATATAAAATACAATTTATTTATTTTCTACTATTCATGTTCAATCTATTCTCAAAAAGGTTTTGATGACCTTCATTATAATTTCAATATCATGGCCATGTGCTGTCCAAACATTCAAACCTTTTTCATAGGGAATATGTTAATAGTTGATTCATAAGGAATCAAAAGTCAATCAAAATAATGATGGATTTATAGGGAAACGTGATCACACAACTAGAATCGTAGGTTTTATTCTTATACAGAAAATTGTGATTTACTCCCATGGCTTTCTGTTTCAAACACCATCTCATTATTCCAATCCAAACCAGCCTAGAGACAAATCTAGAAACAGTAAAAACCGTAGAAACACAAGAATTATATAGAGGAAAAATAATTACGAACAAAACCCAAAAAAAGAAAAACGAATTTGACAGCTTCAATGCCATTTAAAGTGGCTTTGATACCAATTGCTAAGTTATTTTGTAAAAATCAAGAGTATTTATTGTGCTAAAAATAATTGATCATCAATCAAACGACCCAACATTACAAAATAATAACTTTTATTGAAACGCTGAAGCATATCAATTGCATCATGCGATAACATACCCGGCTACTGATTCGTAATCATTGTTGTCATTAGTCTTTCAAATCTACAAGGGAAGAAATCAAAGAAAGGCTAGGGTTGAAGATAGTTCTTTCCTTCTCCCTAAAGTATGTTTTATCAAACCCTTATAAAAGTATAGGGCTCTATTTACTCATATATGTACAACATAAGGAAACAATTAGGCTTTGGTCTAATGGACTTATCAAAGCAAGGGAGAAGATAGAACCATGGGCTCATCGTTAGTTAATATTAAATCATCTCATAAATGGCCCATAATTAACATGTACAAAATTACAATTAAAATTGTAACATGATTATGTTTAGTCCATAGATTAATAAAATAATCTAATAGTAGATGGTGGCAACATCATCGTACCATGTGTAGATCGACCTGCTCACACACCACTCGCCGACTCCTGGATATGTTGCTGCATCCCTAACTACAGTGGCTGCATCCTAAAAATAATATTATATTATCATACTAACAATAGACTTTTAGATGAATGTGTGTGTTTTAAAACAAAAAAAATCTGTACCTATAACTGTCACACCCCGATTCTGGCCCGAATCTCGAATGGCGGATCCGAAACTGTGTCTGTGCATTACCGTAGACTATATAATCGGGACTCTTTACTCGTTTTTCGCACTGAACTCACTCAGAGATACAAACAATTTTTGTAATAACAAAATTGCTTTATATAATAAAAGAAATACCACCTGAGTGGTGTCCATCAAAATCTATACACATATACTGAGTTCCATTTACATATACAAAAATCGTACTTACATTTACAAATCGTAAGGACATACCGCGGATGAACCCCTACTAGTGTGTCGCTCACGAGCATACGGAAGATCGCAGATGTCCCTCCTTTTGTACCTACACCCGACAAACCCGTATAGTTTTACGCTAGCTGGAAACGTATCTTATAACTTATAATTATGGCCACATGCATTTATACTCAATCATAATAAACATCTAACAGTAACAGATATCAGAATCTTCATGAATTCATATAACACATTTACATATAATTATCTTAAGTAACCAACTTTTATGCTGGTTCGTGACCTCTGTGATACGTACTAAACTTATACTTATAGCAATCTTATACTTATAACTTACACTTATGACAGACTTATTCTTATTCTAATCTCCCGTATGACACATATTTATACTTATCTCCCGTAGGACACATACTTATATTTATCTCCCGTAGGACGCATACTTATATAGGATTTGAAGATGCGATACCGAGCGATACATATACTTATACTTATCTCCCGTAGGATGCATACTTATGCTTATCTCCCGTCGGACATATACTTATGCTTATCTCTTCAAGGACACATACTTATTCACATTTCTCAAAGGACATATATATCTGACTTATAATTTATAATTCTGTCTTACTCGATCTTATACTAGACATGCAGAGCATTATACTGGTATATCTGACCTTTATAATTGTATTACTTGTTTATTCCTTGTATTTATCTTATACTTGTATTACGTTAAACTTATTCTGTATTTCAGATCTTATACTTGTATTCCCAAACTTATTCTGTATTTTATACTTGTAGGCTTCGTAATCTAATTCTTGTATTTCCATCTTATACTCTGTATTCCTGAATCCTGATGCTCCTTGTATTTCTGATCTATACTTGTATTACAGAGCATACATTGTATTTCGGATCTTATACTTGTATTACTTGAGTATAAATTTGTCTTACTTTATCTTATACTGCTCAAATACTTTTCTCGAATCATCTTCTTCTTTTTCGCGCTTCGCCAGGATTTCACATATTACTATAGAAGTTCACATTCACGACAGATCTGTACAGAACTGGTTATCTCAAGAGCAATGTGATCTCACATTCAATATCGCAATCTCACACATAGACATCTCACTTACGTATCCGCTGGTGAATCCCGTCTTGCTCGGTCATCTCGCAGCAGCAATGTGATCTCACATTCAATATTGCAATCTCACATTCAATATTGCAATCTCACATTCAATATTGCAATCTCACATATAGCTATAGAAGTTCGATATCTCACTACGTGCATTCGGGGGCCAGGAATCCCCGCCTTGTTTATCATTCGGCAGGTATGTGATTTCTCAAGATGGAACATATTAACGTGCCCGCCTCATCGCACAAGTGTCGCACCAAGAGGGCGTCAAAGCAACCGACAGAACGTGCACTCATTCATTCATCGGTCCTAGGTCGTCTTATTATCATATTTTAGTAAGAACTCGTAACCTATCTTAATCACACTCGCCTTCATATCATTTATGTAGATTCACTGTGTCTTATCTATTCATAGCCTTCTTAATTGGTTATCAATTGCTCATTCATGTATTTCATATCATTCTATCTTTTCCGGATTATATGTGATAATAATCATATATAACTTAACCACATTATGTAAATTCATGACATATCGCTTTCATGTTCATGCTCATGTTTCTAGCCGTTTTCATGTTTCATAACACATCTATACATATTGCATTTCCTATATTTTTCCCCTGTTTTGCGCCACATATGGCATTTTCATATACTTGTACTGTGAAGACACCTATGTACTCACACACCCTTTCATGTATTCTCGCTCCTTTTATGAATTTATCACTTAAAAATTGGAATCATCAAGAATCAATCATCCAAACTCACTTTAGAAGGTAATGCACCACGCCCATCGCCACTGGCTTGCCTCGACAGGATTCAATAGTTACTAAGACAAACTTACCGTGTCGAAATAGTAGATCCCCAAGCCTCGATGATCTGCGGATCACGCCTAACAACTCATGACAACGATGACAAATCCAAGTCACATGTGCCAATGACTGGTGGTCCATGGATACAGAGTCCCATGATGATAACAACTTCCTCGTAATGCGGACGCTAATCTCCCAACTCCGGTAAGCGGTAAAAGGTGGCGTTCCAGACGCCATCTCTCAACGAGACTAGTGATCAGTCCCCAATCGAGTGTGACATATCCAAGGCGGTACAAACCATAAAAGCCGGACCGAATCACGTAAGGGCGAATGCGAGGATCCATGTCATTCTTGCATGAACTTCGACATCTGCTGTCAACAAGTGAATAATGAAGCAAGCTACAAATTAGAAAGAAATCAATAAATCAATTCAACCCTTACATTATAGAATAATTCAAAACAATTTTATATACAGTCAAAATCCAAACCTAACTAATGTTGACAAAATGAGACCTATGTCTGTCTTATGAAACCAAGACAAATCTATCTAAAGGATCTGCATCATACTACCCTCTGAATGCCATATATGTAACATATGCAATTTTTAGTATTTAATATTCATAACTAAGCAACAAATCAACACCTACATTTGTAATCAATAACAATGAACAAATATTTCATATAGATAATATCATAAAGAGAGTACCACAATAACATGATAGGCACATGGCCTTAAAGAAAGTACATTAGTCTTTACACCCTGGGGCCAGTAAAAGAAGCACACACATTGCATGTTTCAATCAACTCAATTCCTATTTTGATTAAGAGCAAGCGGGTTGTTCGCACAACCCACATGAAATATAAGGTGCCCTTTTCGTAATACCCAAATTATGTCTTAGTCGTTTTATAACATGTTTAGGATATAATAAAAGTAAATGTATATTTTTCCAGAATTTAAAAGCTACGTGAGAAAAATAAGCAAAACCCGGAAGTTATCTGAGGTTTAAGGATAAATTGGTAATTTACCAATTCAGGATCCAATGGTCATAATGTATGAATATTATATGTTAAAGTGAAGATAAGATAAGTTAGGATTACAATTAGAAGGAAGTTGAAGGACCAAATGGCAAAATAAAATTTTACGTCAAATTTTGGATAAGACCAAACAAGGCCTTAAAAAATATCTCATTTTTGGTTTTTGGTTAGGACAAACCAGTTGAGAGAAAAGGAGAAGAGAAAAGAAGAAGAAGAGGTGTGCAAGAAAAGTAAAGGTATAGAATTGTTTTGAAAACTTTAAAGTAATACTGCTGAATCACTAGGAACATATATAGAATTCATGTTTGGGTTAAGAATTTTTCCAACCAAATTCTTTGTATATATGTAGGTTAGGAAAAACCCTAACTTATAAATGTTTTATATGGTTGTTTGGTTTGGTTGGGGTCCTCGATAAGGGAAAAAATTTGTATAGAGTAAATGTTGGGTTTTAGGGGAGATGTTGTCCGTTTTTTTTTAAATCCATGTTTTTGTTTTGGCCATAACTTGGACATCACTCATCCAAATTGAGTTATTTAAATTTCTGTACAAACTAGACATCTGGGAGAACAACTTTCATGAAGAAATTATGGTCAAATTATGTATCTAACATTCCCAAAAAAATTTCAAATATAATTCCAGATTCTATTCCTGGAAATTGTCCAAGAGCAATATGGAATGTTTAGACCATATATCTCAAATTAATAATCCAAATGACATGAAGTTTAAACCATAAGAAACTTAAGACATAGGGGTATATTGCGTTAAAAGATCACTTTCTCTAACAATCCCGTTTATTGTGGTCAAAATTCTGTAGTCGAAAAATGGACTTTTGGAACTCAAGCCTTGAACTGCTCGTGCAAAATTACATGAAATCGAAATTGTATAAAGGTTATATAATTGTATTATTATACGAATAACGATCATGTTAATACGATCACGATAACATGTGTTATAAAAAAGTTAAAGAAAATACATGTATAATTCATATATGAAAAGCAATAAAATGTTTATAAGAGACTATTTGATAATAAATATCTCATAAGTATACATGATATCAGTAGTTTTTTATGTATATGAGATATATTTTTCCGATACCTGAAAGATTGTTGAGAAAACATAATAAAACTGATTGCCTCGCTAAGGACGGTAGTCGGGATGTATGCATACGCCTATAGGGATAGCCAATGCCGCGCATATAGTTTACGTAGACAAGGGCCTCAAGCTAGTCATACAATACAAGATGCTTTATAGACTTGTTCGCATGTGCTGATAGTACCTTCAGTACATTTATTTCCAGATTACCTTTTTGGAATATGCGCATGAAGGCGTATGAGACATGAAATTATAAAAGGTGTGAAACATGAAAATGATGTGAATGCAATATGTAATTTAATTATAATGATATGAGAAGTAACATGTATTATGAATAAAATGTTATGAAGTATTGTGATGATCGTTATAGTGGTTATCCATATTTATGAATTCCCACTAAGCTATAAAGCTTAGCACGGGTGTTTATCCGTATAGGTACCGAAGAGGACGTCCGTGATATTCCACATACAGCAGGGCCAACACAACTTTAGGAGTCCATCACAGGTAGGTTTGAATCGATTTTGTAAATATAAATGTAAGATTTTAGAGACAGTGTGAACATAAAAGTACAAGTAAATGAGACTCAGAATATATGTACAAGACATTATAAATACCACTACGGTGTATGTATATGAAATATTTTTGTAAGTTTATATTTTCAAGATAATTGTTTAGAATTACATAAGTTAACAGGTTTATAATTATCAGATTTATGACACCCTTTCCTAACACAGGGTGCCGGGTTAGGGCGTCACAGTTTGGTGAACGTCCATTTCATTATGCAAACAGCTTAATTTTGGACGTCTGCATGATGTGCATTTCATTGACTCTGAAGGCACAACGGTCAGACCATCATAATGAGGCCACTCATATTCCTTGAAGATGAGATGGAACAAGGTTTCCCTTATATCATAGTATACTTGAGTACTATAGTAGCCTTGAACAAATGATCGAAAATCTACGTAGCGAAACTAGCATGCTACTATAATATGGCTACATGGAAATCCATATATAAATGTCTTACCACATGTGCATTTATGGTCATGTAAGTTGAGGCAATGTGTTCGATCACTCCTTGCCTTCACATGAAATCGTCAATGGATGTGATCTTAAAAAACAATTTCAAATGATCTAACCTTAACCACATGTGCCTTAATCTTAACATCAACATATGAAGTGTATTGCTCATCTGATGCCAATCTATTAATACCTTGTTCATTTCTTGCAACAAAGTAACTATTGAGCCTAAAAAAGATCAATTGAACCAATACAATTACGGGTAAGCTATGATCTCCTTTAAGTTGAATACCTTAGACATATTTGTAGTCATTATACCATATCTTCGACCTTCATCATGTGAAAGTGCCCATTTCTCAAGAGGGATTGCCTTTAACCATCGTTGTGATTCCAAATTAATTATTCTAATCGTGTCCATATGCTTATTGAATTTTTCAACTTTAGTTGCTAAAGTTGCTTTGCACACCAAATTCTTTAATATCTTATCTTTGAATCGAGTCATAAAATTGTTGGCAAGATGACACATACAAATCCTATGACAGACATATGGTTCAAACCAACCAAGATGAACATCAGTTATTGCTGCCATAATGCTTGGATGTTTGTCAGATATAACACAAAGTACCCTCATTTCAGTTACTTTGTTTCTAATACAAGCTAAGAGTCATTCCCAGCTATCAATATTCTCGCCTTCTATTATAGCAAATGCATGTGAAAACAACTGATTTTCCATCACACTCCATAACAATCATTAACATGCCTTTATACTTCTCATACAACATTTTGTCATCACATCGAGTACTCGACGAGCAATGTTTAACTTTTAATAAATGCATGAAACACTTATAAACTTTGGTGGAAATATCTCGATGTTTTGCATACATCGAAATATTTCCTAGTTACAACACATCCAAGATTTACGTACTTTAAGGCAATGAAAAAACGTGGCAATTGTGCATATGACTAATAAAAGTCACCAAAGAAGTTAGTAAGTGCTTTATGTTTTCCAAGCAATGCCTTTTTGTATGATATTTCATATTCGAATTTCTCCATAATGCTTGCTTGAATAGTAGCTACTGACAAGGTGAAATATGCTTTAATCATTGCCTTGATATGAGTAACAACCAAGTTGGAGTCTAATTGTTAATGCTCCTAATTCAAGCAAGGATTGACAAAATTATGTGGACCATTATAATTTTTTATTGCAAATAAAGATGTATCTTTCACAACCATAGCATGAAGCTTCCATGAACATTAACACTCCTTGATCTTCTTACATCTTAACACTATCAATTTTTTTGAAGATGAAATAACCACATACTGTTGGTGTGCATTAATAGAGTACAACTTTATAGCATTTGCAAAGCAGCTTTGGAATTAAAAACTTGGTCAACTACAAATTCTTCACTTGAGTTTCCAATATTATGGTTCACCCATGGAGTCAAGTTATTTGAAACAACATTACCAAATTTTTCTATATTTTCAAATTGAGATGATGGCATTAAGTGATACTAAACAAAGGATGACTCAATTGGGTCCTCAAGATCTGGGTTATTTGAGATATCACAACCTACCACATCCACCAAGACATATC
This sequence comes from Tetrastigma voinierianum, assembly GCA_016808115.1. Lineage (NCBI taxonomy): Eukaryota > Viridiplantae > Streptophyta > Magnoliopsida > Vitales > Vitaceae > Tetrastigma > Tetrastigma voinierianum. The sequence continues at coordinate 88,797 of JAEQBH010002842.1, forward strand.
TCCTTTGCTCATTCTCCATTACTTGGTGAAGAGTTAAGAAAGATGAAACATTACCATCAGTTTGAACATTTCCATCCCCCTCACTTTCATCATCACCTTCTTCATCTTTCACAGTCTTCATCATCTCCATATACTTCACATCTATTAGTTAAAGCAACTAGACTGCTACTAGACCTACACCCATAATCCAATTCCTCAACATTATCATTTATTCCAAGTAATAAATTTGTGTAGGTACCCAATGATTGATTCACTTGTGGCTTAACTTGTACTAGCTCAAGATACAATTCAATTTCATTCATTACTAGATGTGTTAACCATTTTCAACATTTGGTACAAACTATTGTCATCCTATATTGGACAAGGTTGGAACATATTTCCCTTTTTGATGAGATTCCTACAATTGATGACTAATTTAAACTTTTCTTTGTCAATGTCTATCATTGAGTATATCATAGCTAATGACTGATTAAATGTGGAATCAACTGGTATATCCAAAGGTACAATAACAACTTTATTCCTAAAATATTTCATATATATATGTTTCGATTCTCAAAGTTTTTCCATTATAAAAACATATTATGGGAATAGTGGATACACATATTATTTACCTACAAAAAACAATATAATATTTACCATTGTGGTTATATTTATAAAGAAGCAAAGAGAACAACAACAGAATATTTAGCTAAAAAGGATATTTGTTATATATAGTCTATCATTTGGAGGTCATATTTTTCTAAAGAGACTAGTGGGTGATGGTTTTGAAGACTATTGCAACTCCTCTTTCAATTGAACTCATATGAAGTTTCTTACAAAACAAAACATAAAACACACAAACATTCATTAACCAATAAAACATGCTCCCCAACTTAGGGAGGACAAATCCTTCAACCTTTTCATTCACAATAGGCCCTTTATAAAAAATTTTTCTTCTTCCATATATCAATAAAGAGTAGAATGCATTAATACATAAAATAGGCCTCAGTAACTGACATGCAAATATCCTATGGTGTAAGTTTCTTTAAAAATAACACTTGCAAAAAATAGTGTCCTGACAACTTGCCAAGAAAAAGAACAAACAAAATTAAAGGCTTAAAAGATCAAAAAAGTAAATAATGATAGAATTGAAAAACTTTCCAACATGTAGTGCAAGTGAGCAAATGAGCATGCCAATATAAAAGGAGAAAATTCAAAGGTGCCTTCAAATTTAACAAATTGGAAAAAAATGCATAGAGGATGAAAGAAGTTAAACAAAATTTTGTGACTAGGGAAAACAAATAAATAAAGAAAGAGACTTAGAAGAAGGAGAGTCCCTCGAGCGAAAACTTGGAGGGGAAAAAGCTCCCTTAAGCAAAACAGTTCCACCAACATAAAAAAACCCTAATTATCAAAGGAGAATCAACTTACTTGTTGTGGAGGAGAACTTCACTGATCGGAGGATAGTGACTGATCGGAGCAAAAGTAAGAATCACCATAAAAGTCCTCTCTTCCCCCTCCACAATCGCCAATCGAGAGACATTTATATAAAATCTGGAAAAAGATGTTAAAACGCTCTAAGAGCACTTCTAACCACACTTAACAAAATAGCCTACTCAAATATATTTAAATATTAAATTCACTACTTTAGTTAAAGAACTTTTAAAATACCCTCCAATCATACTCTCTATTTTACACATAACTTCCCTACACTTAAAAGTCAAACACATACATGGAGAGATGTAGCAGAAGATGTAGAGACTTAGAGTTTCAAACGACTCCACATTTCGCTGTCTATCTCAAAAAGAAACCTGCAACAAAGAAAATTAATGAGTGCCGCCTATATAATTTTCGTCAATAATAAAATGGCCAAGCAGTAATAATGGTATTGGCGAGATAATTTCAACTAAATAACATTGCCAGTTCCCACTAATGACTACAATTCAGTTTTATCGTTGAAGTTGTGTTAGTAACTACAGTTTCAGTTTTAATGCCATTGATTACGGCTATGCAGATATGTAATCCATGTGATAGTTTGCCTTTGAAACTATTTTTGTAATTTAAAAAAAAAAAAAAGCAATATTATGGAATCAAAACTCAATGGAAAGGGAGGAACACGAATTTATTGTGGAGAGCAAAGCACTGGAAAACATCATATGAAGCGATCCTTACAAAACACAGAATTGGACGCAACTATAAAATCCAATCTGGTTTTTAATTTAATACCCTCGGCTCAGAAATATCCTATGAACAGCCCTCATGCTCTGTTTGGTTGTCGAGAAAATCTGAATAAAGTAAAGGAATTGAAAATACTTCCACGCGGCAGTCTGCTTTGTAGTTCATTCCGGCTGCAACTGCACAAAAAACAAAGCGTTCAACTTTACTATTTTTCTTCTTTTCCTTCGGTTTCCAGTATTTTCCAGTCATCCAAACAGAACGTGAGTGCCGGCTTACTGTAACTATTTCTCTATGTCAGAAACTTCTGTGGATCACAGAAGAGTATTTTTCCTCAGTTGTGAATCTTAGCGAGTTACAACCTATAATTTTACAGTAATTACTGAAGCCTTTCCTTCTTCTTGTTTTTCGCTTTACTTCGACGGAACATGGATGGATGCTTGCTTATCTTAAATTGGAAGAAATAAATGATAAACGTAGAATTTGAGTTATTGATTGTGAAAGCTTTTGTTCCTTTTTTTTTTTGGTTTGGATGGGTTCTATTGAGTTCTTTTGGTGGTTGAAGTATCTTCAATGCCTACTTGTGTGTTGGTTTGCTTTTTTCTTTTCAGTTTATTTTTATTTACTAGTTTTACTGGATACTGTTAGGATGGTTTGATTTATGTGATAGATGCTTCACAAATTTGTGTCATCATTGTGAATTTCATGATGCCCTTGTGTAAATTTGAACAAAATCAACTTCTTTTTTGTAAACTCAGGAACTTTGGAATTACTTATTTGAGTTGTACATCACGAGGGCTGTTGTGGAGGTCGAGGGAGAGGCAACGTCTAGGATTAATTATATCACCTAACACATTTATTGTTGAACACCTATGGTGATAGGCTTCGAAAATGAGAGAATGGTTTTCATACTTGTCTATGTCATGTCGGTTTGGGACATACAGTGCAATCCTGTGAAGCCTCATTAAAAATTTAGGGTCATCGTTAAGAATAGCTGCCAATAACTTGCTCAACTTCAGGGCCAAGGTGACCATTTTAAAAGCTTGGAAAGGCATGTCCCTTGAAGAACTTTGTGATGATGATTCTTCAATTTTTCTGTTTTCAGAGCTCTGTGCTTGTATTTCCTTTTGCTCTGTCATGCAGTATGTGTTGCAAGATCATCAACTGAGACCTAGAGTGCTATAGCACAGAGAGGAAGCTGAATTCTTGAGGTTTAACAGGTCTCTTCTTGCCTCAATTAAATAGAGTCTGATTGAGTGACTGGTCTTTTTTTCTTTCCCTCTCTCTCTCTCTCTCTCTCTTATAAGTCAGGTGCTTATTTATATCCTAATACTGATGGCATTTGGCTAGCTTTAGTTGTTCGGGTTAATGAATCAACTTCTAACATAAAACTTGTTTCATTATTTTGGCTGATAGTTAGATTCCCGACCTATATGAGATAGTTTAGTGGATGCTGCCCTTTTTGTATTTTATGTAGGCAAGAGGTTTCACAATCAGGTCATTCTTCTTATTGGTTATAGTGATGGGGTTATCATTTTGATTGGGCATGTTGCCACTTCCCTAAAGTTAATAAACCTCTTTTTCCCACTTAAAGCAATTTTCAGAGAACAAATATCGGGGAAAAATAATGTTATGAAGTCAAATTGGTTGTTGTCTCAGAATTATGGTAGGATGGAAGAATTTTTTTTTTTTTTTGATAACCTTAGGCGTTTGAGCTAGCTTACACACACCTTGACTAATCCCATGGGGCCTTGAAAGGCTGGGTAAATCCTCTATCTTGTTTTAGGTTTAGCTTTTGATTGGCAGAGTGAGGGGGGACTTTGCTTCAAATTGATGGAAGTGTGGATTCTGCATTTCCTCCTTTCTCAAAAATACTAGGTCAATGTAGGCAAGTAAATATCCTGATTAAAATAAGTTTTAGAACTGTTTGATTGTGCCCTACCAATGTATGATCACGCCCTAAAATCAATTCCTGGCTATAGATTTGTACTCTATTCCTCTTGTAATGTAAAAGATGATGTGTTTGATATGACTTTGTTCTAGTTGCAGACTTGCAGTTGGCTTTTCATGTTAATGTTATCCTCCCTTCTCCACTTTGCTGCATTAGGTAATGCTTCTATGTTTGCCTTAGGGATTGGCCTTTATGGTCAGCTACAAGATGATTGCTTACTTTGTTTCATTGGTGCACTAGATAATGTTTGGCGTATTCAATCATAGAAGAGAAAATATGTCCCAATATTTAATTTAATGTGCGACTCCGTACTTGGTAAGGAATGGGTAAGCTCTTACATTGCCCATTGGTACCTTTCATCTCTACCGGTTCTCTGCTTCTCATTTAATATTTGGTTTGATGTTAGTAGCACTTTTAGTCAGTCAACTGAGTGGTCTACTTGTGAAGGGGTTGACAAATTCATGTTAGTGGGTCGTCTTTGTGTTGTGTCAAAGCCTATGAATTCTACTACATATGAATATATTCTGCTTTTATTCATCAAAAAAAAAAAAAAAGAAAGAATTCTACTACAACTGTCAAAAACCTTATACCTAAAACTAGATAATTATTAAACAAATAACACATCGTCTAACTCATCTAACTCATTTAACACATATAGCTCATTTAACTCATTTAACTTATTTAACATGTTGAATCAGGTCTTGTATAAGTTACACGATTAATGTCACAACCAAACATGTTTATAGCTCAATCAGTCTTTTATTTGAAAATAAATTTAAAATGAGTAAAATATGGGTTAAACAATTTAAATTTATAATTAGATTAGTCAATAAGATTATTAACTGGGTCAATTTGGGTTGAATTTGAGTTATGTAGGTTGACCCAATATCTACCTATTTATTACATTCTGCCATGCAGGTACTTGTACCTGATTCGAACCTGATTCTGCCTCAAATCCAACCTGTGAAAAACATGTTGATTTGAGCTGTACTATAAATCATTTCAAATTCCTTGTCATCCTTACTTTGTTGATTGACCATTTCCTGTTGAGTAATACATTATAATATCTTTGGGGTAAGCAGAGCACAGATCTTCACTTCGTCCACTATGATAGTTGGCTTCTGGCTTATCTCCTACCTTCTTGGTGGAGACTTAGACATCAAAAGAAAAAAAAAAAAAAAAAAATTGAAATTTCCTAAACAAGAGTGTCTCTACTCATGGCCTCTGAATTTATTTCCAGCATATGTACGCTAGAAAGTCTACCAAAATAAAATAAAATAAAAAAATAATAATAATAATAAAAGAAAAAAGAAAGAACGAGAAAAAAGTTTTGAGGTTCATACCTTTATCCTAGTGGATCCCAAATACCAATTGAACTAGATCTTTGATGTGCTTATAGCAGTATCTAAAAGCCACCAGTGCATATCTCTGCAATTTCTTTTTGTAAGCTATCTTGTCTGTTTTGACCTGTGATTTATTTAATATATTGCTCATTGCAATTCACTTTAGCTGCTGTATGTTAATGTTGGACGGCTGATGTTATTTTGTTGCCGTGTAGTGAGTAAATTTACGCATACATGAATGTTACCTTTGTTAGCTTCAGTTGATCAAGTAATGATTTTTTTCTTTATATTTATGTTTGCTCTGACTTCATATCAGGCCCTGATGATCGATTCTGCTTCTTCTTCCTTCTCATTTTATGAAATTATTTTAACAGACTGTTCTGTTGCTGGTTTTGAATTCATGTGGCACCCAACTGTCGTATATAAAATGGTTGTCATATTCCATTTGTTGTTGGAATGTTCATCTTGAATTAGAAGTCATGGCAGTTGACTTAGTTTATATTGTTTTGACTTGGTAGCCTATTGATCCATTGGCTTTGAACTTTAGTTTTTGGGGATGCATTCACTAATCTTGGGTCTAAATTGGAACCATGTACTTTGTTCTGTAATGACTGATAAGCATACCACATACCTTACAAGGAAGAATCTTGTCAGAAAAGTGACAATTTTGCATTGCAAACATCCTCTGTTGATGTTTTCTAAATTCAGGATCATACGATCCTGTCTGAATATTAAGATGAACTGAAAAAGATAATGGAAAATTAATATAGAATTGAATTGAGTGATTACATTGGGGTATTCTGAGAATTGAACTTGGAGCTCCTTTGCACCCAAAGCAAGAATCGTACCACTAGAGCCAATGCCCGTTGGTGCATATCATTTTTTATTTTTGGTCAATTGTTAGGTTGGATTTACCATTTTTTTTTTTTTGTAGTTGAAATTTTTGCTGCTTGTTGGCTGAATTTACCTGTAGTTATTATTAATATATCAGTGCTGCAGTCTGTATACTTGCTTATATATGATGTTATACTTACAATTAAGCTAGTAATATGTGGCTTGATTTAGAATTTGGCAATTCTGACAATTTAGCAATTGCATTGACTTAATATGGTGTTAATCCTCATAGCTCTAGTGTTTAGTGCTCCATCAACAAAGATTTGGGTCTGAATCTGAACTGCATGCTCTGCATTTGCTCATGCACTGAGGTACACATGTATGTTCCTGATGCTTCATGTTATTTAATCACATATTTTGATTACTTTTAATGGGTGTTTACTAAAATAATATGTTCTATTTGGGTGAGAGTGTTATTCTTCGTCATGCAACCAATACTGCTTGCTGAGCGTTATTCTTCATCATGCCACCAATTTTTTTTTGTTCCATTGGTGTTTATTTGAGTTGAGGCTATTTCTTACTTAGAAAACCTTTGTAAATTCTCCATGAGGTCGATTTGTAGGTGGGAACTTCATCATGGAAAGAAAAATATTAGATTTGAATGATTTTGTGAGTGCAGTCACAAATTTTGTGATGGTTATGCAAAATTAACAAAATAATAGAAAAATATGTGAACACATATTTTGTTAATTTCTTTTATAAATTTTGGGGCTTAATCTTTGTGGTAATATTCTTTTACAAAATAATATATCCCTCTAATTCTTTCACCTTGTTCGTGATTTTTTGAGATGAAGATGTTTGTTTGACTTTTAGAGATTAAGTGAGGGCCATAAGTGACTTACCGTCTAACGAAACACTTGGATGGCAAAGATTGTGTGTGTAGACGATGAAGATGCTTTTCTTGTTTCAAAAGTTAATCGAGGGCTTAAAATGAATTATTCCTAAAGGACTTTGTTGAATGACAAAGATTTTGTATGTAGGCAATAAAGATTTTTTTTTCGAAAGTCAATCGAGGGGTTAGAGTGACTGCAAGACCATGTGTATAAACGATGAAGTTTTTTCCTTTGTTTTGAAAATCAAACGAGGGCCTAAAACAACTTATTCCCAAAGGACTTGATCGAAAGGCAAGTGTAGAAAGAATCAAAGAGAGGAATTGGAGAAAAGAATTCCTTGTGTTTTGCATTGATTCATTGTGAATATGTATACAAAAGCTGATCTAACCTTTCTAATAGATTACAACTCTATATGACAAGATTCCTAATAGGTTACAACTCTATATATAAAGTAGATATACACTATAACACTCTTCCTCAAGTTGGAGCATAGATATTAATCATGACCAACTTATTACATAGATAACTAACTCGCCATCGCGGCTCATAAGATATCACCCAATCGTTTCCAAATTGGCATTCCTGTAGGAACAAGTCGATTTTGTATCTTCTCACGAACAAAATGACAATCTATCTCAATATGCTTTGGTTCGCTCATGGAATACTCTGATTGAAGTGACAGAAGGGTGGCTTGCTGCCACACTGCAGTTTTACCGATCGTGGTCTTTAACGCTTCGACTTCCATCAAGAGCTTCGATTTAAGCCACATGATCTCACATACGGATTGTGTCACTCGTTTATATTCAAACTTTCAAGACTAAATCTTGAGACAACACTACGTTTTTACCTCTCCAAGAAATTAGATTCCCCTCTTAACAACAATACGCACTCGCGGACTTCCGGCCCTCCTTAGATCCTCGCCCAATCGCCGTGAAACACTCAAGTCTATTATGCCCATGATTATCGTGATAAAATACCATGTCCCGGCCCTTTCAAGTAAATATAGAATTCGTTCAACCGCCAACGATCAACCGTCGGTAAGACATGTAACGCTTACAACACTAATCGAGGGAAATAATATCGCGACGTAACGATCGTACAGAATTCAACTTCCTAACCAGTCTTCTATATCTTTCGAGATCCTCAAATGTTTCTCCTTCTCTAGAAAGGTGTACGTTTGGAACCATAGGAGAACTGCATGGTTTTACCCCTAATTTTTCCGTCTCTCACAATAGATCAAGCACATATTTCCTTTAAGATAAGAAGATCCTATGTTTACTTCACATAACTTCAATGCCTAAGAAGTATCTTAGCATCCCTAAGTCCTTTGTATAAAATTGGCTCTGAAGAAAGGACTTAAGAGATGAGATACCTTTAGAGTCACTCCCAGTGATAACAATATCATCCGCATACACTACCAACAGAATGATATCTGAACTGGAGTTCCTGTAGAAGACAGAGTGGTCAGATTTACTATTTTGCATGCCAAATTCCTCGACGACTTGGTTGAATTTACCAAACCACACACGTGGACTCTGTTTCAAACCATAACAAAACTTTCGGCACGACAAACACTTCTATCTCTCCCCGAAAGCAACAAACCCCGAGGTTGCCCATCTACACCTCCTTCACAGTCGTCATGAAGAAAGACACTTAATATCGTCGGTGGAGATCTAAATTATGCGGCGCCAAAGGAAATAAAAAGCCTAACAAATGTCATCTCAAAGAATAAAAAGTGTTTAATAGTCATGCTTATAGCATACCTTTCTGGGTAACAAGGCGAAGCCAAACGAAAGGCAAAGGGAACCATCAGATTAACTCTTCACCGTGAACACCTAACTAAACCAATGACTTTCTTCCCAGCAGGTAAACGAAGGTTCGTCCCAAGTACCATTGTCAATCAAAGCATCCATCTCGTCTATCATAGCACTACGCCAACCAGGGTGAGCAAAGACTTCAAAAACTTGCTTAGGCAACGAAATAGAGTCCAAGGATGTAATAAAAGAACAAGAATGTGATGACAAGCGGTCATAAGAGCAGAAGGAGGAAATTTGATGAACACATTGACGTTTATCTTTACGGAGAGCAATAGAAAGATCACTGAGAACTGGATATGATGTCGAAGCAGCTGGTGGAGGGCCTGAGACTGAGGGGTGTTGGCTTCGAGTGTAGACTTGAGTGATAGGAGGTTTTACTTGAGTAGGGACAAGAGTCGGTTTGGGAGAGACAATGGGTGAGGCAAGAGTATAAAAAAGCAAGTTGTCTTCCTCCCCCTGACTCGTGTGAGTTGTAGGTAAAGAGAAAAGGTACATTCTCAAGAAAGGTGACATCAACCGAAACCAAATACCTACGAAGACTAGGGCAGTAACATCGATATCCCTTCTGAACCCGAGAATAACCAAGGAAGATACACTTCAATGACTTAGGATTGAGTTTAGACACATGCGGACGAATATCTCGAACAAAACAGGTACATCCAAATATATGAGGCTCAATGGGAAACAAAGGTTTATTTTAAAAAGGACGTAGATACGAGTGTCCACCAAGACCGAGGAAGACATCTCGTTAATAAAAAGCAAGTGGGTAAACAAAGATCGCCCAAAACGCCAAAATACACTAAATATTGCAGCTGTATAGCTTCAAGGAAAGTGCTCATTTCTTTTCTCATCCACCATTCTGTGAAGGGCATCACCACTGCGGAGTTTGATGAAGGATTTCATTTTGAAGCATGAATGATTGAAACTGTTCTGATACATATTCTTTAGCATTATCAATTCTTAGACTTTGATTAGAAACATGAAATTGAGTGTATCTCAGCATAAAAGGCACGAAAATTAGAAAATAACTCAGAACAATTTTTCATTAGATATAACCAAGTGGTTCGTGAATAATCATCAACAAAAGTGGCAAAGTATCGAAACCCAGTTGGGGACACAACTGGACATGGACCCCACACATTTGAATGGACTAATTCAAATGGAGCACTAGCTCGCTTATTGACTCTAAGACTAGAAAAAGACGATGATGCTTTGCAAATTGACAAGACTTACAATCTAATGATGGCAAACTTGAAAACCGTGGACATAACTTTATCACAAAGAGAAGGCGGCCTGGACCGACAATGCTGCCTCAAATGGTGTACGAGAACGTGCGATGATAAGTCTCGCACGCATGATCAAGAATGTAAAGACCCCAGACTCACATCTTCTACCAATAATTTGCTTCATCATAAGATCCTGAAAGAGACAAAAATCAGAGAAGAATGAGATAACATTTAAGTGCTTGGGTTAATTTGCTCACAAACATCAGATTAAAAGAGAAATTAGGTAAACTCAAGACAAATGACAAAGGGAGAGATGGAGTGGGAAAAATTGTGCCTGACCCAAGAACACATGACTGTGACCCATTTGCCAAAGTGACAGAGGAAGTTGAAGGATGTGACTGAAAGGTAGAGGAATAAAGCAGAATTATCACACGCGATTCACGGGCTTCTAATCAATGACCCATTTGGAGGATGAAGAAGAGACAAGACATTTATTCGGGTTACCCGACTTAGCAAGAGCAGTAATCGGAGTAGATGGAGACTTCAATGATTCCTGGTACAAGTGGAACTTGGCTAATTTTGCTAGAATTGAATCAATCGTGATATGATGCCCTCATCGTGGGAAGCTACACTGAGTAGATCGAACTCTCCGATTGATCGCTACCCATCGCTCTCGTATCACGCCCAGTGCTTATGAGAATAATAACAAACAACCTCCTCCAAAGCTTGTCCTCTGTGAGTTATCGACTATCACTTCAGATATTGCCTCCGACCACCCATCTTTTGACCAACAAGGGCATTGCTCATCTGGGCAGAGGGAGGAGTGGATGAGGAGGTCTTTATGCGGAGTATCCTACTAAATGTTTCTTGGAAAGATGAGATCTTTGGGCTGGACAATGCGCCTTAATAGACTCGTACTCCGAAGGGAGCACGGCTAGGAATCCCATCAATGCCATCTGTTTCCGTCTAGCCTGCTGAACCTTAACATTTGGACTAAAGGGTAGTAGTGTATTCTGTTCCTCATGTCTTCTTATGGTCCATGAAAAGTTCTGTGAGTGACCAATCTTGTTTCTCAGTGCAATAAAAGGCTCTACACACATCAAATATGCGAGAAATATTCCATTTTCCATAATACACAAATTCCAAATATTCCATTAATTCCTTAACATATTCAAAGTGATTAATGAGAGTGAGTACTTTACCGTTAATGGAATTACAGATTTGTAGAAAGAGACGGGCATCATCCTCTAGCCATCGGTCTTTTGAATATCCCAGAGGGTCTCTTAGAAAGATGATCACATAATGAATAATTCTCAAGTAGAGGCGGATTGTTTTTACTCTAAATCCGAGCAGTCAGATCCGCCGCTTTGTCCTCCGTGATATTTGACATCACTGGGACCATTTAAAGGCTTCTAAACAGCTTACCTTTCTCTCAAGACCCGAACTACCTATTATAGAAGCCAAGGAGAAGTCGTGACAAAGCAAACCTCCCGAAATCAAGAACATAGAGGCCTCTTGAAAAACCCCAAGTCTGTAACACAAATTCGTGAAGAAAAGTAGAAGGCAGGTGTCGAAGGAAGCACAAAACACCTCTGGATGCTACTATAGATCGAAGGGATCAAGAATCTGAGGTAGAAGCAGGACCTGATGTAGAACTTGAAGCATATATTGGAGAAAAGGTGGCTGTTGAACCCTAATTTGTTTCGAAAGACCTTGTTTTGGCGACCGTATTAGGAGGGCGTGCACCGGAAGTGCGCGCCTGGCTTCGATGACTTGGTGGAGGAGTCGTGCTCGGGCAATGAGTCCCCACGCACCCTCACGGTCGGCGGCGGGAGAGGCTAAACCGAAGATCCGCACGTGTGGGCCACTGAGCTCACTCTCCTCTTCCGCCACTGAGCTGGTAGCCTTGCTCTTCAAAAGCCGGCGACATCCCTCCTAGACAAAGCGGTCACCCCACTTTCTTCTCTGCATGGGTGGTTCAAAAAGAACACCCCTGATGACCTTCTTCCTCCTTCCGAAATTCTTCCTAATTTTGTTCAATCCAGCCCGTGGCCTGATACCATGTGTAAAGAATCAAATGGTGAATCGGCGGTTAATTCCTCGCTTGGGTTGCGATTGATTCATTGTGAATATATATACAAAAACTGATCTTGTGACGCCCCATTTCCCGGGGGTCCGTTGACAACCCGTCAACCCGCGGAATCTCACGCCAATGCTCTGCAACCCGCCACGATCACATGGGGCACCCGCGTAGCCTCCTCAGGCGGGAGCTTCTACCCAAGAACCACCTGTCCCAATCATCAACATCAGAAGATATATACATGAGTAAAAACGGCCACTTGGGCCCATACAACAACACTCATCAACATACCAACTATATACAATAGTTTCAAAAGTTAAGAAATTACTCTTATACAAACATATATTAAAATCTGAAATTATAATACATGTCCTACATCATAAAACCATCAAAGCCACAAACCGGCTTTCTTCAAAATCGTCAAGATGAACACTGCTCTCGCACGCCTCAGACTAAATAATATATAGCCCTTCGATGCGCGAGCCTCTGACGCCCGCAGCGAATCACCTTAAATGCAAGCATTCCCTCACCTATGCATACGCAATTCCATCCTACGAAACACAATCTCAAGCAAATTCATGATCCTATCAATGTCTACATGTCATCCCCACGCCTCGAAACTCTCACCGACTCACCACACCGCGCTCAAGCCATGTATGAGAAAATAATCATTTTCAAAACAAAACCTCGTTGTTATCGAAAATACACTACCAACGTTTCCAGAAAATACGATTACCTCCGAGGTGAATGTGCTTGAGAACCTTCCGAAATGTCACGTGTCCTCATCCGAAACGACTGGCTGACTGCCTCTATAATCCCATTCTCCCAGTTCATCATGAAATTCTTTCGCAACCACAAGTTTTGTTTTTCAAAATCCATGTCATGCACTCACACCTAATTCGTGCTACCCTGCCATAAAATGCATTAAGGCCATTTCAACACAATTGTATCATACATGCAAATATATCATCATGCAGCTGTTATTTACATAACTAAAGCCACATAAAACATGTTATGCAATATTCATCATCATTTCACCAAAAATTAGCTCACATGGGCTAATTTACAACCACGAGCAATCCGATTCAATTGATTCAACTAAACACATTATTTCACAAAAATATTTCGTGAATGATATTCACACGCGGAACAAAGGAAACCTCGGTTACCGCTCACGGCAAATCATCTGGGCTCACTTTGTGAACTCGAATTTCATGACCATTTCTCCTACTTCATACAAACCAACACACGATGAGAAGACAAAGCACAACCCGCATTCCCAAATAGTCCGCGGCACTCGGTCACTGGACCGGCCCAAAACCTGCTCTAAAAATTCCACGACCGGCGTCCCAAGTTTGGATTCCGATCAAACCGGCCGTTGCCTGGCTGGGTCTCGGGAACCAACTAACATCCACAAAACACTTAAACAAAGTAACTTCGCAGACGCAAAACCCCACCACCTGGAAGCACGAAACTAAACTCCTTAAAACCGGAGCCCACGCGTTGCCCTCGCCACGTAGAACGACTTTCCTTCTTGCTCCGACGAATTCCGACGGTCCAATCTCCCGGAATCTTAGAGAGAAGTGGCACCTTCTCTCTCTAAAAACTAAAAACCTAACTCTCTGATAGTTTTTCTCCTCCCGTTTCTCTTTCTTTGAAGAAGATGACTCTTTATACTATTTTGTCTTATTGTCATTTTAAATTTCCAAATGACATCTATGTCACGACTGGATTACTGACATTTGTATTATGCGCTATCGTTCCGTCATTCTCTGCTCATGCAACTTATGTCACATGGTACATGTTATATGTGACTTTTGTCACATCAAATATCGTTCTGACGCGGATCTTCGGTGCCTCGGCGTCACGAATCGGCCCATGCCGAATTCGACGAAATTCAACGTGTTTGCTAGATTTCGCGAGACGATTCCAACGGTGAAATCCGTTTTGTCATCCGGGATCTAGAAAAATTTCGGGTTTTGATCGAAATTACGATTTTGCCCTTTTTCCAGAAATTGGAATTTTCTCGGGTCTTATAGATCTAACCTTCCTAGTAGATTACAACTTTATATGACAAGATTCCTAATAGGTTACATATAGCTTTACAATCCAATAAATATTATGGGTTGGGCCCGAAGTGTCCTCATGGCTTTAAAACACGTCTACTAGATTGAAGACAATACATATATAGTGTAGAAGTTTCTCATTTTATCTGATGTGAGTGCGATAATTATGATCAGTTTGATAATGGATAATAGCATGGATGCAGATGATCATTATATCTCTGAATGATGACTATTGGTTCAGTTGATTTCTCTGAATATGATACAGTAATGATTGATGATGACACAGATATCTGGGATCAGATGTATGTAGCCTCAGATATGATGTTGTAAGATAGATATACATAGCGCAAGGATCACGTGTGTGAACTGTGTGATATTTTCTTTATTTTGAAAGTAGATTGACTCATCCTGAATTACTTTGTCGAAAGGCAAAAGATGTGTGAGTTGCACTTTTTTATTTTCTTAGACTTGCAGGGATATTCATGAAGCTTTTTCTTCTTTTGGAGCTTCTTTTTCCATTTTGAGTCATTTTAACCAATCCGAAAAAGTTCTCATTGAAGAAGTCACTCTTATTTATAGCTAAGATTAGGAAATTAAAAATTTTAGAATTCCCCAAAATTTAGTTGCTTAATTCAAAGACATTTAGTTCCTTGATTTTGGCAACTTGTCTTCTTCATTAAGGAATCTCGTTTACAAGAGAATGTTTCATTTGATTTTTTATTCTCTTTTGACTTCAATTGGAAGATTTGGTTACTTTAGAAAATTTTCAACAAGAGAACATTTTCTTTTGACTTCATTAGCAATATTTTTTCCCTAATGAGAAAATATTTATTTTAGTTTTCTTTTGATGAAACATTTTGTTTTATTTGCAAGACTAAATTTTCTAGTCTTGAAAATTTCACACGTTACTTATCAATCCCAAATTTGGGTGGAGTTCTTTTTCCTTTCTATAAGGTGTGCTTATGCTAGAAGAATGTCTGGAACATTTGAATGCTAAGGTAAAACACTTTTTTCTCTAAAAAATGCATCCCTTTTGGGTGAACGTATTAGCTCTAGAATTACTATGTGTATCCAAGTACTAAAAAGGTAACCTATTGTCCAACGCATTCGGTGACACTTTTGTTTTGAACAGGGGTGTGAGGATATCCAAGGACTCCTTGTACTGGTTACTGCTAGTGCGTTTGCAGTAGAGTACTGGTGTTAGTGGACTCGAGCTGGCAAGAGGCTATATTATTCTGGAAAAGCAAGCGGATCAATCAAGAGAGCTAGCTTCGGTCTCACATAGGTAAGGAATTTAGAATCAAATTTGGGATGTCAGGCTTTCAAGGGGACAATCCTACCACTGGATCAATTGCCTTATCATTGATGATCATCTGTTATCATAAGATCAGTATGTTACTGTGGTTGGCTTTATTTGCAATAACTTTTTTATTGGTTATGACTGAGCATGCTTGTTCTTTTATTTTTCTTAATTGGGAAACATTTTAATTTCAAGGAGAGGTTTTCCTGGGCCAGCAGGTGCTTAGAGGGTCCAATAAATATGTGAGTATTAATCAAATTTGACACCCAGTTGCTCCTGTGGATCTTTAGGATGATCTTAGAAGCAACATTTCCAGGTCCTGATCTGTAGAACTCCATGAGCATCCTCTATACCATGCAAGTGATTGTGGGTGAGTGATCCGAGTCATTGGTCTTGAGATAGGTGTAATTACACATTTTTCCAACAACCAATTGCTTGCAAAAAGAAAAAGGTTAGTTTTGGTGTTAATAACTTCAAAGTTTCATGAAATTGTTCATGTTTCTTCACGTCAATCCCTGGAAGTCATGTCTGCAGCCTAAGACATGAGACTGTAGTAGTATATAAAAAACTACCTTGTGAGAAGATAACTGATTAGTACACACTACAAAAAATCAAGTGTCCAGAATCTATGCTCTGCCTTGATGTACAAAAAATTAGCATATTCTGTTGAGTAGTTTGAAAATTAGCCAGAGCACAAATAAGGAGCTCATGCTAACTGTCCAAAAGGTAGATGGGGGTAATCCTTTCTTTTCCAAAATCTCATTCCTGTAAATTTTCATTGGCAAGAAATTTTTTTATTTGGTGGGTGTTGTATAATTCTTGTTGCGCATTCTCTAGTTCATAAATGTTGAGCAAAATGAATTGTTATTTCTGTTTAGTGTGTGCTGTATAACCCTCAGCGAACACTTCCCAGTTCCTAAATGCTAGTCCAGTGTCTTTTCCTGATCAAACTACTCTGGTAAAAAAATATAAAATAGAATGAAATATTTCCTGATAAAAAATGGGGGCATTCCGAGAATCAGACTCAGGACCTTCACACCCAAAGCGATAGTCATACCACTAAACCAACTGTACAACTGCTGCATTTTATCATATTAAACTTATGATCAATGTGTTTGATTGGATTCTATTGAGTAGATTGAAAATTTGCCAGAAGTCAAATAGGGAGGTCATGCTAACTGTCCCAAACTTTGATGGGGTAATCCTTTTTTCCAAAGTTTCTTATTCCTATAATTTGTTGTTTGCAAGCTAAATTTTTATTCAGTGGGTGGGTGCTATATAATTCTCACTGGACATTCCCTTGTTCATAAAAAATGGCCAGTGGGTTTTCCTGATCAAGTATACAAAACAGGTTTATATAAAACTTTAGATGTAAATAAATTTCAAACAAAAGTAGGGGCATTCCGAGAATCGAACTCGGGACCTCTCGCACCCAAAGCGAGAATCATACCACTAGACCAAATGCCCAATTGCTAAATTATGCTGTTCAGTTAATAATCAATGTGGCTGATTAAATTGAGGGATTCAGCACTTCTGATCTCCTATAGCTACTTTTAATTTAAGTTTACCACCTTCATCTAAAAACCATTTTTTTTCTTGGTGCCAATCCTGAGATTTGTATTTGATATTTCGAACTTGAACAGATTTTAGTATTTTAGTAGATTCATAATGTTAAAATGGCCTACATATGGAGTTGCTTGGTTCCTAGATTCTAAGGACTACAATCTTAGGTAGTTCACTTTGCTTCTTTAGTTCACTTTGCTTCTTGGTTTCCCCGACAGTGATTAAAAAGGAAATTAAACTTGAAATTTTACATAAATTGGAGGTCACATGATTTAAAATATTCCTCTTCTTCCCTAAGATATCTTGCAGCTAAAGTATAATGTTATCCTCTAAGAACGAGTTGAGCTTGAATATCAAATCTGATTTGTTGTGATGGAAAAATTAATAAGAATCTTGTATATCTTGATTAAGATTAATAAGAATCTCCTGCATTGGTTGGTCACTTAACCTGGAAATCTTCATAATTACAGAGGTGTTTTTTGCTTAGTTTCCACATAATTGTTACTTCTATGGATTGCCATGCACTGAAATGTTAGGATACTGTTTTCAAGTACAGGATGCAGATCGTGTTTGAAAGGAGAAATCATTTTACATGAGGAATATTGTCAGTGCGTGCTATATCCCAGAACTGTTAACATTTTTTTTCCTTTTTGTAGAGTGACAAGCATATTTTTTATCCCAGAAAAATTCTTCATTATTTATTAATGGAGCATCTAATTGGTAAACAAGTTGACCGGATCAGAATGCTTGGTAGAGTACTTAAAAAAATGAGGAGCAGACATGAAAATTGGGTGGAGAAACTAAACAAAGGGTACCATATCCCAAGAAAGGACTAAATCTATTGACTACCATGTGGAGCGGGGCAGTCGGACTTCCAGAAAATTCGTGTAAACTGATCTCACCTACTTAGGTAAGAATGGATAGTACACTTGTTTTCCTTTTATGCTCTGGCTGGTAAACTTTTGCTTGTTTTTGTTGATTCGAGTGTCTAAACCAGTTCTTCAAATGAGCAATTGCTTCAAATTTTTTCTAAAATTATGGCCAAATGTGTGCACTAGGGTCAAGTTGGTTGGTGCTTGTTTCTTATTAATTCATTGATAAAGAATATGGTCAGTGCGTATTATATCTGCCTAAGATAAAAAGTTTCCTTGCTGTTTTGAAGTTGACTTTTGGTAAAATTGCTCAAATATTTAAACACGGTGGAATAGAAAACTGAATACCGTCTAGGTCAATGATCCCTGATCTGTTTCTCTTGATGTTTTTGAGTTGACTTTCGGTCCGGTTATTCAAATATTTAATGAAATAGACTGAATAAATTACTAGATCAATGATTCCTGATTGGTGCTTTGCTTAGATATTTAAAATTGAATGTAATATGAAAATGAAGAATTAAAAAATAGCATAAATTAAAATCTGTATATGCGAATGACTTTCTCAATAAAAGGTGGGGCATTATGAGAATCGAACTCGAGACCTCTTGCGACCAAAGCAAGAATCATACCACTAGACCAAATGCCCAATTGTTGGTATATATTAGTTATATTTTAGGTCAAGTGTTTGGTTGGATTTACCATTTTTGCAGTTGAAAATTTTTCTGCATGTTTACCAAATGTACCTTTTATTTATTAA
The DNA here is from genome assembly GCA_016808115.1 of Tetrastigma voinierianum. Taxonomy (NCBI): domain Eukaryota; kingdom Viridiplantae; phylum Streptophyta; class Magnoliopsida; order Vitales; family Vitaceae; genus Tetrastigma; species Tetrastigma voinierianum. Next base: position 107,653 of record JAEQBH010002842.1, read on the forward strand.
TATACAGAAAACATATGCCTTTTATATCATGCCACACTTATGATCAATCTAGTTTGTGTAGCTTGATTTAGAATTTGTGGCAGTTGACTTTATGTGCTTTCTGTTGACTTAATATGTTGTTGATCTCTAGGCTCTAGGGTTTAGTGCTATAAAAAATAGACATGTGTCTGGATTGAACCATATATACTTGTACATTTTCTCACATGCATGCACATACATGTGTATGGTTGAAAGGTGCTGGATACAAATATAATTTTTTTTTTAAAAGATTTGGCCTCTCATGGTGTCTTGAGATGGATCTGATTATAACCACTAGCCTGCGAAACAAAAAGGTTAGTTCTGGTATTAACAACTTCCTAAAGATTTCATGAAATTATTTATGTTTCTTCACATGCCGCCCTAGAAGTCATTGCTGCAGCCTAAGACACGAGATTGTAGTGGGATACAAAATACAACCTAGTGAGAAGGCAGGGGCCTACTGCAAAAAATCAAGTGTCCTGAATCACTATGCTCTGCCTTGATGTGAACAAAAGTAGGATATTGAAGCTTGAAAATCTATCAAAACACAGATAAGGAGCTCATGCTAACTGTCCAAAACTTTGACGGGGTTATCCTTTTTCCAAAGTCTGATTTCTATAACTTGCTATTGGCAAGCTAAATTTGTATTTGGTGGGTGTTGTATGATTCTCATTGGGCATTCTTTAGTTCATAAATGCTTTATCTTGTGCCATTCCTTATTAAAATCATCTAGCTCAAATATTGAAACATTATTTCTGTGCCTTTTTCCTGATTAAACCATTCTTATCAGATAAATGAAACAGAATTAAATATTGAAATGAAGTACAGATTAAGGAGTTCCTGATAAAAAGTGGGGGCATTCTGAGAATCGAACTCAGGACCTCTCGTACCCAAAGCAAGAATCATACCACTAGACCAAACACCCAACTGTTGAATTTTATCATTTTCAACTTATGATCAATGTGTTTGATTGGACTCAACTAGTCACTTTTGATCTTCAGTCACTCTTAATTTTAAGTGGACCTTCGTTTAAAAGAGCAGACTGTTCCTGTTGCCTCACCTTTGTCTAGTTGTAAGTTTACCTAGTAGGGGTTGAATTTGAAGGTGCTACTTTCTATACTCATAATTTCAAAAGCCATTAGATTGCTTGGACGGGTTTTGTTTCCAAGAAATTTAGCAGCGGGTTTGTGTTCAGTTAATTGCCTTGATAGGGGTTTTTTTCAAGCTAATTGCTTAGATAAGATTGTTCTCAGCTTACAAGCTATTACAACAAGGACCAACAGAATATCAATTTCATTCCATTGTCAAATTTCAAATTTCATTCTTTTTTTAATATCTCTTTGAAGCAAGCAAATTTGTGTGATCACTGAGGCTGCTATTGTAATCAGATTCTTATCCTCTGAAATTGATTTTCTTTCTGTAGCCTCTGCAAGCATGGAAATCATTTGTCCCACAATAATGTCCAATTTATTTCTTCTCTTTATTAAGTGGAACTGTTTTTCTGTTAAGTTCCCTTTCAGGCTTGAGATGACCTATCAGAAGCATTCAAGTGAGCCTGCAGTGTCATTGTTCTTAGTGTTAAGCTGGAGGAAAGCATTGTGAGAGTTTAAAGTGTCTCTTTTTCTGGTTGCATTCCATGATTAATCGGAATGATTGCTGATGCTATTTCCAAGTGAATCAAACGTTTTCTCATAAATAGGGTTACTATCTAAATTCTACCAGAGGTCATATCTGGTTGGTCAAGTTTAATGAGTGAGAATATGCCTTTGGATTCGTATTCCATGTTTCTGAGTAAATTCCTATATTTAACTGATGATCAAGTCATTTCTTCTGAGTTCCCAACTATGGAGTAGGAAAATCTAATGAGCTAAATCACCCATTAAGGTTTGGGATCCGCTGGCTGAGCTTGGGTATTTTGCATCCAGCAGAATCTTTGTTATATAAAACATGCAGGTGGTACATATTTTGTTTTATCAATGTGTTTTCTTCTTATCACCACCAAATGTAACTGAGAAAAGTTTTGCATGCCTATTGACTCAATGCGCATTTGGTTTTTAAAATTTAAGCACAAAGAAGTGGCAAACAATAGGAGCGGAATTTTATTCACTAGCCAGAAATCATCAAAACTTAAACAGGATTGCCGTGTCAATGATCCTAGATTTGGATACATCTAGCATGTTTTGTCTCTCAAGTCTCTTGTTTTTACAATTGCTTGTTTGGCTTTTTGATACATGTTAAAAGATAAGGAAATAGCAAACTGACGGATGAGTGAATTTCTCAGGACCTCTAAAAATAGCCAAGTATATCGAGAATAATCATCTATAAAAGTAACAAAATATCGGAACCCTAAGGTAGACTCTGTCCGAGAAGGACCTCAAACATAAGTGTGGGCAAGTTCGAAAGGAGACTTTGTCTATTGATCTAAGCGTTTTGGGAATGGGACGCGTAGGTTTAAAAATTGTGACTCCTGCTCAATGGAGGACAAACTAGAAAGAACCATTTTAGAAACGTGGAAATGTTTGGATGACCAAGGCAACTGTGAATAAGGAGAGGAGTATCTATGGAAATGCAAGTAGTGGAAGATGAAGGCGAGTTAAGATGAAAGAGGCCTTGAGACTCACGTCCTATGCCATTTGTCCTCCCATACTTCGGTCCTGCAATGTGATAGAGTTATCGGAAAAGGTAATCAAACAATTAAGGTCACGATTCAACTTACTGATGGAAATCAGATTAAAAGGAGAATCAAGAACATAAATGAGAGAAGTAAGGGGGTAAGGAAGGAAGAGGACATGCCAAACCGATTCCTTTAGCTATGGTTTGAGATCCATTAGCTAAAGTAACCATGGGTAAAGGAGAAGCAAAGGTAAGAGAAGATAAAATGTCCTTGTTACCAGAAAGATGATCAGAGGCTCCAGAATCAAGAATCCAAGGTCCAGATGATTGTGAAAGGCAAATAGAGGTATTACCGGTTTGGGCAACAGACGAAATGGATGTAGATTTCGTTGCTTAAGTAAGGTGGAGGTCCTCCTTATACTCTTTGAGCGTAAGAATAACTCCTAGAGGTGTGGATGAGCTCTCTTTGAGTTTTTTCATAGTGATCATAGGAGTTCCAAACAAAAACGAAGAAAAACTTGGTCCTTTGTCACCCATGAAGCCAGAATCAGAAATCACAGTTTTAGGGATATGTGGGAAGGAACACACCTTCCAGATAGCACTAGACAACTCCCCGGGAGCAGAGATCTTGTAGATCCTTGGAAAAAAGCTGAGGGAAGAGAAGGAGATGCGGGGCGAAACTAGGGTTTCAAGCTCATCAGCGGGACAAAATGGGGAAAAAAAGTCACAAATGGAGGCCTCAAATGGAGAAACTAGAGTGCAAGTGATTGTCGGGGAGGTATTGACTTGGAAAGGGTGGCCGAAATGTCGACCATCTTGCGAACACATGAGTGGCTGTGTGTAGGATGAAGATCACATGCATGGGTTCGTGTGTATGGGTATTTTCCGGCGAGGTTGCCATCGAAGGGTAGATTGGGACACTCCTGCTAGTGTGCTCGTCAGTCGGAATGGAGGTCACCGAAAAATCTAACCGAAAAATCTAAGCAAGAATCATGCCACTAGACCAAGAGCTCATTTGATGATATTTATGTTTTCAGCATCTGATCGATTTGGCTGATTGATTTAAAGAGATTAGTAACTATTTCTTGAACTTCTCTTCTTAACTTTTAGGTGATTCACCTTCAAATATGCAAATGTTGGTACATATTTTGCTATATCAATGTGCTTGCTTCTTATCATTGATTGTAATTGTTGAAAGGTTTATTTTTATGCATTTATTTGTTAAAATATTAGTACAAAGAAGTGGAAAAAACAAACAGGAACAGATTTTATTGATTAGCTTCAGAAATCATCAAAACTTATCTACTCTGTTCAGATGTGTACAAAGAGAAGAAAATAGAGAACTGTAAAATGTCTAGATGAGTGAATTTCTCTTGAAAATGGGGCATTCCGAGAATTGAACTCGGGACCTCTCACAACCTAAGCGAGAATCATACCACTAGAACAAATGCCCATTTGCTGATTTTTGTGTTTTTAGATTATGATCAATGTGGCTGATTGGATTTAAAGAGGTTATTAACTTTTTTCCCAAATTTCTCTTCTTAACTTTTAGGTGATTCACCTTCAAATGTGCAGGTGTTGGTACATGTTTTTCTATATCAATGTGCTTGCTTCTTGTCACCAATTTTGAAAGTTTTTTATGGATGTTGACTTAATATGCATTTGGTCATTAAAATATCAGTACATTAGTGGCAAAAACAACAGAACTTAATTTTATTAGGTAACTAAGAAATTATGAAAGAATATACTGGAGTGTGGGGCCTAAGATCCTTCAGATATGTAAAATTAGAAGGAAATAGAGAACTGAAAAATATGCCGAGGAGTGAAATTTTCATAAAAATGGGGCATTCCGAGAATTGAACTCGGGACCTCTCGCACCCTAAGCGAGAATCATACCACTAGACCAAATGCCCATTTGTTAATTTTTATGTTTTCAGCTTCTAATAAATGTGGCTGATTTGATTTAAAGGGATTAGTAACTTTGGCTCCAATTTCTCCTGTTAGCTTTCAGGGGACCCACCTTCATGTAAAGGAGTGTGCTTTCTTGGTTCCCTCTGCCTCCTAAGATTTGGATCTCACTGTCTGAACCCAAACAGCCTTTATTATTATATTGTTTGTCTTTTAGATTCATAAATACTATGTAGCCTAGGTATTGATCTGTTAATGATCCCTGGACACTAAGAACTGGAAATGTAAGATTGCGTCTTGACCAATTAATGGCCCAAAGTCTCGCCAAGTTACTTTGGTTCTTTGGTTGCATAGACTGGTGGAACACAAAATTAAATCTGCTTACTTACATGAATTGGTGCTTGAATGATTTGAAACAGTTCTTTTCCTTTTCTTCACTAAAACTTCTAGGCAGCCAGAGCATGTTGTTAGTATGCCAAGAGAACAAGGTGAGCTGGAACATTAAATCTTTTTTGTTGCTAAGAACAGATGAATCGGAATGATCGCATCACTAGATAATTTCCTTATGCATTGGATGGTGAAGAATCCTTAAAATTTTCATTTTATTACTGAAGTTTTCTTGCTCTAGTCTCCACAAAAACGTTGCTAATGATTCTGTCACCTACAGAATAGTAGGGTGCTACTCTCAGGAAATGCTGGATGTAGATCTACTTTATGATAACACTTTACATTAGAATATACAGAGAACTTCTATATGGCTAAAGCATGTTTCCATAACCCAAAGAAAAAGGATTTCCTAGTTTATTGATGGAGTATCTTACTGTAATAGTTGGTAGTTGACAGTGATGGCACTACTTGGAAAAATGACAGGATCAGTTGACAGGACAGTTAGGTGGAGAGCCCAAACTTTTTATCACATCAGCTTGCAGGTTTGATTTTAAGCTACAAAGCTTAATATCTAGGCCTTTCTTTCTCATTCTTATGCGGATGAAGAATCTTGTCAGAACAGAGGTTTATCTTATCCAATTGAAGGATTTATTTTCTTGCAGTTTGAAGTCAGGTTTTTTTTTTTTTTTTGCAGTTCGACTTCATGTCAGAATCTTTAAACAAAAAGAAGAGAATTAAAAAGAATCTTTCTTTGTCAAAACAATAAATCTTATTGAAATGGGGCATTCCGAGAATCGAACTCGGGACCTCTCGCACCCGAAGCTAGAATCATACCACTAGACCAAATGCCCATTTGTTGATGTCCATAGTGTTCAATTTATGACTTGTTTTTTATTACATGTAAGGGATTTTTTGGACCAGGAGGTGCTCTTGTTAATTCTTAAGTGAACAGCCTTGAATTAAAAAAAATAGAGGCGCAGCTTCTTGCTTCACTCCTAGGTTTGGTATTGTGCGGTGCTTTCAAACATGCAAATGGGGAACAAATATTCAAATTGCAGGGAGGCGGATCAAACCCATGACCTCCTGCCAAGCCATGCTTTATTATCATTAAGCTACTAATTTTCCTAAAAGCTTAAGCTGCTAAAAAAAGTTGGGTTCAATATGAGTATCATGCTTCTTAACAGAAACAACTGTTGATGTCATATTGTTTACCTCATAGATTCATGATGTTACAGGTAGGCCGACAGCCTCTCTAATGTACCTGCTTCTCCATAGTTAGACAGAACTAGAGAAGTTAAATTCTTCCAACCAAATTAGAGTGACTTAATTCTTCAACTCTCTCTCATAATTTTATTTTGCTTCTTTGGTTGTCCTCACTCCTCGATGATTGAGGTAAATAGATGTATTTGGATGTTGTTTGACTCAAAATATTAATTCTCTAGTTTCTTTCCTGGTAAAGGAAACTAATATTTGAAACTTTGTATGAATTTAGAGTTGTGTGAATCAGAATATTGCAATTCTTCATTTTCTCAGGTCTCTCAGCAGCCAGACAGACCATAGTGGTAGCCTGTTGAGAAACAAGGTAAGCTGAAGGAAAAGTTCTGTATGCAAGATTCGTCCTAATGCTCATATGGCTTCAAATTTTCCACATGCTTTAATTGTGCTACTCCAAATTGGAACTCAATTTCTTTTTCTTTTTTAGCCTCTATATTTTGGTATTTCATGATGTTGTCATCCACAGAACTGTTAAGATGCTATTAAATTAGGATGTGGATCATCTTGAACAAAAGAAGATAATTTGCTTTCAAAAATCATCAAGACCCTTCTGTGGATATTTTAAAAGTAATGACTTGGTTTGCAAGTTGACCAGATTAGAATACTTGGCATAGCTCTTGAAGAGAGAATGTGAGGTGAGTTGATAAGGCTCTTTAAGTGGAGAGCCCAACTATAAGATTCCATATCCAAGAAAAGACAACTTTCAACTATTTCCAGGTGAACAGGAACTTCTTTCGTGACCTGAAATTGCCTACTTTGCTGGAGAAATTTTTTGTTTTTATTTGTCCCATACTCTAATAGGTTTACCTTTTTAAGACTTAACTTAATGTTAATATGGATGAAACAGGCACATGACTGAAGGGATAGTTCCGCTGCTGTGATACAATGAGTTTCAGGTTTTGATTCTATCTGCTCATATTGATTGGGTTTCTTTTTTTCTCTTTCAATTCATTGATGGAGTAATCTTGGTTGCACAGTTAAACCTGACTAGTTAAAATTTTTATTATGATGGACATTAGGTTAGATATTTAAACTAGAATAAAATAGAGAACAGAAAACATACAGGTAAATATATTGTTTGCTTGTTTTTTCTTCAATCCAATGATGAAATCTTAGAACACATTTAAACTCTGGAAAATAGTCAGTTTTATTGGAGTTGATGACTTTAAGTCTGTCTACGTTGCTCAGATATTTAAACCAGAATAAAGTAGAGAACTGAAAATATATGAGCTTGTTATTAAAATGGGGCATTCCGAGAATCGAACTCAGGACCTCTCGCACCCAAAGCGAGAATCATACCACTAGACCAAATGCCCAGTTGCAGATGTTTTGTTGAGTTAATGATCAATATTGCTGATTAAATTGAGGGATTCATCAATTCTGATCTCCTTTAGCTACAGTTAATTTAAGGTGAACCTTCTGCCACCCCTGAGATTTGTAAGTGATATTTTGAACCTGAACTGATTTTAGTACATTATATGGTTTACCTAATAGATTCATAATGTTATGATGCCTAAACATGGAGTTGCTCGGTTCCTAGATAATAATGACTACAACCATTAGTGGCCAATTCTCCTAGTGTTTGGTCAGTTTGCTTTCCTTCTTGGTTGCCTGGACAAATGTAGAAAAAGAAATTAAATTTGAAACATTAGATGAATCAGAGATTGTATGACTTCAAATATTCCTTTTCTTCATAAGATATCTTTGCAGTCAAAGCGTATCATTACCTTCAAAGAACAAGTTGAGATAGAATGTCAAATCCTAGTTTTCGTCATGGCAAGATTAATCCAAAATGCTTTGTTTTGGTATCAATATAATTTCCTCTCATTTTGGGTGGCGACCTTACCTCAAAATCTTCAGTAATTACTAAGGTTTTGTTTGGCTAGTTTCCATGTAGTTGTTACTTAACAATGTTGATGTGCGCTGAAATGTTAAGATGATATTTTCAAGTAAATTTAAACCAGGATTCAGATCAACTATTGAAAAAAATGATTTTATAAAAGGGAAATCATTGATTCTTTTTTTTTTTTAGGGGTTATTATGACAAGCATGTTTTTTTACACAAGAAAAAGTCTGTTACTTCTTAGCATGCTGATGGAGCATCTTATTGAGAACTCTTAAGTGTACAAGGATCTAACTGTGAACGCTGGTAGAGTGCTTGGAAAAAATGAGCAGGTGACAAGAATATTAGTGAGATCCCAAAACCACAATAAACTATGCACAGGCAGTTGGGATTCCAAAAACTTCCTATAACCAGATCTCTCCCACTTAATATTCTTGTCACCTGCTCAGTTGACAAGAATATTAAATTTACTAAAATCTCAGGGGTGGCTAAAACTTCTTAGCATTGTAGACAGACTTAAACTTCTGCTCAGTTGACAAGCATTCTGCTCAGTTGTCTATCAATATTGTAGACAGACTTAAACTTCCTATAACCAGATCTCTCCCACAAAATCTCAGTTGTGGGAGATTTTGTGTATAATTTAAACTCCCACAAAAATCTCAGATCTCTCCCACTTCCTATAACCAGATCTCTCCAATATTGTCTATCAATATTGGCTAAAATCTCAGTTGACAAGCATTCTGCTCAGTTGTCTATCAATATTGTAGACAGACTTAAACTTCCTATAACCAGATCTCTCCCACAAAATCTCAGTTGTGGGAGATTTTGTGGGAGACTTAAACTCCCACAAAATCTCAGATCTCTCCCACTTCCTATAACCAGATCTCTCCAATATTGTCTATCAATATTGGCTAAAATCTCAGTTGACAAGCATTCTGCTCAGTTGTCTATCAATATTGTAGACTTAGACTTAAGCGAGAATCATACCACTAGACCAAATGCCCACTTGTCAATGAATTGTTGTTTGGTTTCTAATGGTTGATAATGTACCTTTTATTTATTAATATACTAGACATATGCTTGCTTTTATATCATGTTACACTTATGATCAAGCTAATTTGTGTAGTTTGATTTAGAATTTTTGGCAGTTGACTTTATGTTCTTTCTGTTGACTTAATATATTGTTGATCTCTAGGCTCTAGGGTTTAGTGCTATAATAAATAGACTGAATTGAAACATATGCTTGTACATTTTATCACATGAATGCACATACATGTGTATGATTGAAAGGTGCTGGATACATATATGTTTTTTTTTTTTTAATTTTAATTTTTATGATTTTGTCACTCATGGTGTCTTGAGATGGATGTGATCATAACCACTAGCCTGCAAAAGAAAAAGGTTAGTTGTGGTATTAACAACTTTTTAAAGATTTCATGAAATTATTCAAGTTTCTTCACATGTCTTTCTTAGAAGTCATCTCTGAGCCCAAGATAACGAGATTGTAGTAGGATACAAAATAGAACCTAGTGAAAAGACAGGGGCCTACTGCAAAAAATCAAGTGTCCTGAATCACTATGTTCTGCCTTGATGTGGAAAAAAAGTAGGATATTCTGTTGAGTAGCTTGAAAATCTGTCAGAAGACAGATAAGGAGCTCATGCTAACTGTGTCCAAAAATTTGATGGGGTTTATCCTTTTTTCCAAAGTTTGATTCCTATAACTTGTTCTTGACAAGCTAAATTTGTATTTGGTGGCCGTTGTATGATTCTCATTAGGCTTTCTCTGGTTCATAAATGCTTTATCTTATGTCATTCCTTAATAAAATTATCTATCCCAAATATTGAAATATTATTTCTATGCATTTTCCTGATTAAACCATTTTGGTCAGATAAATATATGTTAAATGTTCAACTCTAAAAGCTTAAATCAGAGGACGGGGCTTACGAATATCACGCCTACAACTCTCACGTGGCAAATCTTACTACCCACGTTGACATGGAGAGTTAGAGTCCGTTATAGACTTTCAAATCAACAAATGAGGATCAAATATTCAAACTTGCAAAGAGAGGGTTCGAACCCAGGACCTCCAGCCAAACCAATCTCTAATACCATGTTAAACAAGCAACTCTCCTAAAAGCTCAAGCTTGTAGGATTTGGATTTAATATGAATATCATGCTTCACAATATAAAAAAGAATTAAATTTTGAGATGAAGTACAGGTTAAGGAGTTCTTGATAAAAAGTAAATATTCCAGAATTGAATCTGACCTTCGCACCTAAAGAGAATTATACTTATAGGGTTGAATTTGAAGGTGCTACTTATACTCTTAATTTCAGAGTTTCCTTAGATTTGGACGGGTTTTGTTTTCGGCAAAATTGTCAGCTTGGGTTTGTGCTTAAGTTAGTGCCTTGATAGGCTTTTTTTATTGGCCAATTAATGAGAGATAGAGTTTTGTTCTCAAGCTACAAACTGTTACAGCAAGAACCCAACAGAATATCAATTTCATTTCGTTGTCAAATTTCAAAATTCATTCTTTTTTTCATATCTCTTTGAAGGAAGCAAATTTGTCTGATCATTAACCTGAGGTTGCTTAAGTCATCAGATTCTTATCCTCAGAAATTGATTTTCTTTCTGTAGCCTCTGCAACCATGGAAATCGTTTATCCCACAATAATGTTCAATTTATTTCTTCTCTTTATTAAATTCAACTGTTTTCCTATTAAGTTCCATTTCAGGCTTCAGATGACCTATCAAAAGCATTCAAGTGTAGCTGCAGTGCCATTGTTCTTAGTGTTAAGCTGGAGGAAAGCATTTTGAGATTTTAAAGTGTCTCTTTTTCTGGTGGCATTCCATGATTAATCATAATTTCGAAATAAATCAAATGTTTCCTCATAAATAGGGTTGCTATCTAAATTCTACTAGAGATCATATGTGCTTGATTAAGTTTATTGAGTGATTTGAATATGCCTTTGGATTCATACTCATGTTTCCGGGAAAGTAAATGATCCCCACATATTTTAACTCCGATGATCAGTTATTTCTTCTGAGTTCCCAAGTATGGAGTAGGAAAATCTAATGAGCTAAATCACCCATTAAGGTTTGGGATCCGCTGGCTGAGCTTGGGTATTTTGCATTGTTGAGAGAAAAGGAATACTATATTCTCATTGATTTACAAAGGAGGAAACATACATACTTATACTCTAGTGTTAGGGCAAAAAAGGAAACAGAGTTAGAGTCTAATTAGGAGACTAAAGAGAGAAGGAAAAGAATCCTAAATGGATTAGGAGACTAAATCCTTAACACCCTCAAGTCGATACACAGGTCATGCGACCAAGCTCATCAACATATATACTTTCATCCTACCACCCTAATAGACTTTAATTTGAAGATATCTGCTAGTTGATCATTAAAGTTGACAAAACTAGTAGTCATGCATCTCAATGCAATCTTCTCTATGATAAAGTGGCAATCCACTTCGATGTCCTTGGAAAATTGGGTTAGATAAAATATGCGCACTTGATTATCGGCACAGGCTTCCATCCGTTCATCCTTCCCAAATCTTAACTCTCGAGGAGATGCTTCAACCATATATTTATATGTTGCTGTTAAGGCCATATCTTGATAATTTATTCAACGCTTAGATCCGCTACTACATCTTGTTTCTACTCTTTCTCAGATATTAAGTTACCCCAATGAACACACACACACCCTAATGTAAATGTCTATCCGCTGTGAGCCCGCTCTGCCCGGTGATCATTGTGTTTCAATAACTGGATATAACCTTGTTCTCATAATACACCCTCGACATAGTGTTCCTTTGATGCATAATGGAGGATACGAATCGCAACATCCCAATTGCTATCACAAGGCGATCAGAGTGTAACTAACTAACTACGCCACATGAAAAGAAATGTCGACAGCGACAGTGAGATTGTTTAGTTTATTTACAAGCCGTCGATATCTCCTCGATCTCGTAGAAGCTCCTCGACCTGCATGTTTGACATTCGGATCCATAGGGAGTGTTTACAGTTTATAGTCCAATATACGAAAGTCTACCAACATAACTCGCTGCATACTTGAAAATATCCACTTCGGAATTAGGCTGAGCTACCTCAATGCCTAGAAAATACTTGAGTTTCCCCAAGTCTTTTGTCTGAAAGTGGCTAAAGAGGTGTTGTTTAAGTTTCTAAATACCATCCTAGTCACTGCCTATAATGACAATGTCATCCACATAAACAATAAAGAAATAATCGTTTCCAAGAGACATCGATGATAAAACTGAATGGTCCGCTTTTTCTTCGAATCATGCCAAACTCCTGAACCACTGAGCTAAACCGACAAAATCAAGCTTCGAGGAGACTTTTTCACTATATAAGGAAATCTAATGAGTTTGCATACTAAACTGACTCTCGAGCAACAAAACCAGTAGCTAACATATAGTCCCCGACGATCACTATGAAAAGAAGGCATTCTTTATATCCAACTGAAAAATGGGCCATGAACGCATAACAGCCATAGAAAGAAGCAAGCGAACAGAGGCAATCTCAAGCACAGGAGAAAAGCATCATAATAGCCAACCGAACCATATTGTTGGCGGTACTTTGGCAACCAAACGGGCCTTGCCGATCAACTCCGCCTCATCAAGACCCACCTTCATCAGATAACCCAATGACAACCATCGTGAGACTTGCCAGAGGAAGCGACAAGCCTCATATATGCTATCGAGTAAAGCATCAATTTCTCAACCATTGCCCGTTTTCAACTCGCATAGAGCCTTAATGCTTTTTAGGGTAGAGATAGAAGACAAGGTGGAAACAAAGGCAAAGTAGGGTAAAGATAACGATGAAAGCTGAAAAAATTATAAACAAGATGTGGGTTAGAAATAGAGCAGGTACCTTTCCGAATGGCAATAGGTAGATCATTAGACGGTTGCGGAATCGGAGCAGGAGATGACTGTGGCATAGAAGATGATTCAATAAGAGGCTCAGAGAGTACTCCAGGACGATTTGTGTATAAACTCTAAAGTGGCCGGCAGTCAACATCCGTAGGTGGAGAAGGGAAATTTGGAGATAGTAAGACAAGAGGAATAGATAAGACATCTGGAACAGGAGGACGCGTTGCAAAGGAGAAGAAGGAGGAATCCTCAAAGAAGGTGACATCAACAGAGATAAAGTAGTGATTAATGTCGGGAGAATAACAACGATAACCCCTCTGAAGGTGAGAATAACCCAAGAAGACACTTTATGGCTTTGACTGAGAGTTTATCTTGCCCAGGAGTGAGAATATGAACAAAACAGACATAACCAAAGACACAAGGAGGGAGGTAAAAGAAAAGTTGATTAGGTAGTAAGATAGAATGAGGGATCCTAACCTTCCTAATAGATTACAACTCTATATGTAAAGTAGATATATGCTATAACAACTTTCATTGGTGCTACCTCCAAACTGAATTTGGACTCTTTTTTTTGTAGCCTCTATTTTTTGGTCATTCATGACGTTGTCATCCATAGAACTTTAAGATGCTATTAAATTAGGACGTGGATCATCTTGAAAAAAATGTTATTTTACTTTCAAAAATCATCAAGACCCTTCTGTGGATATTTAAAATATGTTAGTTTTACCAACAGGTAATGACTTGATTTGCAAGTTGACCAGATCAGAATACTTGGCATAGCTCTTGAAGAGAATGACTTGAGTTGATAAGACTGTTAGATGGAGAGCCCAACTATAAGATTCCATATCCAAGAAAAGATAAACTTTCAGCAACCATGTCAGGTGAGCCGCCAGGAACTTTCTGTGACCTGAAATTGCCCACTTTGGTGAGAAAATTTTATTGTTTTTATTTGTCCCATACTTCTAATAGGTTTACCGGCTTAATTCCTTGAATTTGTTGTTCAAACGGATGCTCAGGCAATGTGACTGAAGCAGCCAGTTTTTGCTGCTGAGTGTTAACAACGAGGCTTCCGGTTTTGATTCTTACCTGCTCATATCGATTGCTTCTTTTTTCTCTTCAATTCATTGATGGAGAATCTTGTCAGAACACAGTTAAACCTGGACTAGTTAAAATTTTTATTGCAGATGATTTTCGGGTCAATGTAATTTGGGCAGATATTTAAACTAGAATAAAACAGAGAACAGAAAATACACAGGTAAATATATTGATTTTTTCTTTCTTTCTCTTCAATTCATTGATGGAGAATCTTGTCAGAACACATTTAAACCTGGAAAATAGTTAAAACTTTCATTGATGATGGACATTTAAGTCTATCTTCATTGCTCAGATATTTAAACCAGAATAAAGTAGAGAACTGAAAATGTATAGGTACATATGAGCTTGTTTTTAAAATGGGGCATTCCGAGAATCAAACTCGGGACCTCTTGCACCCAAAGCGACAATCATACCACTAGACCAAATGCCCAGTTGCTGATGTTTTGTTGTTGAGTTAATAATCGATATTGCTGACTAAATCGAGGGATACATTACTTCTGATCTCCTATAGCTACAGTAAATTTACAGAAACTTCTGCCACCCCTGAGACTTGTGGCGATATTTTGAACCTGAACAGATTTTAGTACATTATATGGTTTTACCTAGTAGATTATTCATAATGTTAAGGATTGCCTAAACCGGAGTTGCTTGGTTCCTGATAATAAATGACTACAACCATTTGTGGCTGGCCAATTCCTCCTAGTGTTTGATCAGTTTGCTTTCCTTCTTGGTTGTCTGATCAATGTAGAAAAACAAATTCGTTAAATCTGAAACATTAGGGCTTCTGCTGTCTACTTAAAATTTTCAACTCTATCCAAAATTCAGAATACGAAAAATTTCAACGTATTCTAATCTTTGGCCATTTTCAGAAAATACGTTTCGTATTTGAATTTGGTTGAAAATACATTTTCATTTTCAAACCCATTTATTGAATTTAATTGAAATGCGAAACAAATTTTTACCTGTTTTCGATTCATATATAAAAATATTGAAAATAGTGAATTCATTTTCTTTGTTTTCAAAATTTGTTTTCGTCTTATTCTCGTAACTAAACGCGTTTTCCTTGTTTTCGAAAAATTTGAATAGAGAAAACAGAAAATTTTCTACCTACTAAACAGGGCCTAGATGAATTGGAGATTGAATTGCTTCAGATATACCTTTTCTTCATAAGATATCTTTGCAGTCATAGCATATAGTTACCCTCTAAGAACAAGGTGCAGATAGAATGTCAGGATCCTAGTTCTTGTCATGGTAAGATTAATCTGAATGCTTTATATCAATATAATTTCTCCCATCTTGGGTGGTGACCTAACCTCACAATCTTCAGTACCAAGTTTTTGTTTGCCAGTTTCATGTAGTTGTTACTAACAATGTTGTTGTTAAAGTACAGAAAAGTTAAGATGCTATTTTCAAGTAAATTTAAATTAGGATGCAGATCAGCTATGAAAAGAACAATAATTTTATAGAAGGAAAATCATTATTATTATTATTATTTTTTGAGGGGTTGTTATGACAAGCATGTTTTTTATACAAGAAAAAGTCTGTTACTTAATATGCTGATGGAGCATCTTATTGAGAACTCTTAGTGTACAAGTTGACTGAATCAGAATGCTTGGTAGAGTACATGGAAAAATGAGCAGCAGACAAGAAAATTAGGTGGAGATCCTAATAACCAAGTTCAGTATCCCAAGAAAGGACTAATCTATTGTCAACCATGTGGAGCAGGGCAGTTGGACTTCCAAAAACTTCCTATAACCTTATCTCTCCAACTTGGGTAAGAATGAATGGCATTTTTGTTTCCAATATTATGGCTAAGTATGTGTGCTACTACAGTCAATACTGCTGGTTTTGTTTTATTAAAATCTTTGATAAAGAATCTTGTCAGTGTATGATTATATCTAGCCTATTTGAAATTTTCCTTGCTGTCTTTAAGTTGACTTGAGGATAAGATTTCTCAAATATTTAAACATAAAGTGGGGCATTCCGAGTTAATCAATGGACCTCTCGCACTCCAAAGCGAGAATCATACCACTAGACCAAATGCCCACTTGTAAACAAATTGTTGTTTGTTTCTAATTGTTAATACCTTTTTATTTATTAATATATAAATAAATATACGCTTGCTTTTATATCATGGCATACTTATGATCACTCTAATTTGTGTAGCTAGATTTAGAATTTGTGGCAGTGGACTTTATGTGCTTTCTGTTGACTTAATATGTTGTTGATATCTAGGCTCTAGGGTTTAGTGCTATAATAAATAGACATGTGTCTGAATTGAACCATACTTAGAAATTATTTTCCTTACATGCATGCACATGCATGTGTACGTTGAAAGGTGCTGGATATATATGTATATATTTATGATTTGGTCTCTCATGCATCTTGAGATGGATGTGATTATAACCACTAGCATGCAAAAGAAAAAGTTTAATTGTGATATTAACAACTTCCTAAAGATTTCATGAAATTATTCATGTTTCTTCAAATGTCGGTACTTAGAAGTCATCTCTGCAGCCTAAGACATGAGATTGTAGTAGGATACGAAATACAACCAAGTGAGAAGACGGGGGCCTGCTGCAAAAAATCAAGTTCCTGAATCACTATGCTCTGCCTTGATGTGGAAAAAAGTAGTATATTCTGTTGAGTAGCTTGAAAATCTGTCAAAACACAGACAAGTAGCTCATGCTAACTGTCCAAAAGTTTGATGGGGTTTATACTTTTTTCCAAAGTCTGATTCCTATCACTTGTTATTGGGAAGCTAAATTTGTATCTGGTGGGTTTTGTATGATTCTCTTTGGGAATTCTCTAGTTCATAAATGCTTTATCTTGTGCCATTCCTTATTAAAATTATCCAGCTCAAATATTGAAATATTATTTCTGTGCCTTTTCCTGATTAAACCATTCTTATCAGATAAATAAAACAGAATTAAATATTGAAATGAAGTACAGATTAAGGAGTTCCTGATAAAAAGTGAGGGCATTCCGAGAACCGAACTGACCTCGCACTCCAAAAGAGAGAATCATAAACACCAGACCAAACACCTAACTGTTGAATTTTATCATTTTCAACTTATTTGATTGGACTCAAGGAACTAGTCACTTTTGATCTTCAGTCACTCTTAATTTTAAGTGGACCTTCATTTAAAAGAGCAGACTGTTCCTGTTGCCTCACCTTTGTCAAGTTGTAAGTTTACCTAGTAGGGTTTGAATTTGAAGGTGCTACTTTCTATACTCATAATTTCAAAAGCCATTAGATTGCTTGGACAGGTTTTGTTTCAAGAAATTGCTTATTTGGGCCATAAGCTTAGTTAATTGCCTTGATAGGGATTTTTTTCAAGTTAATTGCTTTTATAGAGTTTTGTTCTCAAGCTACAAAACAATTACAGCAAGGACCCAAAGAAAATCAATTCTCATTTCATTGTCACCCCCAAAACTCATTCTTTTTTGAATATCTCTTTGAAGGAAGCAAATTTGTGTGATCATTAACCTTAAGCTGCTATAGTCATCAGATTCTTATCCTCAGAAATTGATTTTCTTTCTGTAGCCTCTGCAAGCATGGAAATCTTTTGCCCCACAATAATGTTCAATTTATTTCTTCTCTTTATTAAATGGAACAGTCTTGCTATTAAGTTCCATATCCGGCTTCAAATGACCTATCAGAAGCATTCAAGTGTAGCCTGCAGTGTCATTGTTCTTAGTGTTAAGCTGGAGAAAAGCATTGTGAGAGTTTAAAGTCTCTTTTTCTGGTTGCATTCCATGATTAATCGGAATGATTGCTGATGCTATTTCCAAATAAATCAAATGTTTTATTATAAATAGGGTTGCTATCTAAATTCTACCAGAGGTCATATCTGGTTGATCAAGTTTATTGAGTGATTTGAATATGCCTTTGGATTCATACTCCATGTTTCTGAGTAAATTATCCAATATTTAACTGATGATCAAGTCATTTCTTTTGAGTTCCCAAGTATGGAGTAGGAAAATTCAATGAGCTAAATCACCCATTAAGGTTTTGGATCCGAGAGCTGAGCTTGGGTATTTTGCATCCAGAGCAAGAATCACTTTAGTATATAAAACATACAGGTGGTACATAGTTTGTTAAAATCAATGTGTTTTCTTCTTATCACCAACAAATGTAACTGAAATGTTTTGCATGCCTGTTGACACAATGTGCATTTGGTTTTTTTAAAATATAAGCACAAAGAAGTGGCAAACAATAGGAGTGGATTTTTATTCAGTAGCCAGAAATCATCAAAACTTAAACAGGATTGCTGTGTCAATGATCCTAGATTTGGGTACATGTAGCATGTTTTGTCTCTCAAGTCTCTTGTTTATACAGTTGCTTGTTTGGCTTTTGGATATATGTTAAAAGAGAAGGAAATAGTAAACTGGACAGATGAGCAATTTCAGGACCTCTTTCACCCTAAGCAAGAATTATACCACTAGACCAAGAGCCCATTTGATGATATTTATGTTTTCAGCATCTGATCAATGTGGCTGAGTGATTTAAAGAGATTAGTAACTTTTTCTTGAATTTCTCTTCTTAACTTTTTGGTGATTCACCTTCAAAAGTATTGGTACATATTTTGCTATATCAATGTGCTTGCTTCTTATCAGTTATTGTAATTGTTGAAAGGTTTATTTTTTATGCATTTATTTGTTAAAATAACAGTACAAAGAAGTGAGAAAAACATTTTGGAGCAGATTTTATTGATTAGCTTCAGAAATCATCAAAACTTATCTACTCTGTTCAGATGTGTATAAAGAGAAGAAAATAGAGAGCTGAAAAATGTCTAGATGAGTGAATTTCTCATGAAAATGGGGCATTCCGAGAATTGAACTCGGGACCTCTCGCACCCTAAGCGAGAATCATACCCCTAGACCAAATGCCCATTTGCTGATTTTTGTGTTTTCAGATTATGATCAATGTGGCTGATTTGATTTAAAGAGATTAGTAACTTTTTCCCAAATTTCTCTTCTTAACTTTTATGTGATTCACCTTCAAATGGGCAGGTGTTGGTACATATTTTGCTATATCAATTTGTTTGCTTCTTATCACCAATTTTTGAAAGTTTTTTTATGGATGTTGACTTAATATGCATTTGGTCACTAAAATATCAGTAGCTTCAGAAATCATCAAAGCATAAACAGGAGTGTGGGACATACGATCCTTCAGATATGTAAAATTAGAAGGAAATAGAGAACAGAAAAATATGCAGAGGAGTGAAATTTTCATAAAAATGGGGCATTCCGAGAATTGAACTCGGGACCTCTCGCACCCTAAGCTTGTAGAATCATACCACTAGACCAAAATGCCCATTTGTTAATTTTTATGTTTTCAGCTTCTAATAAATGTGGCTGATTTGATTTAAAGGGATTAGTAAATTTTGGCTCCAATTTCTCCTGTTAACTTCAGGAGACTCCACCTTCATCTAAAGGGAGTGTGTTTTTCTTTCTTTGGTTCCTCTGCCTCCTAAGATTAGGATCATCTCACTGTCTGAACCCAAACAGCCTTTATTATTATATTGTTTGTCTTGTAGATTCACAAATACTATGTATCCTAGGCATTGACTTGTTGATCCCTGGATACCAAGAACTGGAAATGTAAGATTGCATCTTGACCAATTAATGGCCCCAAATCTCATCAACTTTATTTGCTTCTTTGGTTGTACAGACTAGTGGGACACAAAATTAAATCTGCTAACTTACATAAATAGGTGCTTGAATGATTTGAAATATTCCTTTTCCTCTTCTTCACGAAAATTTCTAGGCAGCCAGAGCATGCTGTTAGTATGTCAAGGAAACAAGATGAGCCTGGAACATTAAATCTTGTTTGTTGCTAAGGACAGATGAATCAGAATGATCGCATCAGTTGATAATTTCCTTTTGCATTGGATGGTGACAAATCTTTATGACAAGCATGTTTTTTATACAAGAAAAAGTCTGTTACTTCTTAATATGCTGATGGAGCATCTTATTGAGAACTCTTAGGTGTACAAGTTGACTGAATCAGAATGCTTGGTAGAGTACTTGGAAAAATGAGCAGCAGACAAGAAAATTAGGTGGAGATCCTAATAACCAAGTTCAGTATCCCAAGAAAGGACTAATCTATTGTCAACCATGTGGAGCAGGGCAGTTGGACTTCCAAAAACTTCCTATAACCTGATCTCTCCAACTTGGGTAAGAATGAATGGCATTTTTGTTTCCAATATTATGGCTAAGTATGTGTGCTACTACAGTCAATACAGCTGGTTTTTGTTTTACTAAAAATCATTGATAAAGAATCTGTCAGCATGATTATATTTTTCCAGCCTATTTGAAATTTTCCTTGCTGTCTTTAGTTGACTTGAGGATAAGATTTCTCAAATATTTAAAACATAAAAAAAGTGGGGCATTCCGAGAATCGAACTCGGGACCTCTCGCACCCAAAGCGAGAATCATACCACTAGACCAAATGCCCATGTCAACGAATTGTTGTTTGGTTTCTAATTGTTGTTAATGTACCTTTTATTTATTAATATATAACAAACATACGCTTGCTTTTCTATCATGGTACACTTATGATCACTCTAATTTGTGTAGCTAGATTTAGAATTTGTGGCAGTGGACTTTATGTGCTTTCTGTTGACTTAATATGTTGTTGATATCTAGGCTCTAGGGTTTAGTGCTATAATAAATAGACATGTGTCTGAATTGGAACTACATTTAAAAATTATTTTTCACATGCATGCACATACATGTGTACGGTTGAAAGGTGCTGCTTACTTATATGTATATATTTATGATTTGGTCTCTCATGGTATCTTGAGATGGATGTGATTATAACCACTAGCATGCAAAAGAAAAAGTTTAGTTGTGATATTAACAACTTCCTAAAGATTTCATGAAATTATTCATGTTTCTTCAAATGTCGGTCCTTAGAAGTCATCGCTGCAGCCTGAGACATGAGATTGTAGTAGGATACGAAATACAACCTAGTGAGAAGATGAGGGCCTGCTGCAAAAAATCAAGTTCCTGAATCACTATGCTCTGCCTTGATGTGAAAAAAAGTAGGATATTCTGTTGAGTAGCTTGAAAATCTGTCAAAACACAGACAAGTAGCTCATGCTAACTGTCCAAAAGTTTGATGGGGTTTATCCTTTTTTCCAAAGTCTGATTCTTATAACTTGTTATTGGGAAGCTAAATTTGTATCTGGTGGGTTTTGTATGATTCTCTTTGGGCATTCTCTAGTTCATAAATGCTTTATCTTGTGCCATTCCTTATTAAAATTATCCAGCTCAAATATTGAAATATTATTTCTGTGCCTTTTCCTGATTAAACCATTCTTATCAGATAAATAAAACAGAATTAAATATGGAAATGAAGTACAGACTAAGGAGTTCCTGATAAAAAGTGGGGGCATTCCGAGAATCGAACTCGGGACCTCTCGCACCCAAAGCGAGAATCATACCACTAGACCAAACACCCAACTGTTGAATTTTATCATTTTCAACTTATTTGATTGGACTCAAGGAATTAGTCACTTTTGATCTTCAGTCACTCTTAATTTTAAGTGGACCTTCATTTAAAAGAGCAGACTGTTCCTGTTGCCTCACCTTTGTCAAGTTGTGAGGTTACCTAGTAGGGGTTGAATTTGAAGGTGCTACTTATACTATAATTTCAAAGCCATTAGATTGCTTGGACAGGTTTTGTTTCGAGAAAATTGCTTGGCTTGGGTTTAGGGTTAAGTAATTGCCTTGGATAGGGGGTTTTTTTTCGTTTTTCAATTGCTTAGATAGAGTTTTGTTCTCAAGCTACAAACAATTACAGCAAGGACCCAAAGAAAATCAATTTCATTTCATTGTCAAATTTCAAAACTCATTCTTTTTTGAATATCTCTTTGAAGGAAGCAAATTTGTGTGATCATTAACCTTAAGCTGCTATAGTCATCAGATTCTTATCCTCAGAAATTGATTTTCTTTCTGTAGCCTCTGCAAGCATGGAAATCTTTTGCCCCACAATAATGTTCAATTTATTTCTTCTCTTTATTAAATGGAACAGTCTTGCTATTAAGTTCCATTTCTGGCTTCAGATGACCTATCAGAAGCATTCAAGTGTTGCACTGCAGTGTCATTGTTCTAAGTGTTAAGCTGGAGGAAAGCATTGTGAGTGTTTAAAGTGTCTCTTTTTCTGGTTGCATTCCATGATTGATCAGAATGATTGCTGAAGCTATTTCCAAATAAATCAAATGTTTTCTTATAAATAAGGTTGCTATCTAAATTCTACCAGAGGTCATATCTGGTTGATCAAGTTTATTGAGTGATTTGAATATGCCTTTGGATTCATATTCCATGTTTCTGAGTAAATTATCCAATATTTAACTGATGATCAAGTCATTTCTTTTGAGTTCATATGGAGTAGGAAAATTCAATGAGCTAAATCACCCATTAAGGTTTTGGATCCGAGAGCTGAGCTTGGGTATTTTTCATCCAGAGCAAGAATCACTTTAGTATATAAAACATACAGGTGGTACATATTTTGTTAAAATCAATGTGTTTTCTTCTTATCACCAACAAATGTAACTGAAATGTTTTGCGTGCCTGTTGACTCAATGTGCATTTGGTTTTTTAAAATATAAGCACAAAGAAGTGGCAAACAATAGGAGTGGATTTTTATTCAGTAGCCAGAAATCATCAAAACTTAAGCAGGATTTCTGTGTCAATGATCCTAGATTTGGGTACATGTAGCATGTTTTGTCTCTCAAGTCTCTTGTTTATACAGTTGCTTGTTTGGCTTTTGGATATATGTTAAAAGAGAAGGAAATAGCAAACTGATAGATGAGTGAATTTCTCAGGACCTCTTGCACCCTAAGCAAGAATTATACCACTAGACCAAGAGCCCATTTGGCGATATTTATGTTTTCAGCATCTGATCGATGTGGCTGATTGATTTAAAGAGATTAGTAATAACAAAGGTATTGGTACATATTTTGCTATATCAATGTGCTTGCTTCTTATCACTGATTGTAATTGCTGAGTTAGTTTATTTTTCAAGTGCATTTATTTGTTAAAATAACAGTACGAAGAAGTGAGAAAAACATTTTGGCAGATTTTATTGATTAGCTTCAGAAATCATCAAAACTTATCTACTCTTCAGATGTATAAAGAGAAGAAAATAGAGAGCTGAAAAATTGTCTAGATGAGTGGAATTTCTCATGAAATGGGCATTCCTGGAGAATTGGTCCGGACCTCTCGCACCCTAAGCGAGAATCATACCACTAGACCAAATGCCCATTTGCTGATTTTTGTGTTTTCAGGTTATGATCAATGTGGCTGATTTGATTTAAAGAGATTAGTAACTTTTTCCCAAATTTCTCTTCTTAACTTTTATGTGATTCACCTTCAAATGGGCAGGTGTTGGTACATATTTTGCTATATCAATTTGTTTGCTTCTTATCAACAATTTTTGAAAGTTTTTTATGGATGTTGACTTAATATGCATTTGGTCACTAAAATATCAGTAGATGGAAGTGACAAAAACAACTGGACAATTTTATTGAGTAGCTTCAGAAATCATCAAAGCATAAACAGGAGTGTGGGACCTACGATCCTTCAGATATGTAAAATTAGAAGGAAATAGGGAACAGAAAAATATGCAGAGGAGTGAAATTTTTATAAAAATGGGGCATTCCGAGAATTGAACTCGGGACCTCTCGCACCCTAAGCGAGAATCATACCACTAGACCAAATGCCCATTTGTTAATTTTTATGTTTTCAGCTTCTAATAAATGTGGCTGATTTGATTTAAAGGGATTAGTAACTTTGGCTCCAATTTCTCCTGTTAACTTTCAGGAGACCCACCTTCATCTAAAGGAGTGTGCTTTCTTGGTTCCCTCTGCCTCCTAAGATGAGGATCTCACTTTATTATTATATTGTTTGTCTTGTAGATTCACAAATACTATGTATCCTAGGTATTGACTTGTTGATCCCTGGATACTAAGAACTGGAAATGTAAGATCTTGACCAATTAATGGCCCCAAGTCTCATCAACTTTCTTTGCTTCTTTGGTTGTACAGACTAGTGGAACACAAAATTAAATCTGCTAACTTACATAAATAGGTGCTTGAATGATTTGAAATAGTCCTTTTCCTCTTCTTCACGAAAATTTCTAGGCAGCCAGAGCATGCTGTTAGTATGTCAAGGAAACAAGATGAGCCTGGAACATTAATTTGTTGCTAAGGACAGATGAATCAGAATGATTGCATCACTTGATAATTTCCTTTTGCATTGGATGATGACGAATCTTTAAAATTTTCATCTTATTTCTGAAGTTTACTTGCTGTAGTCTCCACAAAAATGTTGCTAATGATTCTGTTATCTACAGAATAGTAGGATGCTACTCTCAGGAATTGCTGGATGTAGATTTACTTCACAAAAACACTTTTCATTAGAATATACGTTGAGAACTTCTGTATGGCTAAAGCATGTTTCTCTAACCCAAAGAAAAAGGATTTTCTAGTTTATTGATGGAGTTTCTTTCAGTAATAGTTGGTAGTTGACTGTGTTGGCACTACTTGGAAAAATGATAGTATCAGTTGACAGGACAGTTAGGTGGGGAGCCCAAACTTAAAATATCACATCAGGTTGCAGGTTTGATTTTGAGCTACAAAGTTTGATATCTAGATCTCGTTTCTTCTCATTTCATGGATGAAGAATCTTGTCAGAACAGAGTTTTATCTGGTCCAATTGAAGGATTTATTTTCTTGCAGTTTGAGATCAGGTTTTGTTTTGCAGTTTGACTTCAGGGGCTTGACGGGAATCCTTACACAAAAAAGAATGAGAATCAGTTGAAACTTTCATTTAACAAATACATCCCACAGTGTCTGGGGTATCTGAGAATCGAACTCGGACCTCTCAAAAACTCTAAAGGAGAATCATACCACTAGACCAAATGCCCATTTGTTGATGTCCATCTTGTTCAATTTATGACTTGTTTTTTGTTACATGTAAGGAATTTTTTGGACCAGTAGGTGCTCCTGTTAAATCTTAAGTGAATAACCTTGAATAAAAAAAGAAAAGGCTTCTTGCTTCACTCCTTCTAGAATTTGGTATTGTGTGATGCTTTCAAACATGCAAATGGGGAACAAATATTCAAATTGCAGGTAGGCGGCTACCAATTTTAAGCTACCAATTTTCCTGAAAGCTTAAGCTATTAAAAGTTGGTTCAATATGAGTACCATGCTTCTTACCACAAGCAACTTTTGGTATCATATTGTTTACCTCATAGATTCATGATGTTAGAGGTAGGCCAACAGCCTCTCTGATGTACCATCTTCTCCATTGCTAGCCAGAACTAGAGAAGTTAAATTTCTTCCAACCAAATTAGAGTGGCTTGATTCTTTAAGTCTATACTCATCATTTTATTTTGCTTTTTTGGTTGTCCTAGATGATGGAGGTAAAGAGATGAATTTGGATGTTGTATCAAAATATTAATTCTCTAGTTTCTTTCCTTGTAAATGAAACTAATATTTGAAACTTTGTATGGATTTAGGGTTGTGTGAATCAGAATATTGCTATTATTCATTTTCTCAGGTTTCTCAGCAGCCAGACAGACCAGACTGGTAGCCTGATGAGAAACAAGGTAAGCTGAAGGCAAAGTTCTGTATGCAAGATTCGTCCTAATGCTCATATTGGTTCAAAATTTCCACATGCTTTCATTAGCGCTACCTCCAAATTGAACTTGGACTTTTTTTTTTTTGTAGCCTCTATTTTTTGGTATTTCATGACGTTGTCATCCAAAGAACTGTTAAGATGCTATTAAAATAGGATTTTGATCATCTTGAATAAAAAGTTATTTTACTTTCAAAAATCATCAATACCTTTCTGTGGATATTTAAAATTTGTTAGTTTTACCATCAGGTAACATCTGGTCAAAAGCTGATCAAGATTTGTAGAATAACGGTGGCAGTTCCTTTGAAGAGAATGAGGTGAGTTGATAAGACCATTAGGTGGAGAGCCCAACCATAGGATTCCATATCCAAGAAAAGACAAACTTTCAGCAACCATGTCTGGTGAGCCGCCAGGAACTTTCTGTGACCTGAAATTACCTACATAGGTAAGAAAATTTTACCTTTTTTATTTGTCCCATACTTCTAATAGGTTTACCTGCTTAAATCCTTGAATTTGTTGTTCAAATGGATGTTCAGGCAATGTGACTGAAGCACAGTTTTCACTGCTGAGTGTCAACAACGAGGCTTCAGGTGTTGATTCTTACCTGCTCATATCGATTGCTTCTTTTTTTCTCTTTAATTCATTGATGGAGAATCTTGTCAGAACACAGTTAAACCTGGACTAGTTAAAATTTTTATTGCAGATGGACTTCAAGTCAATGTCCTTCGGTCAGATATTTAAACTAGAATAAAATAGAGAACAGAAAATATACAGGTAGTATAATGTTTGCTTCTTTTTTCTCTTCAATTCATTGATGGAGAATCTTGTCAGAACACATTTAAGCCTGGAAAATAGTAAAAAATTTAGTGATGAAGGACTTTAAGTCTGTCTACGTTGCTCAGATATTTAAACCAGAATAAAGTAGAGAACTGAAAATATATGGGTGCATATGTGCTTGTTATTAATAAAATGGGGCATTCCGAGAATCGAACTCGGGACCTCTCGCACCCAAAGCGAGAATCATACCACTAGACCAAATGCCCAATTGCTGATGTTTTGTTGTTGAGTTAATAATCAATGTTGCTGATTAAATTGAGGGGTTTACCACTGTTAAGGATTAGTTTCTTAATCTATATTGGAATCTTTTCCTATTTTCCTTTTCTCTTTAGTCTCCTAATTAGACTCTAACTTTGTTTCCTTTATTTGCTCTAACACTTAGAGTATAAATATGTATATTTCCTCACTTTGTTAATCAATGAAAATCAGAGAGTTATTTTTTTCTTCACAATCACTTCTGATCTCCTATAGCTACAGTTAATTTAAGGTGAACCTTCTGCCACCCCTGAGATTTGTAAGTGATATTTTGAACCTGAGCAGATTTTAGTACATTATATGGTTTACCTAATAGATTCACAATGTTAAGATGGCCTAAATATGGAGTTTCTTGGTTCCTGGATA
Source organism: Tetrastigma voinierianum (assembly GCA_016808115.1). Lineage (NCBI taxonomy): Eukaryota > Viridiplantae > Streptophyta > Magnoliopsida > Vitales > Vitaceae > Tetrastigma > Tetrastigma voinierianum. Next base: position 134,796 of record JAEQBH010002842.1, read on the forward strand.
ATAATGACTACAACCATTAGTGGCCAATTCTCCTAGTGTTTGGTCAGTTTGCTTTCCTTGGTTGCCCGGACAAATGTAGAAAAAGAAATTAAATTTGAAACATTAGATGAATTGGAGATTTTATGACTCCAAATATTCCTTTTGTTCTTAAGATATCTTTGCGGTCAAAGCATATTGTTACCCTCTAAGAACAAGGTGAGATAGAACTTCAAATCCTAGTTCTTGTCACGGCAAGATTAATCTGAATGCTTTGGTATCAATATAATTTCCTCCCAGCTTGGGTGGTGACCTAACCTCAAAATCTTCAGTAATCACTAAGGATTTGTTTGGCTAGTTTACATGTAGTTGTTACTGAACAATGTTGTTGTGCACTGAAAAGTTAGGATGCTATTTTCAAGTAAATTTAAATCAGGATGCTGATCAACTATGAAAATAAACAATTATAGAAGGAAAATCATTGAATTTTTTTTTCCTTTTTTTTTTGAGGGGTTGTTATGACAAGCATGTTTTTTAATACGAGAAAAAGTCTGTTACTTCTAAATATGCTGGCATCTTATTGGGAACTCTTAGGTGTACAAGTTGACTGAATCAGAATGCTTGGTAGATTACTTTAAAAAATGAGCAGCAGACAAGAAAATTAGGTGGAGATCCTAAAAACAAGGTTCAGTATCCCAAGAAAGGACTAATCTATTGTCAACCATATGGAGCAGGGCAGTTGGACTTCCAAAAACCTCCCATAACCTGATCTCTCCCACTTGGGTAAGAATTAATGGCACTCATTTTCCTGTCTTGCTTTGGTTTCTGCTAAACTTTTGCTGGTTTTAGTTGATTGAGTACTTGACCCTGTTCCTCAAATGAGTGATTGCTTCCAATTTTTTTTTCCAATATTATGGCCAAGTTTGTGTGCTACTACAGTCAATACAGCTGGTTTTTGTCTTATTAAATTCATTGATAAAGAATCTTGTCATTGCATGATTATATCTCAAGCCTATTTGAAAGTTTCCTTGCTGCCTTGAAGTTGACTTTGGGGTAAGATTTCTCAAATGGTTTAAAACACCAAAAAAAAAAAAAAAAAAGAGTATAAAGTGGGGCATTCCGAGAATCGAACTCGGGACCTCTCGCACCCAAAGCGAGAATCATACCACTAGACCAAATGCCCACTTGTCAATGAGTTGTTGTTTCGTTTCCCTCACCCTTCATGATGATAGTATTCCAACGGGATGGTGCAGAGATGATGAAAATACAAATTATCTCATACTTTTAACTTGAAACACCTGTTAATATTATATTGTCTTCTTCATCCATCAGTCAAACTTTGTGGTGACCCTTTTAGATAAGGAGCTGATTAGTTTCTGGATAACAAAAGGCAGAGTAATCAAATTGTGATCACTCTGAAATCATTTTGTCATTTTTTGTTGCTTCTTGTTTACCCAAACCATGGATAAATAAAGAAATTAAGTTTGAGATCTTTCATGAGTTTGAGGGTTGTATGCTTCAAATTATTTTTTGCTTTTCTTCCTAAGATATAGTTGTAGTGATATTTTTCGGGTTTTGATCTTTTGTTCAAATGGATGACTGCTTCCTTTTTTTCATAGAATCATGGCCAAGTGTATGTACTTAGGCTGAGGCAGCTGATGCTTGTTTGTTATTAATTCATTTACAAAAATAGCTCAAATATTTAAAACACGATGAAATAGATCACTGACTACTGTATAGGTCAATGTATTTTTTTTCCTTTTAAAGAAAAAAAAAGTTACAGGTAAATAAATTTGCTAATTTATTAACTGGAGTGGGGGGCATTCCGAGAATCGAACTCGGGACCTCTCGCACCCAAAGCGAGAATCATACCACTAGACCAAATGCCCATTTGGTGATTTTAATCAATATAATAATTAAATTTAATGGATCAGTCACCACTGATCTCCAATTAGTTCTGTAGATGATTTAGAACATGATAAAATTACATCTGAATCTCATATCTTGAAAGCAAAACATATTTTAGTATTATACTTGCCTATTTCATAAGCTCAAACCCTGTGGCATCCGTTTAGAGGCAAGAAGTTGAATTGGCCTGACAGCAAGAACCAGAAAAAGTAAAACTATATTCTAAGTCTTAACCAAGTGATTGCACTCTCAACCCTTTATCCATCTGATCATTTCACTTCCTTGGTTGGTTGCCCAGAATATAGAGGAAAAAGGAAATTTATTTTTAAAGCTTATAATAATTCTGAGCTGGATGTTCTCTAGTTCAAGTCCTCTCAAAGGCATTAAGGGTTCATGGGATTAGTCGAGGTGCACACAAGCTGGTCCAAACTGTTATTAAAAAAATGGAGGTGTTTATCTCTTTCATTTTTCTGCTCAAGATTTCTCAGCAGCCAGCACAGACTGTGTGTGCGCCTATGGGAAACAAAGTGAGCTGGATGGTCAAATCTTGTTTGTTTCCATGGCAAGATCAATAAAAAAGCAAGCATATCTTGACAATTTCCACTTTTATCACATGGTTGCATTCAATCAAAACCTACTTTGCTGCAGTTTCTGCATGCATAGGTTTTACTTTCTAATGCTGTTCATTATTAAGATGCAGAACAACTTCTAGAAATCATTTTAAATAAGGAAAGTCACAGAGATTTTTGGTGGGGTCAAAGTGTGTTTCCTTGATCCAAATAAAAAGTATGTTACAAGGCTAAGAGTAGTTTGTTCGTTCGACCCAAAAATGAAGACTAATTACCTCTTTTTTCTTGATTTATTGTACGCTACCAGTGTAGTATTTAGATTATATGGTAACACTTGTCACTTATCCAAACGAAACATAACTCAACAAACATTCCCAATGACCACGTCTGGGCACCACACACGATTGGTCATATGCACGTTATCGACTCTGTCTGATTATTAAATGAAACCGTACGCAAATGAAACAGCATCTGGATAATTAAATCCTGGAACTTCAAAACTAAAGAGAATCATAAACACTGAATCATAACGCCTGTTTTATGGTTAACAATAATGAACAACAAAGTATTTGTCATGAGTTATAGAATCTGATCTGTCTGCAGATGGATGATGTTATAAAAAGTCACCAACTGCTAATCACGTTATCCATCTTTCCTTATCATTTTATTCATTTATACAGTTGTAATACATAAACGATAATGATTAACTGAATTTCTTGCGCGAGATCCGGTGATACCAATGAGGTCGTCTACCAAATGTTTTGAAAACAATTTCTCTATTGTATTTCAGGGGATTCCAACTCAAATGTTATATTTTGCCCCCATTAAAATATCCAAAATATTAAGCCACTAATTGAAGCCTAAGTCTATAAATTTTGTAAAACTTATTTTACTTAATCTTCGCTCTACTAAATCGCTAATTCCATTACCATCGTTTTTCAGATGTCCATCTCACGCCTTATCTCATAGGCTCGTCTTCCTTAGTGCCGTGAACTGGTAAGATGACATTTTCATAGGCAATAATAATATACTAATCAAGCTGTTAGCACCCCCACCCACCCACCCACCCTCAGCAAAGATTCAAAAGGAAAAATGGACAGGCCACCAAACAAAGAAAAAAGAAAAGGCCATTCAGATTAGGAATTGGCAACATTGTTTGTTTTTCTTTTATTTGGGTGGTGGTTATGGTCATAATTGGCTGCTGCTTGGCTCCATTGACTGACTTACAATTTTCAGACAAAAAGAATGGAAAATGAAAAAAACTACAAAAATTGGGGCATTCCGAGAATCGAACTCGGGACCTCTCGCACCCAAAGCGAGAATCATACCACTAGACCAAATGCCCACTACAATGTTGGGAAATGGTTATATTTAAACTATAACTATGTTGCTGATTGTAACTTTAAGATTTTTAGTTTCTTTTAATTTATGAATCTTAACTCGAAGCTCTCTTGACCAATAAGGCATAACTCAATGGTTAAGGATAGGACGGGGTATAATGAAGGGGCTATGTTGAGTCTCTATGGGAACATAATATCACAATATTTTAATGTCAAGTGAATAGATGTCAAAAAAAAAAAAAAAAAACTCTAATCTCTTTATCAAAATTGTTGTCTAAATAATATAACATATAAAATAAATAGTGGCCAAGTGATAAAAGAAGAAAGTAGAACTAGTGTTTATCTTTTATTCTTTGGAATTAGGCATCAGTTTTAAGAAATTCGTAGTTGACCCAATACCAAAGTCTTCAATAGCTAATATCCATAAGTAAGAGCATCTCTAACCACACTCAACAAAATAGCTACTTAAAATATATTTAAATATTTAATTCACTATTTTAGCTAGCAACTTTTTAAAATTTACTCCAACCACGCCTGTAGCAAAATAGATTACTACTTCAACTAACTTTCAATAATATAATTAAAAATGGCTACATTGCATAACACGAGCGCTTACATCGACACGCCATCAAAATTTAATTCTAAATTTTTCAACGTCATATTTACAAATCTAATTATATTTACAACGGTCACGCATAACGGCCATATTTACAACGTCATATTTTTAAAAATATATAAATAAGACTTCCCTCTTCCTCATTGTCATATAGCTCAAATTTATTTTACTAGCATTACCATATTTCTTCGTTAGTGGCCGATGATGGTAAATGGAAGATTATTCTTTAGTGATTCAATTCGATGATGAGTCGAGATGTTAGCGGCTGTCATATGGCAATGGAGAAAATCTAACATCGGTGAATAGCTCCGCAATACGCCGTGGTTCTGGCCCAAGCAATATTCATATTTTTCGCAATCGAGTCAAGGGCATGAGAGACTTTATCGCGATTATTTTGCTAAATCGCCTACCTATCTCTGCAAATTTATTTCTTAAGGAGGTTTCGAATGAATCGATCACTGCTCGTATTCTATCCTAACATGGAAGTTTATGATCCATACTTTGTCCAAAAAATGATGTCAAGTGAAACATCGGTTTGTCTCCTTCAAAAGATGACTCATGTCGCGCTATAAGAATAAGTTTGGTTTCATGGAGTTGCAAAGAGATGTTGTTGATGAATATGTGAGGATCGCTAAAGCACTAGCCATAGAAAGTTTAAAAGATTTGTATCACTATAGTAGCAATTCTCCTATTCCGGCGGAGTACCTCGTGTCACCAACAAAGGCAGATATTGCCAGATTATTTTCAAGAATCTAAGAGACGGGGTTTCCGGGATGCTAGGTAGCATTGACTGCATGCATTGGAGATGGAAGAATTGTCCAACAAAGATGGAAGGTATGTACCGTCATGTTCATGAACTAACAATTATTTTAGAAGCCGCGTTTGCATATCTATGATTTGGCATGCCTTTTTTAGGTTACCCTGATCCCACAATGATATAAAATGTGCTAGAACGCTCTTCCTCGTTTTTACTCTTTCTTCGAAGGTAGTATTCTTTGGTTAATTATCTGGTCAATGGAAACGATTATACTATGGGATATTATCTTGTCGAGCGGTATATCCAAAGTGCCGCCACGTTTGTCAAAACAATTTCATGTCCAAGAGGCAATAAGGGCATACATTTTGCACGAAATCAAGAGTCACCGTAGTGATGTCGAGAGAGCTTTCGAGTGCTTCAAGCACGATTTGGTTATAGTTCGTGGACTCGCACGCTTTCTCGAAATCAGTGCTTAAGAATATTATGAAGGCATGCATAATATCAGACAACATGTGATTGTCGAGGATGAGGGACAATAATGAAATGGACTTTGAAGTTATGATGCATCGGATGGAATTCTTACTCCTATTGATATCTAATCCGAGTTCACTGCTTCAATTTATTCATACTAACATCGTATTCAGACAAGAGACACTCATTCAATACTACTCCAAACCGATTTAGTCGAAAGGCACTCGTGAATATGCATGGAATGTTTTTGAAGCAAGAATATGCTATGAAAAACTTAATGTAGAATTTGAACTATTATGGTCTTTAATTCCAAGTTAGGCTTGCTTTTTGGTATTGTAATTTTCTTTTCTTTATTAAATTCTTTGATGTAATTTAATTCCAAGTTTGCACATAGTCTTCCACATTTTACATTATCCTATAGATGTGACCAGGAGGACTAGTGGCAAGTATGAGACCGAAAGCTATGAGCCGGGTCTCTAAATAATGCTTCCATTTATAACTAGCCGTCTCGCTTAAAACTATATTCACCGTATTCAACATATCGTGATAAACTACTTTCACCTCAATTCAACATATCATAAATATGTAACTACCAGGAGAAATCAGTAAATGATCGTTTGTCAAGACAAATGATACAAATTTCTTAAATGACAACATCAAATCTTCACAAAAAACATTTACTGATCCCCAATCCCAGTTTTTACTGAACAAGTTTAGAAATATTGAGATCCAAAATACAGGTTCCCATACTAGAGCAAGTGCAACGCAGAATCAAACCAACACTAACTTTTACCAAGTCGACTCTTATTAATCGTTAATTTCTCAAATTATTAAATAGATTATTACTCAACCGAAATTTCCCGAGCCATCAATTCCATAAAAAGCAATTTCCCATCGAATCAAAAATGAAAACACGCAAACGAACTAAAACTCAATCGATCCGTAAAATCCGATCAAAAACACGCCGAACCAACCTTAAATTTGACAAGAACAATTAACGGATCCAACCGCAAAACCAACAATACCTTGCACTCGACACGGGCCGCCTCCGCTCGCCAAAGACCCGAGAGAATTTCCACCACGACGCAAAGGAGGCTGAGGGAGTCAGCGTGTCATCACCGCTCATTTCTCTCGAGGCGACCTAATGACCGATATTTCACCAAATCCTACAAAATCGATTCGCCATTTCATGAATGAATCGTGCGTAATCACGCCTCTAAAAGTTGTCGAAAATCCATGGAAAATGCTTATGTTTTCGATTCAACACCATTCACCGAGACCCTCTCCATTTTCGCAGAAGATGAAGGACAAAATCGATCCGCTTAGCGAGAAAAACTCACACATTTGTTGAGGAGAAGGCGAGAGGCAAAGTGGCGAGCTGTGGTAGCGAGCTGACGGGAGTTCGATTTTTACTTTTACTAACAAAATAGATAAAAATAGCTATTTGTTGAGCCCATTGGAGATGCTCTAAGAATAGCAAATAAGGTAGGTTTGAGATGGATTGTCAATCATCTTAATTCCATCTCATTAATCCAAGGCAATTCCTAAACCCATCCCTCCACACAAGTGTTAAGGCTTAAGGAATGAATGATTATACACAAGATCTCAAAGTGGTTAAGATCTTTAAGGCTTAAGGAAGGAATATCTCAAAGTGGTTAAGATCTTCTTCATCAAGTGGATTTCTAAAGATCATATAGGACAAGGCAGAATCTTTAAGCACTTATCTTTGGTTGTGATTAGATATATTATCCCTAGGTTGCTAGAAAGCATGCACTTATGATCCAAGGTTATCCTATCATATGTTTTCTTGGTTATCTCCAAGGATCGTAAATTATCAAGAAATACTGATGAGAGCTCTATGACTATCTTACTAAATATCTTATATTTTTACAAAAAATAAAGATCAATAAATTTTATATTTTAATAGTATAGATTACGAGAAATAATCATATTCTAATTTATATAGAGATTTAAAAATCAAAATGAATTATAATTATTAAATTAAATACAAGTATATTTAATATATTATTAAGATATTATTACAAGTATTACATATTATTTCATTATTTTCGTTATTATTATATAATATTATAGATAATTATTCAAAATATTTATATTATAATTTTAATTTTAAAATGATATTATTTTTATTTTTTTCCTTTTCTTAAATTAATATTTGATTTAAAAAATATTATAAGTTATAATGTAAAAATAAAAATAAAATAAAATATTATAATAAGTATTGAATAATTATAAACAAATAAATAATAAAAATATAAAAAGCTCGCACTATATATACAGTTATGAATTGTCAATGCGGGCTGGGACGATGCCACTTTACGCATTTTCAAATGTGCTCGAAACCTCCAAAACATCGCTTTTCAGATTCTCCAAGGCTTTCTTAATTCATTGGAAGCCTTACTAAACTGTGTTGTGTTTCTGATTATTGAATATGTAGTTTTTTTTAGATGAAAATTAATTGGCGTCTAGTGGGAATTAATTCATAGCATGTTATTACCATTATTTTGGTAAGCCTTTCCTATGCTTAAGAACATCATTTGGCGAGTTTCTGTCAAAAAAAAAAAAAGCTATGGCGAGAGTTTTTTTTTTTTTTCCCTTTTTTCGAAGTGTGAATTTGTCTACTCATGAATATAGGCCAATTTGTCACCACTTCTTATTTGAACGCTTCTAGTCACAACGTTTTCCTTATCAACACTTTTATCAAAAACATTTTTATAGGAATGAGAAAAAAGAGCGGTTTTACAAATATTTTTTGTAACATGTCACATAAGTATAAAAACATTTTTATATCATTAAAATTACCAAAAATGACATTTAATATTTTGTTATAAAAATAGAATATCAATAAACAAATAAAATTTATTATAAATATAATATATATATAATTATATTAAGAAAATTCAAAATAAATTATTTTTATAAGTTATAAAATTTAAAAGAGTTTACATAAATGAATTGATTAATAAACATATAATATATTATATTAATAAAAAACTAAAATAATATTTTATGATTTATAAAATATTATAAAATATTTTTTTACTATGGTAACCTATTTTGTTCAATAGTAATTAGATATTTTAAGAAAATATAATTAGATCTTTAAAATGAATGTAATAGGTATTATTGGAATATTAAAAAAAAATTAAAGTGTTTTTTTTTTGTTTTTTAAAAACACATCTCAAATGCTTCTCAAAAAAACACTCTTAGTGTTTTTTGAGATTTCAAAAGCGTTTTTCAAAATTCCATCAAGTGCCCTTTTTTTCTCCAAAAAAAAAAACACGTAAAAGTGTTTTTAGGATTAGAAACACTTTTAAGAAGTACTATCAAATTAGCCATAAATTACTCTATTGAACAATAAGAACCCTTTTAACTACTAAGTTGGGACTATAGTACTTAGCAATCCTAAATCAGGCGCCAGGTTTGAGCAGAAACGACAGTAATTTACAATTTGTAAGCCGACTTTGGCAGCTGCTCGTTGCTGTCAATATACTCTGATCGCGCCAACATTCGTCAACCCGAACCCGACACGAATAATAAACGTGTTAACATTTGCTAACCTAAATCCAACCTATTTATTATTCGTTAAGTGGGATGCTCAACACGATTACGACCCATTTAATTGATTATTTAAATACGTTAATTATAATTAATCCTTCATGCATGTTTAACAAAAATAACCTATTAAATTTAATATGTTTATTAATTTTATTATTTAAATTACTGCGTGAATTATAATTAATAATTCATATTTAAATACAAATAACTTTATTAAATAAGTTAATTAATTAATATAATAATTAAACGAGTCAATTCGAGTAGACTCAGTCAACTATCACTAATCACGCTAAATATTAATATTTAATATAATCCAAACACGATTATATTTAACTCAAACTCGCAAAAATCATGTTGGGTTCGTGTCCTGTTTACGTGTCATGTTAAATTTTACCAGCCCTAAAAATGATTATCACGTCACAACCTTACAACAAAAAACTCTTATAATAAGTAAAATGATTGCTTGTGTTTTTTTAAAGGCAAGAAAATTGGATGCGTATATATACTAGCTGTACAAATCAATTTGGTAAATGGTGATATAAAATGCCATTTGTTTCTACGCTTTTTCAAATCATATTAATAACACTTTGGAAAATAATACTAAAATGGTATTCTTAAAACTGCTTTATCCTTCAATTTAATGCTTTTGGGTGCCTTTATATTTTCGTAACAAAAAAGGGAAATCAAACTATTTTCGTGCTTTAGCGTTCACTGCTTAAAATAAGTATCATAATACAAAATAAATAAGAAACCAGATTCTCTTAAAACTATTTTTATTATTTGAATTTAGTGTTTTTTGTACTTTTTATATTTTTCAGAACAAAAAAAAAAAAGGAATCAAACTTATTTTTTGTGTTTCCTTGTTCTCATATTTTTCATAACAAAAAACAATTTTCAAAAGGGTAAATAAAAAGACCCATAATTTCCCTTCATAAATTATTAAAAATATAATTTTTTTTAAAGGAATATATTAGTAATTTCCATTTACCATTTTTTTTATAAAGGATACATTGGTTAATTAACCATCCTCCAAGAAAAATATTTTTAAGGAAAATGTTGTTAATAAACATGATTGGAATGGGATAAGCCGTACTTCACATGACACCACAAGCATCACCCAAGTCTAGCCAAACTCCTGATGATAATCGACCGACCGATGCGAACTTATATCAAAGTACAATTACATAGGCTGACATACTACTCCTTCGCAACTTCCAAGACGAGAGATCTGAACCAGGACCTTTCGACCAAATCGCCGTGCATGAAGGAAAACAATCATAATTTAGTGGGATGTAATGACAATCATGAATCCTCATGCAATCAGCCTGTAACCCTTATCCCACTACACAGAGACATTGATCACTGCGAATCGGCACCCCCAGAGTGATCCACTACGTATCCCAGTTAAGATATACGGCGGATTTCAAAGAGGCATCGAGAAAGCGGACGGTTATATTCCACAGAACACCACAACGTTTGCAGCAACCGGTTATCGACGCCCGGAATGTCACTTGAAACCCAGACGCACGACCGCGTCTAAATAGCACGAGAATCGCCCACCGAGAATCGACATTTAATCATCACATCATCGAATAACACCAGTATCACGAACCACTCACGAACACTTCGATGATCACGTCGCGTTTGAGCAAAGAAATATGCTTGCGAACATCCCACTTGGCCCAAACAAACAGCGAACCCGAGCAACCTCTCCCGCCGATCACCCACACCATCCCCCAATCGACAGACTCCCATTGGGCCTAGGTCCCAGACCGCACGCGACCGACAACATGTCAACGCCCCATTCGTTCTGCCATCTACACCAAGATGTCTATCACACTGCCTACCAAAGTTCCAAATGTACGATGGCCAGCGGGACCCTTTAACATTTACGATTTCCGCCGTGACACGACATACCAGATAAGTAACGACGCCTACTACAAAGTCTTCCCATCCATCCTAGCAGGCCTAGCCTTGTTGTGGTTCCACTGCTTATCTCCAAACACGGTAACCTCCTTCCGATGTCTATATGAAAACTCAGCAACCTAATATGTCTACCATGAGAAAACAAAGCGTTACCAGTTTTTTCCAAGGTTCTACTGGAAGATCCCAATCCATTAGTGGGATTTTATGAATGCTGGCCGCAGAATCTCGTACCGCCGTAGTCCCAACACTGCTGGTGTAGTGAAGCAAGCCATTGGTCCTAATACCTGGTTCTTTGATTCACTATCGCTGCATCCCCCCACAACTATTGACTAGTTATTTCAAAGGGAAAACCAGTACGCCATGCTCGAGGATGACATAGTCGCCGCGACTAAACGTACGGTTGCCACGACATTGGATTCCATACACTATGGCGAAAGTAAAGGAAAAAGGGGTCGACAGGACTGGGACAAAAGGGGTAAATGCAACTCTAGTGATTCGAGGCATAGCGATCATCACAATGTAGTTGGGGGTCGGGAGAATGAGTCACCGAGAATCTGAGGCAGATAGCTAAGATAGATAAGAGACACGTTTCCCACATCGCTCACCTTCGCCCCCCTCCTCCCGATCATCTCTGTCTTCGCGGTTTCAGTGGCCTAGCCTCGCAGGGGTGATCCCGAGGGTAGAGACACATCCCGATATTTCAAATATCATAAGGACGTTAGACATCGAACCAATGATTGTTATTGACTCTGGAGGCTGTTGAATTTCATGGTCAAGAGAGGACATATCCGAGTACATTGAAGAGGCGGTCTTAAACAATTCCCAACCACTATCACACACAAACCCTTGACTAGTGATCGATACGATACTCGCGGCCCTACACCACCAAAAACCCGAGTAGGGTTACACTCTGGAATTCTGGTAGCCGGAGTTAATTTTTTACCCCGAGCAGCATTCGACCCATCGAAGGGGTCATAACCTTCTTTGAATCCCCCCTAAGGCGGTTTATCTATACCCCATGATGATGCATTTGTCTTAACCTTAGAGGTCAGAAAACACTTTATGAGATGTATATTAGCCGATCTTGCAAGTGTTGTCGACCTCTTCTACGTACCTACCTTCCTTCGCTTAGGCTATAAACCAAATAATCTTCGCAATCTAGGAAGTGTGTTAGTCGGCTTCAACGGATCATAGACTAGTTCGTTGGGGGAGATAGTACAACCAGTTTTGGTAGGACCGATCATCGCCTTAGCTCCACTCACAGTGATTGACGAGATCTCATCCTTCAACGTTATTTTGGGTCGCACATGGATTCATGAAATGAAGGCACTGCCATCCTCTTACCACCAAATGCTAAGTTTCTTAACTCCACTAGGCCAGATTAACATAAGAGGAGACTAGAAAGCGGCCAAAATCTGTTATGAGGTCAAACAACAGAAAGATGACGTGCCGACCGAATAGCAATGACAGCTCGAGGCGTGCTTTGCTGAGCATGATGTTTTCGAAACTGCGAAGCCTCTACAACTACATCCCTTATTTTGCCCAAACAGGCCCGAGCAAGTTAGCTTAGGATACTCTCTCTCTCTCAATAAGAAATTAACTCCTAATTATCACTTCTACAAGAGTTCTCTAATATCTTTGCATGGTCCCACGTCGATAGGCTTGGCATTTCTCCTACTATGGCTAAACAATATCTGAACCTTCAGAAAGAATGTAAGCCAATACAACAAAAAATGAGACGATTCCATCCAATGCCCCGAGAAGTCATAAAACAAGAAGTTGACAAACTCCTTGCAGTTGGTTTCATCAGAGAAATTCAGTATCCCGAATGGTTAGCCAACGTTATGGTTGTCCCTAAAAAGAATGGCAAATGGCGCGTGTGTGTTGATTATTATGATCTAAATGATGTTTGCTCGAAAGATATTCCCCTTCCACGTTGATCGGATAGTAGATTTGACAGTAGGGCATGAGCTTCTATCCTTCCTCAACGGATACTCTGGTTATAATCAAATCCTGATGTTTCCCCCTAATTCGGCAAACATAACATTATAACTCCAACGAGGATGTATTGTTACAACGTAATGTCTTTTGGTCTTAAGAATGTTGGACCCACCTACTAGTGCATGATGTCCCTCTGTTGGGAAAAACCATGGAAGCATATATCGACGACATGCTAGTCAAATCAAAATCTAGTGAATACCATTTAGCTCACTTATGAGAAGCATTTCAGTTGATGAGGTCGCATCGTTTAAAGTTGAATCCAGATACGTCGAATATGGGAATTTCCTTGGGTTCTTGGTTAGCCAAAGAGGAATCGAAATGGCCCCCGGTCAAGTCAAAGTCATCGAGCGAATGCAACTCCCTGTAACCAAAAAGCAAATACAAACTCTCACATGTAAATTGGCTGCGTTGAATAGGTTTATCTCCAAATATTCAAATCGTCTTCGACCATTCTTCATAGCACTAAAAGGAGCTTCCTCGAAGGGGTGGGGACCAGAATGTGAAAAGGCCTTTCATGCTATCAAGGAGTCTATCAAGCCTCCCCATCTTGCCTCGTCTATCAATACGCAGGAGCTCTACCATATCTCTACCACCCCAAATACAAATTGCAAGTGTGGCCCCAGTAAGGTCATGGAACCGATAAGCAAGTTACTTTTACTTCATGAGAAAGATGTTAATAGATGTTGAAACTAGATACAATGATTTTGAACGAATCGTGTAAGCCCTCGGAATGGCAACAAAGAAGATACGCCCTTACTTCCAAGTCCAAATAATCGTCCTCATCGGCTATCCAATTAGAGCCATACTCCACAAACCAGATGCTTCAAGATGGCTCCTCAAATGGGTCGTTGAATTAAGTGAGTTCAATATCTAGTACTACCCGAGATTGGCTATAAAAGGTCAGTTCCTTGCCGACTTCATAGTTTAAATGTAGGATATTCAACCCCGAGACATCAGTGAAGTATTATGGATCCTTGAGATAGATGGCTCGTCCAAAGTTGTGGGAGGGGAGTCGGCATGGTTCCACAATCCCCGAAGGGCTTGTCCATTGCTCAGGTTGTCAAGTTTGCATTCGTTGCCTCCAATAATGAAGCCTATCACGGTTGCGTCGCTTCTGACCACGATCGCTAAGGACCTTCACATGAACTCGGAGCTCCTGACTCAGAGCTAGTAGCATCTCAATCAAGGAGGAGAATACGAGGCAAAAACGACGAATTCGAGCAATATTTTAAGTCGGCAATCTCTAACTGGCTGGATTCACAAAATTATAGCTAGTCAAGTCTCGAGATTAGAAAACCAAATCACCTACGCCCTAGTCAACTTAGCTTCCAACGAACTGTACCCTTGCCATGTGGAGTTGAATATTATCCTAACCATCAATTTATAATGCTGCAATCCCTGTACCGTGATTCAAGGTGATCAGACCTTATGATCCTTTATTCGAGCTATTTAAGAAATCTGACTCGCTCTCGAAGACGTAAAATGAAGCCGAAAAGCTCGAAAGTGCCAGCACGCCTCGAGCAAATAATTTTGTACAAGTCTCATTTTCCAGACCATACTAGAGGTGTGTGCCGCCTGATGAGGCAAAACGAATCATTAAACAAGTCCACGAAGGCAATTACAGTACCCATATTGGCGGACGATCATTATGCCATAGGATTATGACATAAGGTTTCTACTGGCCTACGATGAAGCAAGAGTTTGAGCTATTCGTGAAATATTGTGAAACTTGCCAAAAATTTGGCAATATTATTCATGCCCATGCCACGACGCTCCACTACATGTTAAGTCCATGGCCTTCTACAAGTGGGGTATTGATATTATGTGTTTGTTACCCCATGCTACTGGTCAAAGGAAATTCATCTTATGGTTTAATGTGACATTTCACAAAATGGGAAGAAGTCGCTCTATGCAATATCAAGGTAAGCCACGACGCAACAGGCAGAGAAACATTATACGCTCCGCTCGTGGTCCCTCATTTTGTCGTTTTGAACAATGGCCCATAGTTCATTAGCAAGTTGTTTCAGCACTGCATCGACATGGAATAAAAACGCTTATCTACACTCCGTATCCCTGCCCAACGACTCAAGCCAAAGTTTCAACAAAACATTACCGGCTATTCAAAAATAAGCCGACATCGGCGTATGGTGTTAAGTGCATGTTCCTATCAGACTCTAGGCATATCACACAACCCGGGCAACCTATCAAACGAAACCCCATAAATTCTCGTGATTCGGAGTCAAGCATTAATTCCCACTGAGTTTGGGCTTGAAACCCTGCACACTAACGACACCTCCGAGCTCTCTGACGCCCTAGCTGAGCTCAAGGAAAAGAAAGATCGAGCCACCGTAAGAACATCCGAATATCATCGCCAAGCGTTTCTTCAAAGGGAGAAAATCATCAAGCCTAGAGCTTTCAATAAGGGTGATCTTTTCCTTTAACGTACTTTCGAGGAGGGAAAACTGAAACCTAGTTGGGAGGGTCATTTCATAATTGCTGATGATGGATCCAAAGGTTTGTGCATGATACAATCCCAATGCGGAAAGATTGAGGCTCGCCCTTGGAACTCGGCTTATTTGAAAAATTATTTTCAGTAATTCTTCATTATCATGAGATGTTTGTATCCTTGTTCTAGCGAATAAAAGTTACATTATTTTATGCCTTTAGCGGCTAGCCCTAGGCCTCGAGCAGCATAAGTCCCTACATGCATTATTTCTCCATTCTCATGATTGTTTTATGCCTTTGGTGGCTAGCCCTCGACGACCCTAGGTGTAACGCTCTGAAAATACCATAACAGTTTTATAACATGTTTAACGTGTAAAATAAATTAAATTATATTTTTTCGACGTTTAAATGACTAAAAATGAAAAATGATAAAAATCCGAAAATTTTATAGGAGCCAAATAAATTAGGTAAAAATGTCAAATGAGACCTATAATAAGTAAATGAGGAGTGTAAATGTTAAAATGAAATGAAATGAAATGAAGTGGGAAAATGAGTGAATGAAGAGTTAAATGAGAAAAAGAGATAAGACCCATTTAATGAGTTAGCCAAACAAGGCCTTATGAAGGCTTAAGGTATAAGACCAAATTTGGTCTTAAAATGGGGCATTTCATACTTTTAGAGAGAGAGAGAGAGAGAAAGAGAGCTAGGGCTTGGTTGAGGGAAGAAGAGGGAATTGTGATTTTCTTCTCCATGTAATCAAGGGATAAGTTGATTAAGAAGGAGGAGGAAGAAGAAAGGAAAGATAATCAAGGTTTAAGGTGGCAAACCAACCCTAACCCCCTTCTACTCAGGTTCGGGTTTAATAAACCCCAAATGTGGTATAAAAAGTGTTTAAAAGGTCAGGATTCCTGTCAGGGTTGCATCGATAAGATCCCAAGTGAAAATGACCAAAAGTAGTTTACTGCATCAGCCGACATTCCCTACGCCTAAAGGCAGGGAGGCACGCCAAAGTGAGGCCCCTTCGCTCTGTGGAACCCGAGACAGATTCAATTGTCTCTGACATTCGCCTAGTTAAGATGCTCCACCTAAGCGTAGCAAAGCCGCTCAGCGCACCTACAAGTCATGTTTTGCTCCTCTTCCGTTTAAATCTAACCATCATCCATTGGACTAATGAGGATCCTAATAAGTGAATGAAAGGGTTCTTACAAGTATACAAGTTATATGAAAAATGTTTTGTACCTCGGCGATTCAGTCGTTGGGCAAACATTGTTACTTGCCCTCATTAGCTAATAGAATGATAAGAATGTCTAAGGATGAGGAAATGGAAAAAAACGAAAAGGAACAATGTACCGGAAGAGAGTCAGGTAAAAGTAAACCTAAATAGAACTCATAAAATATATGACTAATAATATGATTGTTAATTGTATTGGAATATGGGCTAACGAGGAGGAAGACCCGAATTGATCAAGATTCTGAGGATTGGAATCAAAGTGCAACAAGCTTTTCGCCTGCTCTTCACTCCCTTTGTTTCCATTTCGAGTTTTTCTCCATCCAATCTCTTCTTATTGCAAGTCTTACGATCATTGTTCTATTATTGAAATGATTTTCAATAAACTGCATATCGAAGTGTTTTAATTGATTTGAGGAAAATAATTGTGAAATGATTTGCATACGAAAACTTGCATGAGTACTGGAAAATGAATTATTTGTATAAAGATGTATATACTATATCAGATTTTGCTATGAATGATTCAATGCCCTATTAGAATGTTAACCGTTAAAATTCGAAGGCGATGTATCGGGTATACCAATAAGTGGTCAAACGAGCGCATCGCGCCTAAATATACGATGTGTCACTCCGATCCGTGAAATTTCAAATGGAATAGTGCAGATTGGGTAGTGGTTCATGAATTGATTTTAATAACTAAATCGCAACCCAAATGACCGCACTGCTTTATAAAACTTTATACCGCTCAATTTTACGTGGACCATGCCTTGATTCGTTATCCTGTGCATCGAAAGCAAAGGTTAGATTCGCTTAAGGGCAAAATTATAAGAAAATTTTTTATATGCATCAATTGCGTTTTAACTATTTATTGCTTATGAAAGTGCATATTTTAAATGATCAATAAATTGTATATGAATGTATATGAAATGAATATATGTATTGTATTGCATTGCATTGATCATTTAAAAAGGTTAAAAAGCATTGTTTAGAAAATCAGATGGTTCAATTAAATCAAACGCCAAGAGAGAACTATAAAAACCACTAAACATGAAAATGATTAATGATTGTTTTTACTTATCACAGTACCAAGAGAAAATAGGTAATGTAAAGCAAGGGCCACTGAGATTCGTAGTCATCACAAAGCCACACAAAGGAAAAGTAAAGTCTGGCTCATGCATTCATAGAATTTGATTTAACTATTTTTGTATTGAAACTATATCAAAAGTGAACTCGATTTGCTTTTGTAAATTTGCATTGAAACGGCTATAATGCCGTAATATATGCGGTCAAGAATGGTCCAATGGGTACATGTAATCATATATTTAATAGAAAATGCGGTATTGAAATAAAATTACGGGCCCTCTTTAAGTCGAATAGTATATAAGGTATATATTTTCATGGAATATGTGAAATGTGTCTTAAATGAGAAATTGCACCTAATTTGAATGGTATCTAAAAACAATAGCACAGCCACAGATTAGAAACATATTTACGTATCGTAATTGATTTTATCGTAAAGTAAAAGTATCGGTGGCGTGATCAACGCCACACTCAGTGTGACGCCTGTACCCGGGATCCGTTGATCAACCATCAACTCGCTAAAAACCTGTGGATATTGCATAACCCGATACAACATCGTGTGTCCCATTCACAGGGATCCATCATTTTACCAAAAAAAAAAAAAAAAGGGATCGAGTCCTGTGATATCGTGATGACCGATACTCATTCAAGGTCCCATTCACCGATCCATCATTTCATATACCCGATTAAGAGTCTTACCAGGCTAGGAGCTCTTCCAAAAACCATCACGCACAAATGCATAGCATAAATAAGAATGACGTATGTTCCGAAATTCGCCTAGGTAGGCAAAACTTCACCCGGCAGGATCGCTTCTTAGTAAGCTAGCTTCGTGAGGCAGAGCTTCCAAAATTCCAGACGACTCTCAATAAAATTCTATAAGAGTTTTTAAATTCTTCTAACTCTAAACATATTATATTATGTCAACATTCATTTGTTATAAAATAATGTTACAAAACAATTACAAGTAATTATAAAGCCACACTGATTTTTTACTCTTTCCAAATCCCAGATGAGAGGTCATCCATCGCGCCATTCCCGCACCGAAATGTTATCCCCGTATAGAAGTGAGCCACACACCCGCAGAGCAACTTACAAAGGTTACTTCCCACTTAAGTGCACATGCAATGCTTGACTTAACAATTTCATGATCTACATACAATTCCAAGCAAAGATGATAACTTGTGTTTGGAATCTTTACATTGATGATTATTTCCATTGTCAATGGTTCAGATTTGCACTCACTCATGCATCACACCCGAGTCTTTACCGACTTCTATCATACCAAGTCTTACCTACCATCATACCCAGTTCACGACTCTAAATTACACAAAACAATACCATGGTATAAGAATTGGTTGATATATTATATCCAATGATTATTTTCAAACAAATCTGCTTATTTATAACTAAAGCTTTTTGATATTATACCTCATCCATCATTTCATTTACAAAAACATGTGTCTGGGGTAGGCTTGAATTTTATTCACTTCAAGCTCGACGCCTTCCAACACTTTGACTTTCATCGTTGAGGTTGAACCATTCGGGCTCACCTATGAGGCATTCTGAATTTTCTGAGACACATCTAACAAGTTTTACGATTGTATTCAACAATGAGACTCATTGACTTTGTCCAACTGTACTGAGCCCACTCATCAATCACCGCGAGATTACTTTAATCATGCACTCACACCCATGTAATGCGATGTTTCTTGGCGCATAATGCAATGATGCACCATCAGAGATGTATGGTCATGCCGCCACATATGTGATAATGGGTCATAGACAATTTATCTCATGCATTTAACTACGTGATGATTTACAATTATATTGTAAGTACTATAATTTCCAATTAAACACTCATGACAATGTTAAGCCCATTTTAGAACACATATATTCGCAGTTCATCGACCTGACAAACAAGCATCTTTATCTGATATCAAGCAATAACCATCAAACATGTTATTGCATTAGGCCTCAGGCAACATAAGCCCCTATAAGCATTATTTCTCCATTCTCATGAGATGATTGTTTTGTGCGAATGGCGGCTTGCCCTCGACGGCCATAGACCTTGGGCAACATAAGTCTCTACAAGCATTATTTCTCCATTTTCATGAGATGATTGTTTTATGCCTTTGGCGGCTAGCCCTCGATGACCCTAAACCTCGGGCAGCACAAGTCCCTACAAGCATTATTTCTCCATTCTCATGAGATGATTATTTTGTGCCTATGGCGGCTAGCCCTCGATAGCCCTAAACCTCGGGCAACATAAGTCCCTACGGGCATTATTTCTCCATTCTCATGAGATGATTGTTTTATGCCTTTGGCGGCTAGCCCTCAACGACCCTAGGCCTTGGGCAGCATAAGTCCCTACATGCATTATTTCTCAATTTTCATGAGATGATTGTTTTATGCTTTCGGTGGCTAGCCCTTTACGGCCATAGGCCTTGGGTAGCATAAATCCATATAGGCTCCTTTGTGCCTTTGGCAACTAGCCCTAGACGGCCCTAGGCCTCAAGCATCATAAATCCGTACATGCAACTTTGTAATATGACAAACATATGTGATAATTGAATTTTTTGACAAACGATATTTTCATTCAAAAACCAAAAAGCAATGTCGAGAACAAACCACCTTTACTAGTTAAGATACATTTCCAAGAGGAGGCATTAGCTGACTATACGACTAGAATTTTGATGAGGAGAGTCTTAGTAACCCATTCCATCGTTCAGGAACTCTGAATGTTTGTGACGTTAGCTCATTGAAAATACTGGGTGCGAGTTTTAGGAAGTCCCCTCGCGGCTGGTCCTTCTTTAGCCACAGGAGCTTCCACTAAGCTTCGGTTATTAACTCCGTCTTGTGTATGGGCTCGGGAGCATCCTTAAATCAGATGGCTCTTAGTCACCACAAGCGATCCACTCAGCTTTCACATATCCGAAACTGTGAGCTTGCTCGATCCTAATAAACACAGCGAGTTGACATTATCTGGCTTGCGATTCGTCAATACCCGCACCTTCGGCCGCGAAAAAGCGTCTTTACGTTTTATCCTCAGTAAAGCCATGTAAATCTTTCTATTGCGGCTTGGTGAAGTCTTTGCCTGGCTCGAGAGATGGTCTTTGCGGTTCAGTCCCATGCTCCGACCTCCCAGCTTCAATACGCCGCTACCTCGTCCTGGCTTGGCAAGCTCTCTGGCAAATCATTGCCCCGATCGAGCTTCTTGGGTCCTTCTCAGCCCAGTGGAACTGAAATCTGCACTGCACCTTGTTGTACATCTCTCGACCCCCTCTCTTGGATGAGATAGAATGCTTAGGCCCCAGTGTTGTCGTATGTCTATAATGCCATGAAATAGGCGCCCAGATGCTCATCTGTGCGATTGCTATATCGAAGAGAGCAGTAATGTGAAGTAGTAAGCGAATGAAAGAAAGTCTTCTTGAGGTTGTCACCTTGGAAAGGGTTTATCCTTGGTATTACCTGAAGCCTCTTGCCACCCCACACTTTACTCTGTCACGGAGATGCGCCTCTTCGTGTTCTTAGAGCGGCTCCTTGAGACGAAGAGTCCAGAACGTGAGCGCCTCCCAGGGAAGGGGGAGGTCGGCTTCTCCACAGGTGAAGGGCCCCCTAAAGATGCCACCGCTTTTCCTTTCCCCTTCGCACCAACTGCGACTTTGAGAGGGGGGGTGGTGGTGTTGCAACTCACGACCCTCCACTATCCTTCTCCCTCCCCGAGGTTAGGAGGGAGGTTGACTTTCATCGGGAAATTCATTGGTGGCCCAAGTAGCCCCCCTTGGCTAGGGTATAAAAGCTCTCTCTCTCTCTCTCTCTCTCTCTCTCTCTCTCTCTCTCCTTCCCACCCACCCCCTCCCCTCCAGCACACTTTATTGGGATCTTGGGCTAGGCGATCGTTCACCGCCGACTTCAGGCCTTGGCATTCGCACTCAGTTCCTTGATCTTTCCAATCGGGTCGATGGCCGATTCTCGAGGAGGAACAACGACAATCACGAATCTCGGGTCACCTCCACGCCATCTCCTCGAATGCTTCCTAAATTCAGGTAAGAAGGCGGCTCTGAACCCACTCTCTTACTTGAGCATCCCCTGAACCCTCAAAGTTCAGTCATGGTACCTTTGGGAGTATAAACTCCTCCAGGTAGTCAAATATCTCCCGAAGATTTGAAGGTGGTAGAAGATGTCTAAAGTCCATGTCGATGCTCGGGAGACTTAGTACCTTTACCAATGAGTCGAACTAAGCCGGATTTAGATCGTCAACGAGCTTCCCCGGACTCAAGCTACCTACCCACGCAAACCAAAAAAAAAAAATTTAAGGTAAGTACATTCCGTTTAGCCAAACCATCAAGGTAGGGATATAATAAGGCTTAGATCCCTACACCAAACCTGCATCGGGATCCTTATTCACACGAAATTCTCGGAGCATGGGATCCTTTGAACACCCCCAAGAGCCAAACAACAACACATTACCCTGTGGCTTGTTCTTGCTGGTGGTGGGCAAGTTAGTTACTAATTGCAACAACTTAGCGTCAACCACAAGGTAATACCTCCCAAGATTATGTCGCTTTAGGGAGTATGCATAAAGGACCTCCTCCAAACCTAAACGCATCTCATATTTCAATTTAGTACACACACCCCCAACAAAACACGTATAATGTTCGCATGGGTGTGGATAGAATGGAGTCGAGTAAAGTGGAAAAAATGGTGTGCTAAGGGGGAAGGGGGAACCCCAACCCTTCACTTATATGAATCTTTGAGCAGTAGATGAAAATCATTTCACCTCTGTCCTCCTCCGTACAGTTCGCAAAATGAGGTCAGAGGAAGAAAAGCAGTGTTGGGAGGAGAGGAAATTTTTTCCAAAACCAAGCTCGCTCGAGGCCTCACAAAAGGTTTTGCATCGTTACTTGGCTCTAGTAGCATCTCAAATGCAGAAGGAACGATCCTCATAAGAGGTTGAGATGGGCCCTTGTCCACGGCTGACATTATCTTCTCCTACAGCCATCCTCACAAGACCCTATCCCGCGATACAAAGTCTGGAAAATCCACCAAGGTAACTCATCCGACCTTAAGGGAGAAGACCCAAAAAAAAAAAAAAAAACCCAAGTGCAGAGACCACCAAATGGGTAATCTCTGAACACCAAAGGCTAACAGTTCTCTAAATTTCGAGTTCAAAGTTCATCTTTACCTTCAAATGGTTGCAAAATAGGGGTTAACAACCGCATAGAAGACACCAATGCAGAGGAGAGGCCCAGAAAAATACAGAAACAAAACAATAGAGCTCTCCAATAACACAAGTAAGAAATCCCCTAACGGAGAACTTGGGAGGTATTTAAACTCAAAGATATCAGCACTGTGGGCGGGACATTCAAAACCAGCATTAAAAGCATTGGTTGTATTGATGAACACACCAATTGCAAAGTCGTATTAGGAACCGCCATCTGTATAAAGCAGAATCATGGAAGCGACAGGGCAATCATGGCTCAAACGACACACAAAGATCGAAGCGTGTAATTCCATTCCAACACTAATGACTTGCAACAACGCTAGGGGAGCTAATGGAATGGGATAAGTCATACTTCACATGACAATCATGTGCTATTGATCTGAGTCTAGCCAAAACCCGGATAACCAAATTGACCAATGTGAATGGCAGTTGGGGAGATGATTCATATAGGTCGGGCATACTACTGCTTCGACAACCTCGGGCATTGGAGAGATCAAGAACGGGACCTTTGGACCAAGTCGCCTCAAGCATCAAGGAAACAGTCATAATTTAGTAGGATGCGTGGACAATCATGGAGTCCCTTGATGCGGTCACCCATGACCCCTTATCCCACTACAATGAGCATTACACCATGAATTGTAGACCACTCATAGTGACCCACAATGTATTCCCTGAAATCAGTATATAATGTATAGGCTTGTAAAGAAAAAGATGAGGAAAATTTTGGTGCAGTATTTATTAGAGAAATATTACAAATTGTTTTGGAAGGAAATTGAGTAATTTCCAATTATAAAAGCACTTTTGCTTAAGTGACTTCCAAATGGCTAAAATTTATCTAGTAGGGGTGATTGGAATCCTCAATAATGTAAATGGACCATCTGGTCTTGGGCTTGGGCAAGTGGGTGAAACTCATAAGGGCCAGATTTGCACTAATGGGCCCAAATAGAAGACAACATGACATGACTACAGTTGGTGATCTATTGATGTCACTGATCCACTAATGATTTGTCCAAGATCAATTATCATAAGGACTTCTTTCAGGACACATCTTTACTTCAATATTAAACCCAAGATGTTTTGTAACGTATGTTTTGTAATTTTTATAAATTTGGGTTTTAATTCAATGATTTAATATTTAGTAGAGGTAAACTCTATTATTTGGGTTCGATTTCCATTAAATATAATAAAACAAATTTTTTGAAAAAATTTCAGTAAAGACAATTGCTCCATCAAGCACTAATTAGATCCGCTTTTGAATAATAACATCATGTTTATAATTTATATATTTGAATGAAGAAATTAATCCAATTTAATATTTTAAAGAAAAAAAAAAACAGAAAAGAAAGAAAGCATGTAGCCAGGCAGCTAGAGAGCCCCATGATGGAAATATATGCTTGTAATCAACACTAGGCTCCACCGCCTTTCATTAAAGGAAATAAATAAAAATGAAAAATCAATCTCAATGAGTTGTCCACCTCTCACCACCCATCTTACTTTGAATTCATTTTTTTCCTCCCCTTTTTCTCTTTGTTATCATATTACTTTGATGAAAAATAGGAAAAATAGAAAAAGAAAAAAAAAACCCATGTTATTTGTGGCAATGATGAATAAAAAAAAAAGTATAATAATAACTATAAACATTGGAAAAAAGAATTTATTTTTTTTTTTATATCTATTCATTTTTCATATCATGTTATAGTGTTATTATTATGTCCTTATAAATATTACAGCTTAAAACCTAATAATTTAATTTTTAGAAGTTCTAAAATTAGCAATTTTTTTTAAGCTAAATTAGGGTTCCAATACCATGTTTTACAAAAATATTTGATATGAAAAATAAGAAAAAGCTGCTTCTAATAAAAATCCAATAATAACTTGTTAAAAAGGTTTTTACGTTTATTAAAATTTATAAAATTAATTTATCTTTTCAGAATTATGATTCTCTTTTTAACTTTAATCTCAAATAAAATCTAATTTAAATTGACTATATTAGACTTTTGCTTTATTGCCTTCTTATTTTAATCTCATACTTTTTCACTTTTACTTCATTTTCTCTTTTTTGTTTTTTAAAATCATCATTCGTCATACTCTATCATGACGTTGACGTCTTCCGTTAATGAGCATCTACAACTTATTTTTAATATATTATGGAATATATATTCATAGGATACCTCATCAATAATATTATTGTTTTTACTTTTTCTTTTATTTGGGTTTTTAATTTTTCCCTGCATTAGGTTATGGTTGGATTTCATAAAATTTTGAGGAAAACGAAAAGAAAAAAAGTGAAAGAAATAAGGTAGAGAGAGAAGCATATATAGAAAGTAAATGAAAATAAAAAAATAAATTTAAAACCAAAAAAATTGAGAAAACTACTCTTCTTCTCTTCCATAGAAGTAGCCAATGTCATACTCTCAGGAAAGCTTGAATTGCCTTCAAAAGACAGATAATACCTAGAGGTGTGAGGCAATTCTCTCCTAGAGCATTTCCAACCATTTAGATTTTAACAAAAAACTATGCTTTAACTATTCTCTATTCGCATCTTTACATATAGAGATTGAATAACACATCTCTATATTTGGATATGTGATTTTGTGAATAGTAAGACACTATTGACCCATTTTTTGTCAATTTAAAGATAAAATAGAAACTTGTCATTAGAGAACTTGGCAAAATAATTTGTACCTTTGAGAAAAGCACAAGACAACTCTCTATAAGGAACATGTCAAAATAGCCCTATAACTTCTTGAAGAAAGAGTACTTCAATAGCCTAGTAATTTCATAAGAAGGGTTACCTCCTCTAAAATGAGGTCTAATGGAACCAAGCATTAAATTTATTTCGGGATAACTATGCCCAAGATAACTTATTCCAAGCTCAATCCATCGTGTGATCAAATATTTGATAAAGAAAACTACATATGTGTGAGCTCTACTTTGTTCCGAAAACACTAATAAACCATAGATGCAAGTCATGTGACAATCGAGTACAATTATGATGTAATATGGGTATAACCCATGCAAAACCTTAGGTACTAAATAAGACTCAAATACATACAATCCTTTTTTATCAAATATTTAGACTCCCTTATCAAATATTTGATCACATGATGGGTTGGACTTGGAATAAGTTATATGGGCCCTTATTTTTCAAATACTTTGAAATTGATACCCCTTACCGCAGTTTTCCCATTTATTTATAGCTGCATGGGATGGGAATATTGCTTTTAAAGTTGGTATAATGAATTGAAAATGGTCATAATTCCCATCAATTATGCATGAACATTTTTCTGCTTTATGGCAACCTCAATCACCATTAATGGCAGGCCACACATCTCTCACTTTTCCCCCTGCTTTTTATCTCCTCCTCTCTTTCTTCCATTTCTCTGGATATTGATATTATTATTAATAAAGGGGAAGGGGTAGGACTGAGGAGGCAAGAGAAAAAGCAAAAGAGAAAATTTCTGAAAGATCTGTTTCTGTTTCTAAGAGGGTGTGTGGGTGGGTGTTGGAAGCCATGGCCTTCGCAGGAACCACCCAGAAATGCAGAGGCTGCGACAAGACCGTTTATCTGGTTGATCGCCTCACCGCCGACAACCGAATTTATCACAAGGCCTGCTTCCGATGCCACCATTGTAGAGGTACCCTCAAGGTGATCATCATTTCAATATCCTTCCTTTTCTACATTCTACACTCACCTCAATCAATTCCATGGAATTCCTTTTTCTTACCGGTTCTAAATCTGACAACAACCCCTCTTTTCTCCAATTTAATTTGCAGCTCGGTAACTACAACTCGTTCGAAGGGGTTCTCTATTGCAGGCCTCACTTTGATCAACTCTTCAAGAGAACTGGCAGCCTAGACAAGAGCTTTGACGGTCATAAACATTTATTCAAACACCTTATCTGCATTCCCTTTTTTCCTCTCCCCCTCCCCTAATTAATTACTCAATCTGCTCCCCCTTTTCTTTTTCCTGCAGGAACCCCCAAAATCACTAAACCAGAAAAACCAGCTGATCATAGCGAGGTAAATCAATCTCCTAGAAAAATCCATTTTCTTGTAATTCAGCAATTTATGATCTCCATTGACATTGATTAGAGCTCCTAACTCGATCATTTAATGGCTTCCCAACAGAATGCTGCTACGAACAAAGTCTCCAACGTTTTTGTAGGCACCAAAGATAAATGTTTTGGGTGCAATAAAACCGCTTACCCGATTGAAAAGGTAACAAACACTTTACCTTCAAGTTTGATTCTGTTCTTCTTAAACATTTTGATTGTCTTTGGTTCTCGGAAAGAAAAAAATTCTTAAAGAATATGGTTTCTCATGTTTGGTTATTCAATGAAAATTTTCTTTAAAATAAAATTCATACATAATAAAAATTAGCAAGAAATTTATATATTTTTAAATTATTTAATTTTCAATAAATATAATGAGTTTCAGGGTGCATGCAAATAAAGATAACTTTTAAAAAAAAAATTAACTCTATTTTTATTTTTGTTTCATTCTGCTTTCCTTTCTATTTTATTTCCCTTATATTTTCTCACAAAATTTTCCAAAAATCAAACATAACCATTAGGCTCCATTTTTTCCAGAAAATACTGAAAAAAAAAAAATACTATAGAAAATGATTTTTTCCTTATTTGATTTCACAGTTGAAACTGAAAAGTATAAAAGAAAATCAAATATAATTAAAATTCTTCAAAATTTTACATACTTTTAATATTCTTTGTCATAAACAAATAAAATTAGTTTGAAAAAATATATATAATTAATTTATTAAGTTTAAACCTATTTTTTATTTTCCTATATTTTTTCATCACGGAAATATGAAAGATAATAAAAAAAAAAGCTTAAACTTAATAAACTACTTATATATGTTTATTCAAACTCATTTTATTGTTTCTTTTTATTATATAAAGATTAAGAAATTTAATATATGAAATTTTGATTATATTTTATTTTCTTTTATATTTTTAATAATAAAACAACTAAACATGAGAAAATCATTGTCATCAATATATATTTTTGTTTTTCTTTCGGGAAAATGTGAAAAAAACCTTCTCGTGTTTTACCTGATATCTTACTTATATCTTAAAATTCATTGTTGTCTAAATAAGCTCTTGTAGTTTACTCTTATAGCTCAAATTAGCCTTTATCGTGATTGATTCCGTTAAAGGGATAAAATGATGTTAAAAATGGATGTTAAGCGTTGATGTGATGTCCAGCGTAGTGGCGTCGAAATTGACCAGCGACACACGATTATGACGATTAACCGTGGTCATGAGGTTTGGGGTGAAGCGCAAACGGGTTCGGGTGATAAGCGGGTCGACGGATTTGCGTTTAATAAGCGGTGGTGTTAGTTGAAAGCAATCTTTAACAGTTTATAACCCGTTCTAGTTTAAATAAGGTAATAAATTAATATTTTTAAAAAAAAATTAATCATTTTTAAATAAACGAGGTAAATGGTTAGCAGTGTTGCGATGTTAAATGGGTGACGAATTGGTAAAGCGGGTAAATGGGTCAAATGAGTGGTTTATCGTGTTACTTCGACCGCGTAACCCGTTTAAAATTAGGCGTGTTAAGCGAGTAGGTGTAAGTATTCACCGTTTGATAAGCGGTTCGTGTTCGTCTTGATTTTCGCCGTTTATTAAGCGTGTAGGTGTGTGAGTTTCGTGTTTTTAACGTCGTTGCCCGTGTAGTTGCCGGCGTCGTTTGGCATTTTTACGCATGACATATGAGACCCACTTTCTCTCTCCTCTATCTTCCCTCCTCTTCTCTCTCTTCCCTCTTTTCTTCTCTCTCCCCGTTTGGACCCTCTATCAACCAAGCCCCACCCAACCCAGCACCCGCCCTAGCCCTAGCCCTTCATCCAAGCACCCGTCCAACCATTTTTTTTTCTTTAACTCTTCATTTTTTATTTAGTTTTTTTCAAAAAATAAAAAACTCTTAATTTTTTATTAGAATTTTATTTTAGTTTTTAAAATCTACTAAATAAAATTCAAAATTTTATTTAGTTTTAAATATACTAAATAAGAATTCAAAATTTATTTATTTTAAAAAAAATAAACAATAATTTGTATTTAAAAAATTACAAAAATTATTTTATTTTATGTATAGTTATTTCATTAAAATAAAATTAGATTTTAATTAAAATAATTTTTTGAAATAATTTAATTAAAATACTTAATAGCTTTAATATAAATATATTTTATATAATAGTTAATAATATAATAAATAAATATTAACATTTTAAAATAAATTTGATTTTTTGTAAAAAAAAATCTCATCCATTGATATTTATCAAAATTTGTATTAACTTAATACATTAAAATAATTAGTTTTTTAAATAAAAATATTTAATATTTAATATAAATATTAAAACTCTGATTTTTTATTTTGTAGATTTTTAAATTAAAATAATATATTTTTAAAAATTAAACTTTTATTTATTTAGTAGATTTTAAAAATTAAAATAAATTTTTGAATTTATTTAATAGATTTAAAATGATGAATATTTATTTATATTTTAAAAATCAATTTGAATTTTATTTAATATATTTTTAAAATAAAATAATAATAAAAAAATTATGAGTTAAAAATAAACGGTGGGTGGGTGGGTGGGAGTCCAACGGGAGAGAATTTCTCGAGATGAAATATGAAGTGGGTCCTATATGCAGCTTGGACATCACATCAACATTTAACAATTATTTTTAATACCGTTTGATCAATCACGATAGGGACTAATTTGAGTTATGGAAGTATACTGTAGGGACTCATTTAGACCAAAAATGAAGTTCAAGGTGTAAGTGAAATATCGGGCAAAACACTACACCGGATCATTTTTTTTGCACCTTTTCCCTTTTTGTAGTTGTTAGGGGTAAGGAATAAGTATAGTGGGGGAAGTGAGATAAAAGGAAGTTGGTAATGAAAATGAAGGTGACGGTGAACGGAACAGCATATCATAAGAGCTGCTTCAAATGCACATATGGAGGATGTACTATAACCCCATCCAACTACATTGCACATGAGGGAAAGCTCTACTGCAAGCATCACCATATCCAACTCATCAAGGAGAAAGGCAATTACAGTCAGCTCGAGGCTCCTGCTCCTCCTCTTCCTCCTCCTGACAACCATGATGATAAGGACTCGCTTCAATGAGATGAACTTTTTTCTTCATTCCCATCTCCCTCTCTCCCTCTTCTTCTGCTTTGTTTTTTCCCCTATTCTCCACCATGCTGCAGTCTGTTTATGCCTCTAGTAGACATTAAATTTGTGAAGCCTCAGACTTATTAGTTGGGAGATTTGTGGGAGTTGAGATTTTATGTGCTATGGTTTGTTTCAAAATTCGAATTACACATGAAATTTTTTTTGGCTTGAAACATTGTCTTAGCTTATTTTAATTTCTTGTTGAATGCGTTTCTCTGCTTTCCCTTATTTTGTGTTTGTTTCCCTGGAAATTACCCAAGAGCAACTAAAATGTACAAGAAAATGATGTTCTTATATTTACTTCTTTAATGAATAATCTCAGAAAAAAATCAAATAAATTACTTAAAAACTTACATATGTTTGAATTGTTTAGTAAGTTAAAATAAATAAAATGAATTGAAAGTAATTGTCAGCTAAACACATTAATTACACTATAGTAATTTGTCCCTACTAGGACTTGAACCCGAGGCCCCTCATCTCCTTACCTTTTTTAAATATTGAGCACTCTACCACATGAGCTAGGCATGATGGGCACTCATATTTTTTTTTATAATATGTTTTATTTTCCTTCTATTTTGGAGTAATCCACTAGAACATAACACCAATTGGTCCAAGGCACTCAGAAGCAAATCTAAAGGCTTTGCAATTAAAATATCACTGTACAATATAGGAACAATTGATAAATACAAATACATTAATCGTTCCAGGGTTGAACCATAACCTATTCTCAAGCATTGGGTTTAAAAGATAAAGGTGATAGATACTGCACAGATGCTCTACATTACCCTATTTTCTATTCTGTGTTTCTTTCTTTCCCCTCCTTTTTGTGGATATATATAAAGCATAGATTTTCAATTATTTTCTCCTTTCCTAGTTGCCAATCACAAGCATGGAACAGGGGGGGGTGTGTTTGAATGTGAATCAGCAGCTTCCATCACTGGAACTCCTTCTGATTGTTCTGTCCTTCAATGTCTGGCATGCAAATATAAGAAGTTCTACCATCTCAAAGCCTGCAGCAGATACTGGGTCTATTTTCTCACTGCTTGAATCCCCATGAAAACAGCACGGATCATTCTCCCTACTTACACCAAATGATTCCCCATCTGCTGCCTCTGCTGACCAACTAACTGGAAGAGAACTGCTAAGAGCAGTCTTTACAAGCATTGCTTCATTAAAAATGTCATCCAGTGCTTCTGATACACTAGAAACCGTGCCTCCAGCTGTAACAGACTCTTTAACCTATGAAGCACGTACATAGAAGAAATACAGAACCTATCAATTTCAAGCATAAGAACAATGTTCCTAAGAGGAACCAGATTTTTTACCATATGCTCAGAAACATTCCAACAAGCAGATAGAAGATAAAGATGCCTCAAAGCAGCATGACACTACAACTTTCATCAAGGAATGGTATGATGTTAGTAGTTGGTGCTCTTGTTTATGAAATATTTAGCCACTTCTATGACCTGTCCATTCCCCTCTATTCTAACTAAAGACATATCCCCTGCTTCAAATTTCAGTCCAATTGAAGGTGTAAGAAAGTATCACCTCTAGGAGTGGGAGACGAAGTCTATGAATCAAAGAAGTTAGATGTGCAATGCTTTCGAGGCTTTCCTTTAGGGTTGCATTTTCAATCTTCATTCTGGATAGAAAGAAAAAGGAAAAAATTAAAGTCAAATATATATAGATACATATATATATATATATATAGAGAGAAGAGAGAGAGAGAGCAATCAAGTTTTATAAATGCTTTCTTTATGATAGATCAATGGACAAAAAAAGGGATATGTTTCCAAATAAGAATTGCCTATATGCTGAATGCATCAAGCGTAAAAAGTGCTTTCCGAGACCTGGCAAAATCCATGCTATAATTGGACTTTCCACCAGAGAAATTCCCTTCATTATTCAGGTGAGCTTCAGTTTGATTTCCGCTGTGATCAAAGGTGCCAATCCAGCGTCTCAGGTATGTTTTCTTCAGCAGGTTTTTCAATTTTCCATCTCTTTCAAGAGCAGAACCTCTTTTTTCCCCATTGTTAGCTAGATAGTTTCCCGGTTTCATGTCATGGCTGATCTTCCTGCACATATTTCCATATTCCATTTAAATTTATGATCATTAATTAATTGAAGGAAACTTGTGTAATGCAGAAGGTGTAAAAAACTATCAAAAAGCAGAATTACACAAGAAACAAGAAATAGAGTAAAGCCTAATCTTGAGATAATACAGAAGCAATTGGTTTGGACTAATTCATCATCAAAATTATTTTAAGTAATTTTTCACTAACTAATGTTCTTCAAAAAGAGTGAATTTTTTTCAAGAAGTAGGTGTTAGCCTAAGGGTTCTCCTATGTGTGCTTTCATAATAACAAAAGAAGGTCAAGTAAGTTAATGGATTCAAATCAAGTCTCGTTTCAGGTTATAAATGAGAAAATCAAAAGAGTCAAATTGAAAGATCTCACAGAAATGAAAACCAATGATGCATGAAGACCTATCAAATTTTTTGGACAATCTGGAAGGAGAGGAATCGAATAACTTTAAGGGAGGGTACTTGAGTTGTACAGAGATTGAAACTCTCTTTTGTGCAAAACTTAGGGAGCTGGAATAGGTAGTATTTAGGTGAAGAGTTTTATTCACTCATAGGCTTTTTGGAGTGATTAGCCTTAAGATGAGGAGTGGTAAGGTTTTTTGTGGCCCCCTTGCTTTGTTTGGTTGGTTGTATACTTCATGTATACTGTGCAGTTTTTTTTTTTTTTTTGTACTGTTGCTTATCTATAAAAAAAAATAAATGAAGACCTATCGAAATCTAGGAAATCAATGTAAATGAATCCTTTTGTGTGCACTTAAGGATTTAAACCTCACACATGCATTTCTTCATACTTAGTTTCTTCCAAAACTTGCTAAAAGTGCTTATAAATTGTTTAAAACTAAGAAATTATCCAAAAATCTAAGGCAAATCTTTTCATAATTGAGTTACCAAGTCACTTAGAGATAGTGCCTAAGGATAAGAAAGCTTCTGGAAAGCAAAGGAAGGTTTTAGGCCTATCTTGATCTAACAGATCAAGGGGGCCGTGCCACTTAGAGTTTAGGCCAGTTTTGGTCTAACTGGTCAAGGGAGCCTGAATTGGCTGAACCAATTGGGAATCCAGTTGCCCTTTTCCCGCCGAGGACAGATTCAGGCTGCCCAAAATTTTCTTTCTTCCTAAGAGTTTGCATTCCTGGTTCAAGCTGCCCCATAACTGGTTGAGTTCCAATTGGGGCACAGTTGAATCTCAGAAAGGACAAACAGTCACTCGGTATGCATTTATTGCTCAACGAGGTGCCATTCAGTCAAACCGAAGAGACTGATCAAGATTAGTTTGTCCTTTTTCGGGTGTCCAATGTTGAAACCTAAATAGAGAGTTCCTATGCATTTATTGAAAAGAGATGCTAGCACTGAATTCTTTATCTATCATTTTCTCTCATTCCTTGGTGCAGTGATCTCTCATTCAAGCCGCCCCTTGCCTTCTTCATACTTGTTCATTTATTGAGCTAGGATTAATGTTAAAAATTCATCACTTAGAGAATCATTGAATTGTTTTTTTTTTTTTGATAAATAAACCAATATATTAACCAAAAGCTACAAAGTATACAGGAAGAATACCAGCAGCAAAGGAACAACAAAGGCAAACAAAAAACAAAGCCTCACCACCCCTCAATTTAAGGCCATCCACTTCAAAAAACCTAAAAGTGAAGATGCCTCATCGCCTAAGTATAATCTATTCCACCTCCACAGATTATAGACAAAAGAATTCTTTAATCTATGTATAGCTAAAGACCCCTCTCTAAAAGCTATACGATTACACTCCTTCCAAACTGTCCAGAAAATACACAGGGGAATAGAGTTCCAAATCTTTTTCCTCTTTATGCCCACAAAGGAACCCCTCCATATGAATAAAGCCTCCTTGACCGACTTGGGAAAGACCCAATGGACTCCAAACAAGGAGAAAACGATCTCCCACAAGGGACTGACCGCTGAACAGTGCAACATAATGTGGTTAATCGACTCTTCTGCACAGCTACAAAGGTAACATCTGTTCAGGAGTTGCCACCTCCTTATTTGAAGCTTGTCAAGCGTGAGAACCTTCCCCTAAGCTGCTTCCCACACAAAAACGCTAATTTTGTTGGAACACTTGGCGCCCAAATGCCCATCGCAGGGAAAGAAGACGCAACCTTGGTTAAAGCACTTTATACGTTGCACGCATCAAAAAACTATCACCAGCTAACCCAATCCAAGTGACTTTATCCGCCTCGGTAGAGACCCTTTCTCTCTACAGAACTCTTAAGAGATTCACGACCAAGTCCAATTCCCAGTCATTGAAAGCTCTCTCAAATCTTAGATTCCAACTTCAATGG
Organism: Tetrastigma voinierianum; assembly: GCA_016808115.1. NCBI lineage: Eukaryota > Viridiplantae > Streptophyta > Magnoliopsida > Vitales > Vitaceae > Tetrastigma > Tetrastigma voinierianum. Next base: position 169,511 of record JAEQBH010002842.1, read on the forward strand.
CCATTGCCCACTCCCTGATCCCACACTTCTGCCACTGTCTCCACCTTGTTGACTGCAATATCAAAAAGGTCAGGGAAAGAATTCCTGAGGGTTGAGGTGCCACACCAATGATCTATCCAAAATCTAATTCTAGTGCCATTACCAATGCTGAATTTCCAATTTTCTTTGACTCAACTAGAATCTTTTTGGATATCCTTCCAAAAGCCCACCCCATAAGGACCACGGGCCTCTCTAGAGCTCCACCCAAGGTCTTCTTTCCCAAACTTAGAGCAAATCAGCCTTTTTCCAAATACTATCCAATTCCGAAGAAAATCTCCAAACCCATTTTCAGATAAGAGCTTTGTTCATGAATGACAGTTTTTTCAACCCTAAGCCACCCTGGTCTTTTTCTATGCAAACCACATCCCATTTAATTAAATGGGGTTTCTTCTCTAAGGCCCCGCCTCCCCAAAGAAAGCTTCTCTATGACTTTTCTAGTCACTTAGCCACAGAGAGAGACAGGCATTCTGACCAAGGACATCTGGTATAAAGGCTAGCTGGCAAGAGTACTCTTTATCAGAGTAACCCTTCCACCCTTAGAGATGTAATTTCTCTTCCAACAAGCAAGCCTTTTGCGCATTTTTTCCTCAATAGTATCCCACACTGCCACCGACTTATGAGCAACCTCAAAGGGTAACCCTAAATAGGTAGAAGGGAGCCTCCTAATACAGCAACCCAGTTTGATAGCTAGGTCAACAGCATTAATCACCTCTCCCACTAGAAGCAATACACTCTTATCCAAATTAATTTTCAGACCTGAGGAAACTTCAAACCAAAACAACACCCAACTTAAATGGAGCGGTTGATCCTCAGAGGCCTCACAAAAAACTATCGTGTCATCAATGAAGAGGAGATTAGAGATAATAAAGCTTGTCCCTTCTCTTCCTCTAAACCGACAGCCAAAAATGAAACCACATGACATAGCTCTTCGGGGCAAAATACTCAAGGAAAGAGGGGATCTCCTTGTCTCAAACCCCTAGTGCTTTGAAAGAAACCAACTGGGACCCCATTACCTAAAACTGAAAATTTAGCCGTAGAGATGCACCACCAGATCCAGCTCATCCATTTATTGCCAAAGCCCATACACTGCATGACAGTCATCAAGAACTACCAATTTAAGTTGTCATAAGCTTTCTCTATATCTAACTTGCAGACCACACCCTTCATCCTTTGCTTTCTCCAATGATCAATCAACTCATTCGCAATTAAGGAAGCATCAGTAATTTGCCGTCCCTCAATAAAAGCATTCTGATATGCTGAAACAACCTTTCCCACCACCTTCTTCAACTTGTTTGCCAACACCTTTGCCAGTAATTTATAGAGACTTCCCACCAGGCTAATAGGTCTAAAATCATTGAGATCCTCAATCCCTCCCTTCTTTGGAATCAAAACAAGACAGGTGGTGTTCAAACTTCCAGTAAAAGTTCCACTCTCATGGAATTCCCTAAACATCTCCAAGCATTCCTCCTTAACAAAGTGTCAGAATTCTTGCCAAAAGGCTAGAGAGAAGCCATTCGGGCTCTGAGCCTTATCATCATTCATCTCTTTTAGAGTAGAGAAAATTGCCTCTTCTAGCTTCGATAAGGTCCAAGGCCTCAAACGAAAGCCCATCAATATTAGCTCTCCACTCCAAATTCTTTGTCAACAAAAGTTTGAAAGCATTTGAAACCCCCTCTCTTATCTCTTGTACTCCAGAAAACCACTCTCCGTTGTTTTTTATTTTGACAAGCTTTTTTTTTTTTTTTTTTTTTTTATGGGTAGAAACAAATGTGTAATCACGAAAAATACGGCAGCACAACCCAAAAGTACACTGGGGTATACAAGGAACACGACGAGGAAGGCCAAAAGCTTGGGAGAACCCGCAACCCCAAAATCATCTATACCTATCCATGTTCAGAAATTCAGACTCTATCTACCATCCCACTAAACACATTGGACCAAGACCAAAAATTACAAATGAAAGAACTCTTTAATCTGTACACAGAGAATGCCTTATTATCAAAGGCCATTCTATTTCTTTCACGCCACAGCATCCCAAAAAAGATGGCAAAGGGAGGCGCCCTCCACGCTCATGGTTCTTTACCATAGGTTCCATACTTGACAAGAGAGAACCTATCGGGCGAAAGGAAAGACCCACCCGATACCAGCGATGCTTGATATAAGCTCCCAGTATTCTGCTTTGCGGCGGTGCCTGAAAATGGTTTAAGGTTTCCTCTCCTCCTTCTCACCCAGAGGAAGCATATCGCCCGCACTTGAGTTGATCCAATGTCAACACCTTTCCCAAGACGCCTCCTAAGCAAAAAGCCCACCTTTAAAGGAACCAAAAGGTTCCAGACTAAAAGAGTAGGAAAAGGCCTTGACTCAGAGGCAGGGCAGTTCAGCGACTCATACATAAGCTTCATTGAATAAATACCTGAGTTACTCCCTTTTAAGATCAGCATGTCTTCCCTATTTGAGACAACTCTCCAAGGTTGAATCATATGTAGAAAAATCTCCACCTCTGTCACTTCCCAGTCATTGAAAGGCCTACTAAAACAAGGGGTTCATCCGCCTTCATTCGAGATGCCCCAAACCTCCCTAATCAAAGATCGGATAGCCAAGCTAAACAAAGTCGGATACGCCATGCACAAAGCCACCTCTCCACACCACAAAGGCATTTTTCCTGAAGTGAGAGTTAGCCATGTGATGAAAGAACCCATTATTTCTATCACCCTCTTTTAGCTAGATCTCTCTAGATTTCTGCCTCCAATGAAATTCCTCCAAAAGCACCCACTTCTTAAAAACCTCTTAGCCTCCTTCCTAGCCTCACTTTCTTCCATCGTCAATCCTCTCTCCTCATTAACACGGTCCCAAGACTCCATGTTGTTGAGGGCCAATTTCCTATTGAATTCCAACCTTCCGAAGCAATCCCGATTCCAAATTTTGACAAACAAACTTGATCTCTGTTAATTTTTTTCAGATAAAAAAGTTGGCCTTCCCTCGAACCATCACACCCTTCCACCACCCTTCTAGTAGATCCTGAAATCCTCAACTTGCAGCTACATATTCTCAAACCTGAAAGGGGTCAACCCTCTTCTCACCCCTCCACACTCCAACAAAAAAAGGGCATGATCAGAAGTGGGTCTAGGAATTTCAACTAAGACACGGAACCAAAATGATCCAAACAATCTTGAGTAATCAAAAATCTGTCCAAACGAGTCTAACTTTGATGCCGCAAACCCCCACTTCAGTTGAACTTACCTCCCGACAAAGGTAGATCAACTAGCTCCAATTCATCAATAACCTCAGAGAGCCTTCTCATAGATCAATTCAGCCTTCCCAAACTACTCCTTTCATAGGGGAACTGGATTACATTGACGTCTCCTCTGATGCACCAAGGATCCCCCCACAGCCCTCGGATCTTCCCAGAAAAGGGCTCTCCCATCCCTAGATAAAGGCACAGTAGCTTACACATAAACACTCGGGCCGAAATCATTTTCAGTTCTTGAATCTACGACCTGAAGAGAATAGGCTACCTCCTTCCAGGAAGCTCGAAGCACCCCTCAGAACACAAAGCCTCGAAACACTGATAGGAACCGACCCGGTACCTAAGCCCCTAACAATACCCTCGAACATCAAATGAATCTTGGTCTCTTGTAAATGAAATAAGTCCAGCCTCTGAGATCTTAACAAGGCTTTAATAATAACCTTCCTCTTCGAGTTGTCATTGCTCCGAGATAATCGGCAAAGTTTTACAATCATTGGCGCTCTAAAGCCCCCTTGTACGCATAAACTTGCCACTAAGTTGCTCTTACATTTGTAGTAAAAGGAAAACCTAACCTTTTCAACTCCCTTCGGACTCGGTCTTGTGGCGTCTCATAAAGTGTATCTTTTTCCTTTCAACCATGTTATGAAAAAAGCTAACAATATCCCTCTTCCATACCTTTTATGAGAACCGAACTTGAATTCCTCGAAATTTGCTGTCTGGTCGTCAGAGATGAAGTCCTCCTCTTGAATTAACACCATATCTAGACCGACCACACTCCTTTCCTTCTTCTCAAGCATCCCTTGTCCTTTCTCCACAACAGTATCTAGAGCCCCCATAATCCAAAGAACCTGACCTCTATCCTCTAATGGCAACCTCATATCCTCTCTAACAATTAAGGCTCTGACCTTGACCACTTCCTCTTCCACCACTTAGGTTCCCAGACAAGCAACATTTTCCAGGACCTCCTCTATTGGAATAATATCCAGTGACTGTGGGAACCCCTCATTGTCAGAAAACTCAGAACCCCCTTGGCTAACAAACCCTCCCAAGAATTAGACCCGGCCAAAATCAAGAGAAGAGGAAAGAAAAATCGGAGTCTCAAAACATTCATACCTCTTTTCCTCTGCCTCATAATCTTTTGGTGTTGAGCACTCAACGACCATCTCCTCTTTGTTGGGCCATTTCTTCCCCCCATCATCATCCTTCAAGTCAAGACCATCTAGCGCTGAGAAAGCATCTCACTGACATGCCTTCATCTTCAGAACAAGCTTCAAGAGTTTGATCGGTCTTAGGAACCCACTGTGGAGGCTGATCCTCTTCTCTTAAATTTAGAAATTCCCCTTCTTTTCCTTTGCAAGCCTGGGAATCATTGAATTGTTGAAGTTTCAAGTTGGGAAAGTTGTAAGAGCTCCTTGGAGCCTTGAATCTAACTGTATGCTTGAAAACTTGGGTCAAAAGTTTTGGTTTAGTGGAACCCTTAAGAGAGTGGATGTGGGTGAGATTTTCCAAACCACTTTAAAAACTAGGTTTCTCTCTCTTTCTCTAGTTTCATTTTGCTATTAACTGTTTAATTTGTTCACTAAAATGTTTTAACATCTCATTCGCACCCCCTATTGGGTGTTTTTCTTTATGGCCTTGTTTCACAATAGGACTTCACGAGTGTTGAGAATCATAGGATATTCTTAAGATATTCTCTAGTTTATTCCCTTCTTTTCTTGTACAATATGTTCCTTCCTTTTTGTACTTTATTTGTTTCCTTTTTATGTCTTCCTGATGTACATAAGTAGGCAAGACTTGTACTGTTCTTTTTATCCATTTCAATAAGAAAAGCATTCTTTTCTTATATTTCTTCACATGGTATCAGAGCCATGGAACGATTCGCATAGGACATGAGTTTCCGAGCCTCTTTCATCTCAGCTCCTCTTCATCTTCCACTGCTTGCACTTCCATGGATACTCCTCTCCTTATTATAGTAAGCCTTGGTCATACGAATATTTGAGTTTAGATAATGGTTCCTCTCGTTTCCCAATTTGTCCTCGATTGAGTGTGGTCGTATCGGGCAGAAGCATTACTAGAGTGTCTCATTCTCCCAGCCTTCAAATGGCAAAAATAAAGTACCAGCTTTCGAGAGAACACATACGTCTGCGATGATTAGGGTCCTTCTCGGACTGAGTCTACCTTGGGGTTCCGGTACTTTGTCATTTTTATAGATGATTATTCTTGTTGTATTTGGCTATTTTTAATGAAAACTCGAGTGGAAGGTCAAAGGAGCATGAGGTCAAAGGAAAAAAGCTTCAGGAAGAATGAAGGAACAAGACCTGTCGCCTCGGGTAGGGTGAGGCAAATCTGTACCAAGTCCCAAGAGAAGGTGGACCTTGGGTCGGGCCAAGCATGTGGTGCAGACCGAAGATCAAGTTCTGTTTGCAGATCGGATCTTGAGTTGGGTCGGGCCCAGGGTAGGTACTTGGGGTTGGGGGTCTTAACTGTCGAAGATTGACCCCATTGACGATAGATGGCCCTCTCTGATTTGGGTTGGACTTAATTACTACTCATCTCAAGGCGACAGAATGGGTTGGGCTGATCAAGGTCACTTCCAGCCTTTTATACCTTCTATTTCCAATACAATAGCAAGTTATAAATGTCGTAAGGGAGGGAATGTCACACACATCTGGGAAGAAGGTGAACTCAGAGAGGGTTCAATAGAGGAATATGATTGTGTCGATATGCATAGGTATGGGGATAATCTCTATGAACAGTCTCCCTCTCCTCTTTTCTCTGTTTTTGGCCAACCCGTGCTATCAGAGGGTTTTTCAAGCCTGGGGGGTAAGACTCAAAATGAGGATCTGGAACTACTAAGGGTGGTGGCGGTTGATGGCAACGAAAGGAGGTTGGAATGTTCAGGTGCGATAATTGAAGCAGGGGAGGAGCTCTATGAAGATGGTCAAAGAATGGAGGAGGCCCAATTGGGTCTTGGCGCCTGAACCTGCGAGTGGGAAAGCAATTGTAAGCATTGGCAATTTAAGGATTTGAACTAAGGGATTTGAAAAGGAGATTTTGGAGTTGTTGAGAAATCTAGTGGCATCTCAACAGAATTGTTAAAGAAAGGGAATCTGGTGTCGACGAGTGGGAACTGAAAGGCGAAGAGTCACGATCAATTATAATGGGAAGAATACAAATAAAGGAGGCAGGATGGGGGAACTACTGATGAAAGTTAAAATGAAGGTCAAAATTCTATCATGGAATGTTAGAGGCGTGAGCGATCCTGATAAAAGGAAACTTATCAAGAATTTTCTCATAACTCATAAGGTGGACTTGGTTTGCTTACAAAAAACTAAGGTCCAAGAGATGAACAATGTGATGGTGCGTAGTCTTAGGGTGGACCGCTTTCTAAACTAGAAAGCTTTGAATCACGGAGGGACCGCAGAGGGTATCTCTTTCACAAAATAAAAGAAGAATTAGTTTGGTGGATTCAGTGGTTGGAAGTTTCTCAGTTTTGTGTTTGTTTGATATTAGTGGGAGGGATTTTTCTCCAGACTTTGGTTTTCCAGAGTCTGTGGCACCTCAGTGAAGAGGATGTAGAGATCTTTTGGGAAAACAGTTGATCAGGTGTTTTATGTGGGAAGAAAGTGTGGTGCTGTTGGCAGTGTTTAGAAGTAAAGATTCTCTCACTGACAAGATTGAGGGCAGGTTCATTCACCGAGAAGGTTTTCAGATGTCTAATGACACAGGCTTACGAGAACTTGGCTACAGAGTCTGCCATATGGAGGATACAATGATGATCAATGTCTGAGTTGAATAAATTCCTGATCTTCTGCAGAACTAAAGGCCTCTGTAAGGTGATCCGAGAGTATCTCTCTAGGCGATTCAGATCACTTCCCCATTACGTTGGGCGATAATGGTGTAAGGGCAGTCCATCCTTTGGTTCGATCAATGTTTGGCTGAAATTTAAGGGTTTCAAAGAGATTTTGAAAGGGTGGCGGCAAAATCTTCAGTTTCACGGGTCCTTTAGCTTCATCCTCATTGCAAAGTTAAAGGCCCTGAAAGGTATTCTTAAGACTTGGAATAGAGAGTTTTGCGAGTCAAGGTGACAAAGGAAGGATGCCTTACATGGGTGACTTTACGGGATGATCTCGAGAAGGAGAGGGACTAGGCCTCGAGTTGAGGGCAGGCCTGGAGACCGGAGATGATTTCAAGGGTTGGGTGCTCATGGAGGAGACTTCCCGGAGACAGAAATATAGAGAGACTTGGCTAAAAGAAGGGGATAGGAACACAAGGTTCTTCCATAGAATGGCTAATGCCACCAATGAAGAATTGTTTGAAAACATTAATGCCTCAAGAGCTATGGGAGGCTGATATCAAGGAATGACTGGTGGATGCTTTCCAAAATCTGCTTTCGGCCCTGGGCGACTAGTGTCCTATCCTTCCTGAAATTGCTCTCAATGAAATTGGGTCTGAGGAAGCTACAAAGCTGGAGATTCTTTTCAGAGGAAGAAATCTGGATAGCCGTTTCAGGGCTTAATAGTGATAAGGCTCCCGATCCCGATGGTTTCCCCTTAACCTTATGGTCTTTTAGTTGGGACTTTGTAAGGAATGAGGTCCTAGGTTTTTTCAAGGAGTTTCATGAACAAAGCAAATTTGTTAAAAATTTAAATGCTACCTTTTTGGTTTTGATCCCTAAGAAACATAATGTGGAGGGGACTTCAGGATTTAAAGGCGATGAGCGCAATGGGAGGAAGCTATCTGAAGATTTTGACAAAAAGTGTTAACTTGATGGGATTAAGAGGTCATCCGAACAGCATGATATCAAGTCTCAAATGCTTTCATAGAGGAAACGGATCATGGCGCGATGGTGATCATGATGAGATAGTGGACTCGCCCCGAAGGAGCGTAGTTTGGTATGCAAGCGGATATGAAAAAACATCGTGACATCGGTTGGGGAGTTGCATGCAGTCATGGGCGGAGTTGGGTTTGAGTAAATGATGGATATTTGGATTAAAGTGGTCATTCCATTCTTTGTGGTTCTCATCAACGGCTCCTGGTAGCTTTCCCATTTCGAAGTTTAAACGAGGTGAATCCTCTGCTCCTTATATACCGTTAACGCCAGAATGGAAGCTCTCATTTTTGATCGTGCTGTCAGAGAAATTATCTTCCAGCCAAGCGGGTTACGAGATAGAAGAGGTGAGGAGCTGGTTATTTCCCACCTCCTCTGCGCTGATGACACGCTCCTCTTTTATGAGGCCGATAAAGATCAGTTAAAGTTTCTAAGCTGGACTTTGATGTGGTTTGAAGTGGCATCGGGTTTGAGAAAACAAGAGTGAAATCATCCCAATTGGGCCCATGGCTAATGTGGAGGAGCTTGCCTCAAAGTTGGGTTGCAAAGTTGGATCCCTCCCCACTTCCTATCTGAGCCTCCCCCTAGGTGCCAAACATAAGTCACTAGGTGTTTGGGACTAAGTTGAAGAGAGATTCCGAAAGAGGTTGGCTACTTGGAAGATTTAGTACATATCAAAAGGCGGGAGGTTAACACTTATTCGCAACACCTTGTCCAGTCTCCCAATCTATTATCTTTCTCTCTTCCGAATGCCTCAGAAAGTTTGTACTAGATTGGATAGGATTCAAAGACAGTTTCTATGGGGAGGGAGTGACCTTGATAAGAAAGTCTCTTTGGTGAGCTGAGCCACTGTGCGTACAGATAAGAGAAAAGGGGGCCTTGGGATAAAAAGCTTTTCTAAGATGAATAAGGCTTCGTTATGTAAATGAAGTTGGCGGTTTGCCAAAAGTGGCTTTTGCTTTGGAAAGGTGTATTTACGATGAAGAATTTGGCGGGAATAATGGAGGTTGGCACACATTGATCTCGGGGCGGTTATGGGACTAGTTTATGGAAGGAAATCGAAGGGGAAAGAGTGGCCTAGCTTTTTTTCCAAAACATGGTCTTCTGCTGAGGGATGGAAGGAGGATCAACTTACGCGGAAAGATGTTTGGCGTGGAGAGGCGTTTGTGTCCTATTTATCCCTCCCCTTTTAATTTGAAACCACAAATAAAGAGGCCCTGGGTTGTGGACACGTGGGGCCCCAGAGCGAGGGAAGGGTGTTGGGTGACCTTCCTAAGACCTCTCGGCTTGATTAGAAGATGAAGAGGTGGAAAGATTCCTCTAGCTCTTTGATCATTCAGCCCTAGGGTGAGGATATTACTCTTGAAGGGTGTTAAGGAAAAAGGATTCTCAGTAAAGATCATGTATAAAAGTTTAGATCCCTCCTCCACCATTGAGTTCCCCTATCGCTCACTATGGAATCTAGTTGTGCCTCCAAAAATAGGATTCTTCGCATGGGAAGCTACCTGGGGTAAAGTGCTCACATTTGATCAACTTAAACGTCGTGGAATGATTTTTGCAAACAGATGTTTTCTGCGTGAGGAGGACGAGGAGTCCATAGACCATTTGTTGATCCATTGTAAAAGTGCTAAAATGTTGTGGAACCTTTTTTTTGTCGATTGTTAGAGTAGTGGGTTTTCCGCGTTGAATTATAGTGCCTTTTAACGGCAAGGAGGTGCGATGGGTAAAAAGCATAAAATTATGGATGGCAACACCTTTGTGCATGTTTTGGACTCTTTGGCGCGCAAGAAATAGGTTGGTGTTCGAGAATGAGGTCACCTCGCTCGAAAAGTTAAAAGTAGCTTAGTTTCGATTTGTGGACTTGGGCTAGCGCGTATTATATTAACAACGAACTGTATTGGACTTCGACTTGGTTGGGGTAGGTGGGGTTTTTGGGTTTGTTTTCACATCCTGGAAGCTTTTGGCTCCCTTTTGTTCACTTCTTGTGTACTCCTAGGAACTCTTTCTATCTCTATAATATTTGTTTTTTACTAATCAAAAAAAAAAATAAGGAGTACACTTCATGTCTACGTCTTGATTTCATGGGTGGTGGTGAGGTTGAGATTGGAAAACATTCTGGAAGAGTTCCTGGTGGGGTTAAGGGGTTGGCAGCAGCAGCAGCAACAAAAACAACAACAATAACAAAAGAGTTCCTGGTGGGGGTTAAGGGGTCCACTTCATGTCTACATCTTGATTACATGGGTTGTGACGTTGAGATTGGAAAATATTCTGGAAGAGTTCCTCGTGGGGATAGAGCTTAAGGATTGGAAATCGAACACTCAGAATATGGTCAAGGAAGTTCGAGGATTAAAGTCCCTGAGGTGTAGAATAAGATGGGAAGTGGCTTGGAAGGTTTAGAGTGAGAAGATTTGGAGTAAGGAATGTTGCCTAAACACTGCTTACAGTTAAACGGAACACAGAGAATGGGATAACAACAACAATTATGCCATGTATGAATTAGGAAACACAGCTTTAAAAATCAGGGAGTGAAGTCTAGAATGTTCAGCTTCCTTCTTTTTGACCCTCATTTTATATTAGTATGATATAAATAATTTTATTTGAATCCTATCACACTTTCATCTTTCCCTTTCCCCTTCTTGTTGGCCTGTAAATTGAGACAACTTTATTAAGACTTGAAGATTTAAATATTGGTAATTTCTCTTTCATATTCTAATTTTAGTACAATAAGTCGCATGACACTTTAAGTGGCCAAATTTGCCCGAGTCCTAGTTTTGGCTATTGCACAGGCTTGCTTTGGAGTTGGCCATTTTCCATGCACATAAACCATTATATCATTGGGATAATAAATACATTTCATCTTAAAGAGGTTCCGAAACACCATTTTCTTTTTCTTTTTTTTTACAAGTGTTCTGAAACACCAAATTTTACAACTGAGTTATATGACTCGGACCATCTTCTTGATCCCTGCAGGGATACATTAATCAAACCCAAGGCACACTTTACACAGTTTGTTCCTCCAAAAAATTCAAGCATTGAGGTGTTTTCCAGATTTGGCTTCAAAGCAGAATCATGAGAATAAGGCTCATATTCATAGTTCTTCCTGCCAAGCACCTACAAACTACTGCTAATGATATTTGTTACAAGAATAGGTTAAACACTACTACTGCTAATGATATTTGTTACAAGAATAGGTTAAATACCAGTAACCCCACCATTAAAACTTCTCCTTACCCTACTTCCCACCTACAAATTTGTCATCCCATGCTCAGGGTTCATCACCACCAGAATGCTGACAAGATCTAAACAAGATAGGAACCATATAAACCTAAGACAGTTTCAAAATCAATCCTTAGTTCATTAACTACCCTCACAAGATATCATAATATTAGATAGATCGTGGATATTTTGCAGTTTCATCTGAACAACAGCAAAATAACTGACAAGATGAAACTTTGACGATGTTTATAAAAACTTATATAATTTTACAAATGTATATAAAACTAGAACAGTTATAAAATACTAGTTATTATTTTGTGAATACTAATGATATTGTATTAAAAATCAGAAAGAAGTATCATATCTTATGAACATTGACTATTCTTATTAATTATTGAATACTCATGAGAGCTTTTTGTTTTTAGTTGTTGGCCTGTGCTGAGACAAATATTTTCTCATCCCATTATCACACTAGCAAATAAAATAATTAGAAGCCAAATAGCAAGCTGAATAGAGCACTGTTCACACCCGAAAAGAAAAGATAATAGCACCATCTAGGTGGCAATGAGTAGCAGTTAAGACATAGGCATGAAATACTTGCATTTCATTCTCAGAAATAACTTGTTCCTTTATAAGTGGACACCATATTTTGAGTGGATAAGTGGACATCATATTTTGAGTGGATAAGTGGACATCATATTGGGAAGCATGTAACACTATATTAGAGTTTAAGATTGTAAACCTTTTTCTTCTCTGATAGACAATTTCATTTTTATTTTTTTTTTATCGCATTGGGATTTGAACTTGGAAACTCCCATAAACCCATCCCAGCTCTTTTTTTTTTTTTTGTCAGTAAAAAGAGAAGTATATTAAGGGAGAGACGCTAAAGTAGCAACTCACAAAGAACAAAGAGACAATACCTTACCCCCTTACAAAAAACAAAAAGGAGAAGATACAAAAGCTCCCCTCAAGTAACACCCACCCAATCAAAGAATTGGACTAAGGTCTAGGGACCATCCTCTATAAACAAATTGGCCTCCGACCATAGAAGATTTACAAAAGAAAACTTAAGCTTTTGTAAAAATAAAGTTGTTCCTAGCCTTCCAAACCGACCAGAAGATGCATAAGGGCCCACTTGATCCAAACCGACCATCCCAACTCTTTACCACTTGATTCAGACCTCAAAGGCAGAGTTTGAACTAATATGAATCTGTAGGGATTTAGCATGTCTTTAATTATTATGGTGGTTGGTGGGTTGGTGGGTTGGGCTAAGAGAGGTTCTGGGATGATGGTGGCATAAGACAATGACCTACTTCTTTATAAAGTGAACATAGGATGGAGACTTGAAGCCTAGCCCAAGTGGCAAGAGGTCAGGTTTTGTAATGAGGTATGTCACCCAGAAGAGAACATTTTCCCCCAAAAAAAAAGTTTTAAAAACAATATTTAGAAACAGTCTTGAATTGTTTTGCATATAAGAAACGCAAATATGGAAAACAGTTTTCTCTGCACATCCCCTATGAGGGTACTTCACACTAACACAGCAAAAGTTTTCAAAACAGTATTCATATTTTCAAATTTTATTACACTTATAAAATTAAAAAAAACACTTAAAATCAATTTTTAAAAATAAATTATTTTTAAAACAGGTTCTAACAAATTTATTTTCCATCAAAAGTTTGTCAAACGTGTACTTTGAGTTAGAAAATTCTTTTCTATTATTAAAAAAAAAAACAGAAAACCACTTTCAAGAACATTCCGAATAGGGCCAAAAGAATCATAAAAAAGGAGATAGGGAGCAGGGGTTTTCCAGGTGTAATTGAATATCTACCAGCCCATGTCCCACCTACTGAAAATTTTCCTGCAGTGGTTTTCCAGGTATAATTTAATATCTACCAGTTCATCCCACCAATTGAAAATTTTCCTACAGTGCAATCATATAATTTCATGAGTCAGCAATAATCATATATATGTGGAAGCTTTATATCTATCATTTTTTCTAGCAATCAAACTCATAGAATATTTAGTAACCAAAAGGTAACATGCTATTTAAATCCTGGTATTTAAATGCAGTGCAGGAAACGAAAACTTTAAGCAAATTACCTGTAATAAGTTTCTCTGAAGCTCCTCCAATTTTTTCTGAATTACTGTATGAACATTTCTCTCCAGTAGATGCCGTTCTTCTTGCTGTGATAAAAGTAACAATGCTGCAACCTGACAAATTTTCCAAAGTCATAACACAAGAAATTAGCAAATTGGAAGCACATTTCCCTCCCTGTGTTGGTTGTGTGGGTCTACAACAATACTTTAAGCACTCTCTTGTTTTTTCCTCTCCTAGGTCCTTTGTTACTGATATATCATCAAAATATTTTCCTCAAATGTGAATAATGGAAACACCTAATGCCAAAGGGTAGGACTTGTAGAGATACACATTACCTTCTCTTGCATTGCCTGAGCAAAGACTTCAGAGGCATCACCCATTACATCAATCACATTGTTTGTTAAACCAGGAATGTTGCTCTGTAACAACGATAAGAATCAGTGAGAACTAAAATTTAGAATTTCAGAATACAGAGGCAAGTTAAGTAATGAATACAGGTCACTTTTTAGTACCAGCATACCTTAATTTCAGTAAGATGTTTGGTGCGTTGGGGTCAGGTGAGGTGTGTGTCATAGCGTATAGAGAGCCTATTATAGATGAACTAGTACCATAAGAGCCAATGAAACAGTGTCCTTCATGCAAAGATTTTTTTCCTCTCATCCAGAACTTTTTTCTTGATAAGTAAAGTGGACAATATATTAACAAAACATCGTCAGGCCCTAGAGTATACAAGTAGTATACAGGAACAAACAAAAAAATGAAGAAACAGAACCTACCACCCAAGGAGTATGGCTAGGAGTACTAGAGAATCCGCATTAATAAATTTACAATAGAGTACTCCCCTCATAGATAAGGCATGTCCAAGAAGCAAGGGATGTTATAAATGAGTTTTCAGCAACTGCGGGAAAAAATAACATTATCAAAAACCACCATGTTTCTTTCCTTCCAAATTGCCCAACAAAGACTAGAGAGAGCCACCTGGCATAGATTTTTTGCTTTCTTCCTTGTAGGAAAGGTTATCCATTCCACCATTAAGTCTTTAACCAAGAATGGGCAAACCCAATCCATTCACAGCAAAACGAGGGCGGCAAAAACCTAGCGAGGCGGTGAAGCAAGGTGGTCTATGTTTTCTCATCCTCCTTTGCAAAGGCATCTACTTTACAGCTAAAGCCCTTTTCTTCAAGCGATCCATAGTCAACACTTTGCCCCACCGGACCTCCCCCGGATAAACACACTCACAGAGGGGGGACACAGCCCATTCCAAATAAGGCATGTCGGTATAGTACGGAGAGATCACCCATGAGATACCTATAGTTGGCTTTGATAGTGTGCGGCCCTTCTTGTCCACCTAACCGAGAAATTTTGTCCTTCTCCCCTTGGCGATATCTCTACTAATCGGACTAATCAGTCTACGAGGTTTCTTAGGCTCCCGATCATTGAAAGGTTTAATGGATCTCGATTCACCTCCTCTATCCTCTGTGGTCTTCCAAACTTTCCCCACCTTAACTCCTTTTAGGCATTCTACAGCGTAGAGTTGGAAATGACCTTGCGGCCGAGGTTCTGCCACACCATTTATCTTCCCAAAATCTAATATGATCCCATCATGATATGAGCTTGCAATCTTGTTTTAGTTGGTGAGCTTCTCCTAATGTCCTTCGGGACTCACCCCAAAACTCCCTTTGGCTCCACGAGAACCATCCCCTTCCTCTAGGCCAGAGTACTTTAGCTTAATTAGATTCTTCGAGGGGTTGTCCTCTGCCTTGACCTCGATTCCACCTGAAGTAAGATTTGTTCAAAATTTCAGCAACGGGATCATAGAGCCCTCCCCCTGTTTTGCTGGTGCAAACTATTCCCCATTTTACTAAGTGAATTTTTCCCTCAGGGTTACCCCACCCAAATCCCTAACTGTAGTTTTACCTTTAGGAATCCAAAATAGAGACATTGTGTAGATGGGCAGATTAGAGAGTGTGCTCTTAATCAGGGTCAATCTACCACCTTTTGAAATATTTTGCCTCTTCCACAACGCTAACCTTTTTCTAAACCTTTCCTCCACCCCATCACAAACCTAAAGTGAGTTTCGTCTCATTCCAAGGGGGAGACCGAGTTAGGTTGATGGCAAGTCCTATCTTTTCTTGACTACGAAACTTCTAAATTCTCACATCACGACCGGCCAGAGTTGAGCTTTTATATAGGTTGATTTTCAGACCGGAGATGGCTTCGAACCATAATAAGATCCAGCTAAGATAGGCTAACTGATCCCTTGAGTCACTACAAAATACTAGGGTGTCATCCACCAGGTAGGTGATGGTGCATCCTCTTCTCCACCTACGCTTACTGGTTAAAACACGAAAAGCCATGAGGCATCCTTGTCTACAATGAGACGGCAAAATTTGACACGACACGAACCCAACACGGTTTTTGCGGGTTTGGGTTGAGTATAATCGTGTTTGGGTCATATTCGTGTTGACCCGCCTAACACGTTTAATAAATGGGTCATATTCGTGTTGACCTACCTAACACGAATTTGACCCAGAATTGACCCATTTAATTATTATATTGTCGATTAACTTATTTAATAAGTTATTTGTGTTAAATATGGATTATTAATTATAATTCCTATGAATTTAAATAATAAAATTAATATCATGTTAAATTTAATGGGTTATTTGTGTTAAACATGCATGGTATTAATTATAATTCTTATTATTTTAAATAATCAAATTAAATGGGTCATATTCGTGTTATTTTTAACACGAATAATAAATGGGTTGAGTTTGGGTTAGCGAATGTTGACATGTTTATTATTCGTGTCGGGTTTGGGTTAAGCCAGTGTTCGCACGGTCGTATATTGACCTGCGACACGAACCGGCCATCGACACGGGTACCACTATCTGCAAGGATGGGAAAATACTTGAGTCCTATGACAAACAAGTAAGAGGGATGCACAGGGGATCCCCTTGCCTCGTCCCTCGGTGTTAAAGAAGCCTTACGGGCTCCCACCGTGATCATCACAAACAATGATGTTGTGGTGTCATCTCTAATCGATTGACCCACTTAGCTCAAAAACCCCATCTTTTGGAAAGCACCTTTAAATCTGATTCAGTTAGTTGATCATAGGCCCCTTTTCTATATCCACTCTTTACCGCAACACCCTTTTTCCTTATCTTAAGCGAAATGCTCCGATTACCTCATTTGCCAACAAGGAGGCATCCATGATATGTCTTCCTTCAACAAAAGCATTTTGGGCTCTATTTATCAGTTTATGCATTACCTAAAAGCTTGTATAAACTTCCCACCATACTTATTGGTCTGAAGTCCTTGAAATCCTCAGCCCCTCCTTTTTTCGGCACAAGCACCATAAAAGTGGTGTTTATGTTCTTCACAAATTTTCCGGTTTCAAAGAACTCCTTGAACATCCTCATAATGTCATCCTTAACTATATCCCAGCTAAATTGCCAGAAAGCAAGCGTGAAATCATTCGAACCTGGTGCCTTATCCCTATTGAGGTTACTCAAGGCTATGAACACTTCGCCTACTATGAACATTTCGCCTACTATGAACACTTCCTCTCATCCAGAACTTCAATCAAGGTTGCCAAAAAAATAAAAGTGTTTTGTGGTATCCATTGCGAAAAGAGACATTATCTAAGGCCAGGAGATAGTGAAATCATACGCAGCCAATCTTCAACAATGGTGGAGCAGTAAATCTTGTTGATCCAGTTCATCAGGTCATGGAAGATATATAACATTGTGAAGGCTTTTAAGGAACTCCTTGGAGATCCTGGGGGTTGGAGGGCCAGTCCAGAGGGGCTGAACTTCTCTTAGACTGAATGACTTGGAGGCTTCAAGTATAGAGGTGCCTTTCACAGAAGAGGAGGTTCACGTTGCTTTGGCTGACATGAATGGGGATAAGGCTCCAGGGCCGGATGGTTTTACGGTGACTTTGGCGATTTAGGTGGGATGTTGTTCATCGGATATTAATAAGGGCTGTTTTAGAGATTTTCATGAGCATGGGAGGTTGTAAGAAACTAAACTCAACATTTTTTGGTTTAATTAGAAAGGAAGGGTTGAGGAGGCCGAAGATTTGGACCCATCGACAAGCTGGAAGCATTTATAAATTGATCGCAAAAGTCTACGTAATAAATTTGAAAAAGGTGATGAATAAATTGGTGGGTCATTTCGAGTGCATTTGTGGAAGACAAATTCTTGATGCGTCTTTGATTGCTAATGAAATCATCGATTCAATGTTGAAGAAGAAGGAAAAAGGGGTGCTCTATAAACTGGACATTGAGAAAGCATATGATAAACTTAATTGGAACTTTCTCACAGTAGTGTTAGGTAAAATGGGCTTTAAAGAGAAATGGATGGGATGGGTTGGTGGTGTATTTCCCACCCAGCACCGGCACTGATCATCTTAAATGGTAACATGGGTTTTGAGTTCGAGGGTTGAGGCAAGGAGATCCACTATCCTTACCTTTTGTCTTAGGGATGGAAGCTTTCTCTTTTGGTGGACGGAAGCGGTTAGGGGAGGTTTATTTGGCTACAAGTTTAAGGGAGGAATGGCTTACAGAAGAGCGAATCCCACACACTTGTTTACGAGATGATACTCTTTTACTGTGAGGACACGGAAGAATCAAATGGCTTATCTAAGTTGGATTAAGCTTGGTTGAAGCAATGTACGAGTTGATATTAATTTAAATAAAAGCTCCTTGATGCAGGTGGTGGGGTTGAAAATGTGGAAAATTTCGCCACGGAATTGGGTTGCAAAATTGGGTATCTTCCTGCAGAGTACCTAGGGCTGCCTTTGGGAGCTAAACGAAATGCTTCTAGTGTGTGGGATGGGGTTGAAGAGAGGTTTCGGAAAAGATTGGCTAACTGGAAGAGACAATACATTTCTAAAGGTGGAAGACTCACATTGATTAGAAGCTGCTTGTCCAATCTTCCCACCTATATCATGTCCCTGTTTCGATTGCCTAGGAAAGTCAAGGCCCAGTTAGGAGAGAGATTGAGACTTTCTGTGGAGGTGTAGCCTTGAAGGAAGATCCATGTCGGATTGGAGTGGGATATTGTTTGCTTGTGAAATGAAGGTAACCTTGGCATTCGTAAACTTTCAAATCTTAACAAAGGCACTTTTAGAGAAGTGGAGCGGAGATTTTCTATGGAGGGAAAGACGTGTGGAGAGCATTATTAACTAAGAGATGGTATGGAGGAGAGTTTGGATTCTCCTAACTCTCAGGGAGAGCGATTTTAGGGGTCGGCCTATGGAAGGATATTGTAAAAGTGGTCGGATGACGAGTGTTCGTTTGAAGTGGAAAATGGCGCAAAGTCGAGATTTTGGGAGGATATGCAGTGTGGTGAAGCCCCTTTGCTCCTCTTTCCCTTCCCTCTACGAGGTGGCTAGCTCAAAAGGGGATATGGTGGCGGATTTGGGGGAAACCAATGGGACAGGAGGAGGATGGAACTTTAGATTCAAGAGACACGTAAATGATTGGGAACTAGAAGAGGACAGAGATTTATTTGTACTGTTAGTACCAAAAGCTTAAACCCCCTCTCAGTTGATAGATTTTGGTGGAATGGGGCGAAGGATGGTATGTTCTCAGTCAAGTCTAGTTATGACCTATATGAAGGGGGAGGCAAAGATCTAGTGCCTCACTGTCAGATTCGAATCCCATTGTGCCTAAGCAAAGGTGGGGTTTTTTGTGTGGGAGGTGGTGGGGAAGATTTTGACTACTGATCACCTTTAAAAACGTGGTTTTTCTCAGCAAAGGTGTCCTTTTACGGGCGTATGAAAGCTGAGCATCTTTCATCGCCTAAGATCGGGACTCAGGACTACTTTTTGTTTTCCTTGTCTGATGGTGGGTGGGTTTGTCCCTACTTGGTCCAAGATTTGCTTTTGGGATGGGTTAGGCTCCCCCTCAAGAAATATGAAGCAAAGTTGTGGCGGGCACTTCCCTTGTGCTTGTTGTGGGCAATCTGGATGGAGAGGAACAGCGGGTTTTTATGACTTGCACTCGCTAGATAGTCAATCTCTTTTTTCTAAGGTCTTTTCGTGAGGGGCAATTATGATTCCCGATGTGAATCTTTCTTTTAAGAGGAGTGTCAATTCTATGTGGCTCGTGGTGGAAGGTGTTTTATCTTTGTTGTTGTTTTACTTATGTTTCGTTTCTAGGGCCTTTGGTATACTTCTAACAGATCTTAGTAAGGCCTCGCTCAGGTCTCCCTTTAATATATGATCTTGTTTGCCTATCAAAAAAAAAAATATTTCACCTGATGAAGAAATTTCTTGGAACAAAAGATGTACTACTCCACCATTCAATGAAATTACATAGTATTTCATCTTCCCTATCCTGCCTCTATTTGTTGTAAGGTACATTTATTGTCAAACACAAAGGCAGACAGATCAAAAGGAACAAACAATGGCATAATCAATGCCTCATATGAACAATATAACTAACTGTATGTTCCAGGCATTGAGTAGTGGAACAGTATACCTGTTGCTGGAAAATATCTTCATCAGGTCTTGGAAAAATATATAATATTTCATTCCTCTTTCCCTCTCCTCCTCCCCTCTTCTGCTCTATATTTTTCGGTATATATTTATTTCCAAACACACAAAAAGGAATGAATGACTGCATGATCAATGCCTCATACAAACAATATAATTAAGAAGCATTGGGCATATTCCACTCTTTGATTTTCCTGATGTGTGTTCGTTTCTCGCACACAGATGAAGGAGCAAATGATACAATCAGTGTCTCATATAAACAATATACTTAACAGGTACTCTCCATCGTGTGCTTGGACAATTAGTAAAGGTCCAAGATACCTAATTAGTATATATGTCATGGTCTCATAAGTAATATCAAGTCTAAGAAACTAAACAACCCATAACAAACCTGATACCAAATATGCAGCAGAGAAGAAAGAAAAGGGAAGAAAAAGTGGGTGGGGGGGCAGAGAGAAAGAGAGAGAAGAGTGCAGCACAAGAAAATAGTCAACAAACCTTAGCTACTGGATTGTGATCCCCAACAATACTAACATTCACATCTTGAAACTCCTTTACATCTAACTTTATATCTCTCTGTGGAGGTCCCAAATTTTGTTCTCTGCCTGCATCAAACTGTTGAATCTTTTCTTCTACCACATCAATAATTGAATTGAGATGGGACTTCCACTCATCAAGTAAATTTACAATATGAATTCTGAGCTGAGAATGACAATGAAGCAACCCTGATATTCTGTTCTTGAACATTTGGCGTAAAATGATCTGAATGTAAATCAATCATATCCAAAACAAAGAAATGCAATTCAGAATTGACACTTAATTTCAGTAAGGTTAAAAACAAAGCAAATGCAACCCTTGACCACATCATAATTTCTGAACATCATAGAGCTCTTACTTTCTGCTTTTCCAATTCACTAACTTTCTTCTTCAAATGATTTTCAATTTCCAAACCCTAAATACAAAAAAAAAGACAAAAATGTTGACAAATAAGCAACCAAAAACTCAGTATCCAACAAAAATGATCTTAGATGAGAACTGAATCCATACCACCCTTAGCTTGTTTTGAAGATTATCAACAGAGTTTCTCACCATCTCCAGTTTCTCTTCTAATGCATCCTGTCTAAGGAAAGTTATTCAAGTAGAAAATAGTAAAAAAAATAAAAAAATAAAATTCATATTACACATCATAGAGCATCATAAATCATATAATATTCAACTTTTCCCCAACAAATAATATATCCCGAAACAAAGTATTAAAAAATACTAGATAAGGTAGAGAAACTCACAATGTATTTAGAGGTGGAAGTTTCCTCATTATTATTGAAACTCCACATTTCTATTGGATCAGATAACAGGCAACTACATTTGTCATCCCAACTTTCATCCTCAAAAGTTTCAAGAGAATTTTGTCTGATCTGAAAAAACTTATTAATCACCTGTTATATACAAAGTATCATCATCAGAACCAAAAAAGCATTGAAATTCACAAAGTCATGTCTAATGCTCTGATGTTATTCATTATCAGACTTTGATCTACAAGAAAAGTGAGAGGGGCAACATATAAAATGACAGATCTGGAGAAGCAAGAAAGAAATGAGAACTGGAAGATTAATGGTTAGCAAAATGGGAAAAGATAGAACAAAAACTCACTTTCTCAACTCTCAGAGAGAGGAGTGATCTGCTCAAAACAGGATCAAGCAAAGCCCATTTAAATGCTTTAACCATGTCAAGCAATAAACAAAAAGTTCAACCAACTTATTCCAAGTGGCTGGCTAGAGAGTACGGTGACTTAGGCAATGAGAAAAGCCATGATTTCCAAGGATTTAACAATGGATAAACCCCAAAGTAAAGTACAAAGACAAAAACAGGTCCATCCAGCTGATTGCAAATAGTTGGGATCAAGTTGTCGAGTCAATAAACGTTCTCTATCTGACCAAATTGACATGGATAGGTATTTAGTCGACCATTGCTTTTTTCCAGTCTATAGTATCTGTTTTGTTTGTGTACATCTTTTAAATACAGTATCACCATTGCATATCAACTAATCAAGATGTTTCGGGGAGAGACTAAAGTAAACAACTACAACTACCTTCCTGAAAGTTTCATTCTGATATTCTTGGTTCGCTAGATCAATCTGCAGTGCACTATTCAGTTGCTTTTGCTTCAAATTATCTGACTCGAGCTCCTTAATCCTGCCTCACAATAAAATTCATATCTAATAGTAAATAAATTTTACATCAGCTGGCTACAGTGAAAATGACTCAAGTACGAATTCTATTTCGGAAGCATCCTATAACATGAGAAATCATGGAACAAACGAAACAAATAGCTGATGAATGCACCAAAACATTTGCATTTATAAAATTAATATGTATTTTCAACTCACAAAATAAATAATATCATTGCAAGAACGCTAATGCACCATAGATTACTTCTGCAACAGAGCTTTGTCCCTATTTAAAAAAAAAAAAAATCCCAAAGTAATACATGTCTCAAAATAATGCCAAAACTAGTGCATCTTTGTCACGACACAAACCGTAATACGACCACGGTTTTAAATTTTAAAATAGCTGAAGCTTGTTAAACCATTGTTATGACTCTAGTTTTAAAAATTTAAATGATTGGGGAAACCTTACCGCTAACTACTACAAAGTATACTACAATATATACTAATAAGATTATTTTCAAAATACGTATTATTTTGGAAAAAAAATTTCAATAAAAAAAGATTATTTTGGGACATCGCTCACCACAAGCTGCCCTGTGATTGCAGTACCAAATCTACAATGAAGGGCCAAAAGGAAATGCAAGGAAAAACAAAGAATTAATATTTTAAATTCGGATTTCAGCTATCCCGAGGTCACAGTCCATAATTCCTTCTTTTTCCATAGTACTGAGATGATTATTTTTGCTCAAGGTTGGTGCTGCTTAGACAATGAAATAATTCATGGTTCATTTAGCCATGGAATAACTGATACCAAACTAAATAACGAATGAGCCCAAGCCATGGGAAAGTGCAAGAAGGAGAGGACACTTTAATTTGGAAAGATGCTAAGAGGGGAAGCTTCTATGTCAAGTCGTATTACTATTCCCTAAGGGCTGAGAATATTTAGTATTCCCAGCCAAAGAGATCTGGGGATCCCATGCTCCTCTTAAAACAATTTTTTTCTTTTCTCCGGATGTGGTCTGGGGCAAGATAGGATGCTCGTGGTCAATAGATGCAACCTTTGTAAAGATAGTGAAAAATTAACCAATCACATTCCAATTCATGGGTTAAGAAGAGTGGTCTGAACTTCATTCTTAGCAGTCTTCGGCCCGTTTGGGTGTTTCTCACAGATGTGAAAAATCTCCTTAGAATGGAAATTTAAGGGACTGAATAAAACAAAAAGAGTAGTTTTGCACTTGGTTCTGATTTGCTTATTTTGGTGAAGGAGTACTCCATTTATTCACTCACAGACTGGTCCCAGGATTCAATAGGATCCCCTCCATTTTGAATTTCTTAGATGTTCTTTCTTGTGGTTAGGTTGCCCTGTCCGTGTAGGCTAACCTTGTTTTTCTTTGGTGCTTGCTCTGGGATGTTTTGTACAAAAAGAAGTGCACCCCTCTTTTTGGCACTTCTTATGCAGGCTTTTCTTGTCTATCAGAAAGAAAAAATAAAAAATAAAAAAGGAGCTCATGCCATGGAGGAAAAAAAAACTTATTATTGCAAGTGATGCACCACCTCAATTACCTCTTCTGGAAATTATTGAATTCCAGTAATGCAAGTTCCTCCTTCTCCTTAGCCTTCTCAGCCTGGAATTAACCATATAGAATTTTTAAAAACTTCTTAGAATATTTTTGGGTAAATAACTAAATAAACTTAAGAAGAAAAAGAAGAAGCAGCAGAAGCACCAAAAACCTGATGCACAAGACAGAGGAGAAAATTAAAAATATGGGGGGAATCAAAACCCATTAAAAAGTATTATGCATAAAGAAAATAAGCAAAGTTGCCAAAAAAAAAGCTTGAAAAGGAGGGGAAAATAGCAATTGACATAACCTCCATAATCGAATGGTCCCGTTCAGCAAATGCAGCAGCAACACAACCTTGGAAAAATTTAATCTGCTTCTCTGCTTCCAAATTCTGGAAACAAATTTGAAATAGATCAAAACAATGACATAATGAAGAAAATCCACAATGTTTTCAGAGATAAACTGATGTAAGATCAATATCTTATGCCCACACCAATTCGAAAATCAACAGTGATAAAAGTATTCTTATACTTAAACACTCATAACTTCTTATTATTTCCATCCCAAAGTAAAACCCATATTCATTTGAAAACAGTTCTCATTACAACATCACC
This sequence comes from Tetrastigma voinierianum, assembly GCA_016808115.1. Classification (NCBI taxonomy): domain Eukaryota; kingdom Viridiplantae; phylum Streptophyta; class Magnoliopsida; order Vitales; family Vitaceae; genus Tetrastigma; species Tetrastigma voinierianum. Next base: position 193,789 of record JAEQBH010002842.1, read on the forward strand.
ATCATCATCTTCCCTCAAAGCCCCCTCTTTAGAAATTCCTTCCAAATCCTGATAATAAGGCCCATAAGAAGTATCTTACAAAAGTCATTATTTTCTAAGTAGTGATTCAAATGACTTGGATGATGATTTAATATCTATAATCTTGGTTCACTTCAGAAAATGAACACAATTGCTATGGTAGCCTCTAACCTAAGCAATTCAAGACCTTTTTTCTGATAGGCAAGCAATTCATCACTTTCTTCAAGGGCCAGAAAATTTTCAAAATTGGCAAGACATGGAATGGAAAAGTTCAATAATTCAAGATTTCTGATAGCGAGAATCCTCATCAAATTACTGCTTATCATTTGTTCTACTTCTCTTCCTTTATTTATTTATTTTTATTATTATCATTTTTTTTTTTTTTTGCTTTATTATCCATAAATTCCAGGTTAAAATGGTACTAGAGCTCTGACTCTTTAAGATTGCATCATTACTTCAAACTAGAAGCCCTTTTAGTTAAAATAACCTTCCATGGTGTTGGGTCAACCTATAAATCTGATTGGTCAACCAATGAGTGACAGAAAAATATGGTACTGCAAGAAAGTAAACTAAGTTAGGCAATAAAAGGCCTATTAGAGCTTGGGGGGAAATGACTATTTTGTAGCTCAAATACTAATAATAAGGCTAGAATTGATTTTAGGTTATTGGAAAATTATAACTCAAGATAGCTGAAAATAACCCCTGCACAGGACAAGGATGAGAAACAGACCAATTATTCAGTCCAAAGGATATCCAACATTTAAAGACAAAAATATAAACCAGTTCATATAGGAAAAGTTCAAGTAGCAGTCAAACCATTAACAAGACCTGGCTTAGACAAACCTATTTGTGTTTGTCTAAGAGCACTAAGTACAATAATGTTGGTGATCCAATACTAGGGCTCTAAGAATCTAATATGAGTATAAACCATTCTATTTCAATTGCTATCCTAACCTAGGAATAAGTTGTATAAATAATGATTCTATACATAGTTGTTAAAAAAAAATCATTTTTTGGTTAAAAACTGTATTACATTAATTGTTTAAAATATACTAGGAGATTGAGATTTGATCACAAAAAGGAGAAATAAGTAAAATAACATTATAATTACATCATTGTTGTTATACTAGAAGTCAAGTACGTTTATTTTACAATGAATATTGAATAATATTCATTTAAATTGTTTAAATGTTGATAAAGAAAACAATGATGATTAATGAATAAAAAAGTGTACTTAATATGTTAGTTTTTTTATTTCTTTTTGGTGGAAAAGGAATGATGATGAGCTTGAAATGCTAGAACTTCGAAGAGACACATAAAGATACATATGAATTCATCATATAATTCACAAAAATAGACTTCTTGAACTTCTAACAATCATTTGTTATCCAGAGATCTTCACTCCACTTTAAACCAGCCAATTGTTATCCATCCAAATGTTTAAAGACTCCAACTTAGGCTCTAAGTCCACTCCCACATCCCACCTCCCTAATCACCTCCTCAGCTACTCCTTTCTCTTATGCACCTCCTCAAACTCTCCCTAGATCAAAATGGCTTCACCCAACAAGTCTGGAGCCTTTCTTACCAAGTCAGCAAAAGAGAGCCTTTCTTCAAGAACGCAAAGGAAGGTCTCTGCTCCCCACTCCTTAAAGGAGCAAAAACCATATGTTATCTTGCCTCAGAAGCAACAATTACACCCAAACTGGGAAGTTTCTCTATTAGTCCAGCCCCTGGCAAAAACCCTCCCTTCAAGGAACACCAAGGAAAAAGATCTTCTCCTCCACCAACTTGACCCTACAATAGACGAACCTCTTTGTCCTATTTCAATGCAAATCCAGCTTATAATTTCTTCCATTCTCAACCCAAACTCTATTGCATTCCTTCCTTGAATCATCCTTGCACACAGCCCCCATACTATCCAAAAGATTCCTTAAACGCAACTCCCTGAATCTATTCTATGAAGAAAATCCTTTACCTTCTTTCGACTATTACTCCACTTAACTTCCTTCCATCCTCCTCCATGCAAAGTTCAAAATATTTGAATTCCTCTACAAACCAGCACTTCCCCTCATGACTACTTGTTCCTCACTGTGTCATCACCCTTCATTATTAATGTTCTTATCCATCACAATAATAAACATATCAAACTGTCTCCAGAAATTTCCTAAGGCTAACCATGCTGGCATAGGTTGTAATGACCCCCGGCAATCCCTGATCACCTTTCAAATTTTTTTTTCCTTTTGGATACTTTGTTTTCAATTATAAGGAGGCGGGAATTTCGATCTTGTATATGTTGGGCTGCTTTTTGAGTGCTCCTTCATAAATGTTTTACACTTTTATTTATTATTCAAATAAAAAATATGAACATAGAAAAAACTCACCTTTGAACCATCCAAGCCAAGCCAAATTGTTTACTATAACAAAGAAAAACTTTTAAATAGATAATGAATACATTAGAGATAAAAAAAACTGATGGAAAAAAATAAAATAATGTTGCTCAGCATCGGCAAGTAATTACTGATAAAGTCATCGCTTTGGTACACCCTCCCTCGGAAGAATGAAAAATTAGTGCACATAATCTAGATATAGTTCTTTAAAAGGAAGTATAAAAGATTCGCACTGAAAACCAATCAGTTTAGCAGAATGTGAGGGGGTAGGGGGAGAGAGGTTAGGGGTTATACAAGCTTCTATCAGAGGTCATAGCTAACAACGGAGTAGAATGTGGTTTGCTTTGTCTTCCTCACTCTTACAAAAGTAGAACCAATTCACTGAAGGCCACCTTCTCATTAGTTGGTCCCCAATCATATCTCATCCCAATCCAAGCAAAGAATCACACTTTTCAGAGAGCTACAGATCTCCAAATCATATGAGAGAGCACTCCAGATCCCCACTCCATCCTTGGAGCAACTCCAGTGTTTTTACCATCTTGTCAAGTGCCGGTTGGTATATATTTACTTTTTCTTCCTCCAAGCGTAAGTTACCACCTCATCGAAGTAATGAAATAGGCAGTAAAAGTGTTTGAAAAAATCTCCTCACCTTAATTTTAGAAATATCAGTCTCCTAACAATGATCATAATGCCATGGTTCATAATTCCTGGCCCAGTCCCAAGAACTAACTAAGGATGAATCTCCTTCAAAAACCCTATTTCCCTTACTTCCAAAGAAAATTTTTTTAAAAAAAAAAAAAAGGACATCATCAGAATCTCTAGACCATCAAAATTCAACCATTAGATTCCAAATATCTTTTTTTTTATGGGTAAAAGACATGATATATTGAAACCAGAACAAAAGAGCCCACCAGCTCCCGGAAGGTATACAGGGAGTATACTAACAACAGCAAACGGGGAGAACAAAGAGAAGGAAAGAAACACCCACCAACCCTCATTTACATCCCATCCAAACCAAAAAATCCACCAAAGAATCAGATTTTTCTGCAATATGAACATTGGACCAAGACCACAAACTAAAAACAAAAAAGGTCTTCAATCTATGAACCGAGCAACACTCATCACCAAAAGCAATCCTGTTTCTCTCACACCAAATGGACCAAAACAAGCAGACAGGGGCTGTCATCCACGCCTTTAGCCTTTTTTTACCCACAAAAGAACCATGTCAAGATAAAAAAGTTCCTCTCACTATGAGGGGGAAGACCCACTGCACCCCAACAATGGCAAGAAAGTGGTTCCACAAAACTTTGGCCTTTGTACAGTGCAAGAGGAGGTGCTCAACCGTTTCCTCCTCCTCTTCACAAAGAAAGCATTTGTTGGTTGGGGCTCTGCCCCTTCTTTTAAGTTGATCCAGAGTGAGGATCCTGCCCCAAGAGGTCCCACGCAAAGAAACCCATCTTAGTGGGCGCCCAAGAGTTCCAAATGAGTTTGGAGGGAAAAGGCGAGCTTAAGTCAGTGGCGGTAGGCAAACTTCAACGAAAGAGTCCACCATAGCCTCTCTCGAAAGGCTTGTCCTCCGTAGTATGCGGCACCTATTTGGTTATGGAGAATGAGGAGGCCTCTCCACCTCCCGATCATTAAACATTCGATAAAGTAGGGGGACCACCAACCCACCCCCCCGCTTCCCTCAGATTATCCCTGAACGCCATTACTTGAGGCCTCTTTGTGAACAACCAAGCGAGGTGGGGTAGGGAACAAAGTGCACAAATACTTCCGCACCAAGCATCTTTTAAGTGCACCTTCTACCATTCCCAACAATAAACCCTACTCTAGGGAGAAGAATCTCCCAGTCCTTTCTTATCTCTTTCCACAAACCAGTGTCATAGGGTGCCTTGAAATCACGTGTACACTAGCCTCCTACATTTTTCCCAAACTTTGTCTCGTAGCGAGATCTCCACAAAGAGTCATCTTTCATGAGCGAGCTTGATTTTGCTTGCTTGGGCGCTATTCAAATTAGACGGAGACCCGCCTCCTAGCCCCCTTCTTTTCACCGAACACCTTGTGGACAATTGACCATATGGGGTTTCTCAAGAGCACCCCCTCCCCACAGGAAGTCCCTCAAGATACGTTCCAACCTTGTCTTTACAATCCTGGGAAGGCAAAACAGGGACATAAAATAAATTGGCATGCTTGATAGAGTGCTCCGAATGAGGTGGTCATTCCTCCCTTGGAAATAAACTGGCTTTTCCAGAGAGCCAACCTTTTCCGAAATCTTTCATCAATAGGATCCCAAACTGCAATATCCCAGCGGGAGACCCAAGTAAGAGGCTGGGAGCGACCCCACCTTACAACCTAACTCGGCAGCTAATGCCTCAACATCATCAACCCTCCTAATTTTGGATGATCTCACTTTTAGAAACATTAATCCTCAACCCTGAGATAGCTTCAAACCACATCAACAACCATCTCAGATAGACAAGCTAAATCTTATCTACCCCACAATAAATTATAGTATCATCGGCATACAAAAGATGTGTCAAAACCAGCCCCTCTTCACCTTCACCCAGGCATTTACAAACCCCGGACCAAAGGAATTCCCTCCATATCCTATGAATAAAGCAGTGAACACTTCGCCAATCACGAGATGTGGAGAGAGTGGATCCCCCTTGCCTCGAAGCCTCTTGTGCTGAGAAAAGCCAGCAGGGGAACCGTTTGCAAAAGCAGAAAGTATTGTCGAAATACACCCATTTTATCATATGATATACATCTAAAGCCCATCTTTTCGAGCACCATTAGGATAAAATCCCAGCAAATGTGATCATAAGCTTTTGCAATATTCAGCTTGCATAACAAACCACTTTCCTTTCTTCTTAACCAGGAGTCAACCCCCTCATTAGCGATGAGAGTTGCATCCAAAATTTGTCTTCCCTCCACAAAAGCATTTTGGCGAGGAGATGCCTCTGAAAGCTCCCTCTTAAGTCGTAGCGGGACCTTGGCAGGAAGCTTGTATAGCGTATAAGCCAGTGGGCTGAAGTCTTTCAGATCCTCTACATCACCCTTTTTTTGGTATAAGCACCAGAAAGGTGGTGTTCAGATTCCTAATGAACTTCTTGTGCTCATAAAATACTCTGAAGAAGCCCATAACGCTGTTCCTCAAAAAGTCCCAATTGAACTATCCAAAAGCAATAGAAAAGCCATCCGGACCAGGAGCTTTGTCCCCATTCAACTCGGAAAGAGCTACAAAAACCTCCTCCTTAGTAAAAGGCTCTTCAACCTTGGTTGCAGACTCTGACCCAATTTCTGAGAGAGCTACACTGGGGAAGTTAGGGCACCACCCACCAGGGTTTGTAAGAAGGCTCTGAAAAGCATCGACAACACCTTTACGAATCTCACTTTCCTCCTCAAACCATCTGCCCTCAATTTTTATTTTTCTCATGAAATTTCTCCTTCTATGGGAATTGGCCATTCTAAGGAAAAAGCATGTGTTCCTATCACCTTCTTTCAACCAAAGTTCCTAGAATTTTTGTCTCCAAGACATTTCCTCCAACATACACCATTTTTTGAAGTCTTCTTTAGCTACAACTCTAGCCTCAGCTTCCTCCATGTCAGCACCCTGTCTTTTTCTCTATCATCCTAAAACGTCACCCTAAGCAAAGCCTCGGACTTTCTATATCCCACCTCACCGAACACCTCCTTATTCCAAGATTTTAGCAAGCCCTTTAGGGCTTTAAGTTTGGCCGCAATGATGCAGCTATAAGAGCCACAAAAATTCAGATTTTGCCACCAATTTTTAACAAGCTGCTTTATGGCCGGCAGCTGATGTTTTGTGAATCGAAAAGGAGTTGGACCCGACCTAATGCCCCCTCCATCAAGCAAAATAGGAAAATGATGCAGAACATGTCTTGAGATAATGCGGTAGACTACCCAGCAGACGTTTCCCAGCCGAAAGAAACTAGAGCCATTCAACAAGACTGCCTGGTGTTCGGCCTCCCACTCCACGTAGAAAGGGCCCCTGCGCAAGGAGATCCCTCGAGGCCAAGTCCTCAAATGTGTAAAAACCATCTCATTGAGGAGGAGATCCGACCACCCTTATTGCGTTCACTGGGAGTCTTGACAACATTAAAGTCCCCTCCAGCCTTGCAAGGGCCCAAACGGGCCTCTAATAGTCCCAAATTTGTCCTAAAGTCCTCCCTTATGCAACAGGCAGGACCATAAACCAGAAAAAGTCAAGGAAGCCATCCCGGCGTTTGAAAAGACCTTAAGCAGAGAACAAACCAATTTCTAGATCAACCAACTCCAAACTCCTCTTGTCCCAAAAAACCATAATCCCCACGAAGCTCCATACGCATTCCACGACCCCGATCGAGAATCTACCCGACCCAGGCTACGAACAATATTGTTATCCATATTCTAGATTTTGGTCTCTTGAATATAGACCACATCCACCCTCTGCGATTTTATAAAGGCATTTATCACTTTCCTCTTATCATGGTTATTAGCCCCTCTACCATTCCAAGACAAAAGTTTTAACTTCATTTAAACTTCAAAAATTAATTCCCCCTTTTTCTTCCATTCCCTTTACCATTGCTTCTCCCGCTGTGATTAATAGTGCACTCCAGCTTCTTCAGTTCTCCTTCGCATTTCGAAGTATTTTGCTGCCCCTTTCCTTTGTCTTTGAGTTGATCACTATGGATCTTACGTAACAAATCCAAAATCTCATCCTCGTAGCCTGCTGTTGAAAAGTCCAAAAACTCGTTGAATCTGACTAGGGCACTATCTTCCCACCTAGAGTAACCCATGCCGTCAACAGTCCAGGGAAAGGCTCCCTCTTCTCGAATCCTGCCAACCCCTGGGCTCGCAATCAATCCCCACTCTCTTTCGTCCGCAGTCACAATTCTCAACGGCCTCTGATCTTCGGCAAACTCAGAGGCGGAAGAAACCCCCAGGCCAAAAGAGCTCCCCGGGAGAAGAGCTTGACCATAAAAAGAAGGAGAAAAAGAGGGGGAAGTTACAGAAGTATGGTTCTCCCCATTAGAGATAACTTGCGTCTCATACCTGGTAATAGTAGAGAAGAGCCCGTCACCCTTTCCAAAGGCGTTAGGTTCTGGATCCACTGCACCGACATAGCTTCTTTCCATAGCATCTTCAACAAGCACATTCGGAGCCGAAGCCCTAACTCTCGACGAGGCAACAAGGAGAGGAGGGTTGAGATCCTCGGCATCCACCCTATCGTAGCTTAAATCTACCATGGACTCAAGCCTCAGGCCACTAAAGCCCAAACGCATCTCTGGCCCACCCGTTTCCCACAGACCTTGAACAACTTAGGGTCACGGGCCTAGGCGTGGTATTACCATCTACCCGAACAACAAGGCCATCAAGGTGGTGTCGAGAAGTGGGCCAGGCATGAGGGCGGGAGGGGCCCATCATGACATCGGCAAGAGTACCCATTACAGGCCCACCATTATCTAGACCTGGTTCCTCTAATGGATTGGGTAACTTACTGGATGACCCGTCCGACCCGAGCTCGTGCCCTAAATACCCCCTCAAGATCTGAGATGCAGACCTTGTCAATGCCTCTTTTATCAAGTCTACTTCAGTTTTACCATCAGTTTGCAGAGAGGTCTTTTTTTTTGAATCGCTATGCGCCAGCGTAGGAGAGCACTCACGCCGTCTTCCTTTGGCCTTACTTTTCTTTCTTGTCTTGCTCGACCTTAGAAAACCACAGTTACAGAGGAAATTCCCACCATAACTTCAGCAAAAAACTTCTAGATCCTACCCTTACCTCGACAGTCTTAGGAGTGTCTCTTCCTTTGCACTTCACTAAGATTCTAGCCCATAAAAGTTCGGCAAGGGAGGTTGTATCCTCATCCACTGCGATGAAACCACCGCACTCATCGTCGATCTTCTTCAGAACGTTTCGACTCCAAAGATGGACGAGGAGGCCAACCACCCTTACCCAATACTCTTTGCCCCAATCCTTGCTCCAACAACAGCCTAGATCTTGGTTCCATCTTTCCAGGTGCAATAGATAACCCCGTAGACCCCATCTTCCAAACTTGAGGACTCGATCCGCTTCACTTGGGTTTTCAAACTCGAAGAGCAATAGTTTCCTACCCAGTCTTTGCCATTTCGACTACCTCCGGCTCTGGGACGGGGACGAGGCTCCTCCCATCCAACCCACCATGACACTCCACATCTTGTCCTAGCTGTCCTTAAAGTCCTCCACCCCACCTCACCACAAATAGACTCCCCCACAACGAAAGAGAATGAGTACCACTTCCGCATAGGCCTTTCCTTTACACCATTCATGAACTCCATTTCTTGCTCTGAGAAGGGTCTGTGAAGCCTCCCCACAAAACCCCCACCCTTCGACCCTTCTCTAGCAACCATGCCCAGATGACGGAGCTTCTCTACAAGCAAACGCCACCCACTTGTCAAACCCCTTCCCTCTGGCACTACTAAACTAAATCTCTTCCCGTCGGCATCTCTCACCGAGCATAGAAGATAAGTTCGTGCCTTGTTTGAGCATCGAGACAGGCTAAACCTGCCCTCTTCCTCCAACCCAGAAGCCCTGTCTTCTCTCCTAGAGATTTTGTCACAGTCATCCACCCCTAGCAAGAGTTTTTTGAGACTGAAATCCCCAAATCTTACCCAAGACATCCTTCATTTGCATCTTTTCCAGATACAACCTTTCAATTTCTTCCCATAATCTTCAACGACAATATCTATCAACGTAGCTTCAATCAGGACAGGCCTTGCCTCCTCTCTCTGTGCGCATCCCGAGAGCGAAGAGTACTTAATAGTATTAAGTATTAAGTATTAAGTATTCCAAATATCTACAAGTTCAAAGGATAGTTAAGGTAGAATTACTGATAAGCCAAGCACATTAAACATCTGAAGTATTTACACAATTCTATTTCAAATTCACAATGAGCATAGCCATTTAGTTCCAATCTGTTTATCAACATCAAATATTCAACCATTCATATTTTTGTCTAGAACCAGGGTCTAAAGAAAAAGGCCATCTTGGAAAGGAAAGGTGACTTCCAAATTAGCTTTTATAATTTCTGTTATTTGAACCCTCTCAGGTCAGAAGTTAGAGCAGACAAAACCATTGACATTATAAAGCATGGACACATAGGATTAGACTAAGAACATCCTAATAGTTAATTGGGTGTAACTGTCTCTTTTTTGCAGGCCCGGTGTACTTGGGTAGCAAACCATTACATACAATTACCATTAAGGTCCATATCCTCCAACCTTCACCTTTAAACCACAGTGTATCAATGGTAATACTCTAAAAATCCAATTCCCAGTTTCAGAGATCTCTCCATAAAATGAGGTGCACCATAAATTGTCAAATCTGGATGAGTATTTGAGTCTTGATGCATATTTGCTTACTTGTCAGCGGCAATCAAAAATACATTCAGGGAAATATTTTAAGCAAGATGTACTGGCCCCTTATTTCAAACACATATAAGAGGCATAAGTTAGTCACACACCCAAACCTTGAACAAAAAGAGTGTGTGTGTGCGCACATGTGTGTGTGTCATAGAGAGAGAGAGAGAGAGAGAGAGAGAGAGAGAGACCTTTGAGACCTCTGCACTATGTAAATCTGCCAGCTGGCTCTGGAGAAGGCAAGGCAAACATATAAATTGTGGGCAGACAGATTGCTAATAATGCAATTTAGTAGGAGGAAAACCTCACTTTGATACGATAAGCCTCTGAAAGCTCCTCTTGAAGATTTAACTTCTCTCTTGTGCATGCAGCTACCTTCTTTTTCAGGTTCTCAATCTCCTGCTCCAAACCAGCTGTCCTAGTAGGGCATTAATTTCAATATAGAGCATCTTTATGCTAATCTAAAAATACAAATACCCTTCTTGCCACCACCACCTGTGTGTGTTTGTGTGTGGGTGTGTGTGTGTGTGTGAGAGAGAGAGAGAGAGAGAAAGAGTGAGAGAGAAAGAGAGAGATAGGTTTCCTTGTGGACCAGCAAAAAATTACCTCTGAAAATGCATTCGAGTAGCTACAACAAGGTAGCTAGGTCCAGCTTGCTGAATGCACAACTGTTCAATATCTTTACGCAATTCATCACGCTCTACAAAACATAGAGGAATACTCAAAATCAAATATCACTGAGTAGATTTGAATGTCAGAAGCAGCTTAGAGAATAAAAAATGAAAGCATGGTATCCAGGAAACATAAGTAACTTGCCAAGAGCATAATTTTATCTCTATTTCACCATAAAACAGAACTATAAATTCTAGAATAGTTGACAACAGAGGGCAGTGTGCTAGGTCCAGAAACAACCTAAAAGATTGGATACGGATAATCTTGGAGTTCAGAGGATGGGTAGAGGTGTTCGCAATGGTTGCTAAAATAAATCACAAGCTCTTTGTGTGGATTTAGGGAGTAAAAGAGCAAGTGGAATCAATACCAAAATGAACCATCCATCCAATATATCATGGATTTACCAAACTTACAGAGAGAGACATGTAATGGATAGACAGAATCTATTCGAGAAACATATGCGCTGACAGACATAGAAGCAATATGAATAGGTGAGGTAACAGGTTGCACAGATGCAGATAAATGTGCACAAATGAAAATATTTGTATCAAGGAAGTAGAAAGTAGGGAGGTGTGTGAAACTCAGCGGGGGACTAGGCACTCTTGTTAACCAAAATACTTTTTTTATAGGTAAAAAAAATAATGATGGGTAAATACTCTTGTTAACCAAATACTGATGGGTAAGAAGTTAAATGAAAATAAATTTAGACAATGAGTTCTTCAATGCCTGTAAGTGCTCTCATGGGATTGATCAATAATGATAATTTCCAACAAGATTAATGCCAGACTGAACCAACACCTTAGAGGATTTATGGCCAATGTACTTACAATCAAAACAAAACTACCATGTAACTTGGAAATATAACAATCTTCAAATCAAGGTACCTGATATACATCACATCATTCACACATAAAAGATCAATGACCAATTCAGGCATCTCATCACACCATGTAATGACCCACATCCCTTCTTCATTAAATCTGATCTCTTTACTCTTTCATGTATAAACAATAGGAACAGACACATATGTACACACCATGAAACTCAAAGATAAGTGCTGATATAACAACAATAACCGTGTTGTGTATAAACCAAAGAACCAGAGCCGTTGACAGAGAAATAACTGCATTAATCAATAAAAGACCACATACCATGTTCCAACTGTTGAATGCGAGCTATCAAGGATTCATTGTCATTCGATTTTTCATCCATGTCTGACGAAGAAAAGTAGTCATAAAAGGTAAACCCAAAACAGCGCAAATAGTAAACCACAAAATTAAACACCAAATTATCAAACTTTAATTCAAAAATTGAACTTGATCTTCAAGTATAATAACCACTATGGACCACTCAGACTCCATCAAATGAAAACAAATTGAAAATCATAAACCCAATTTCACAAAAATTAACCCAACAGTAGAAAACTTTTGCTCGTTTCAAGTACCCCAGAAAAGCATACTCCAAAAATGAAAAACAAAAACCCATAACACGTGAACCAATTAAACAAGCGAAATCCACAGCTTGATTTTCAATTACAAATTGGTACTTCCCGAAAATCCTCAAAAAAAAAAAAACTGAAATTTTCGTCAAAGCTCCAATTCACTGGAATTTTCATTTCCCCGGAACATTTTCTTGGAAAAATTTTGTACAGAATCGGTAAAAGAGGAAAAAAAATCAAGTGCAGTAAAGAAAACGATTTGAATTCCAGAGCATAAAGAGACTATCTAGAATTAGAATTCCGAATAAAACCAAACACAAACAAACTAGAAAAAAAAAGGAAGTTACCTGAATCGCAATGAAAAACCCTAAAATTGAGTAACGGGAGAGGGAATATTTCTGAAATACCAAACGGCTTCCTTCCCCCAAACTCCTTCTGTAACCGGCAAAGCTGCCTTCTGAGTTCTGACAGTATCAATTAGCACCCTCTTGGCTTTCGTTGAATACCATCCTTTCGTTTCCCTTGAAAAAAATTCATTTTTTTAAACTGTTTTTTATTCTAAGAAAGAAAAAACAAGGATAGTCGTAGTCTCGTAGATAACACAAAAATGATTTACTTTGTGTTTTTTAAAAATAATTTTCAAAAACAGCAACATACAAGCTCTAAAAATATTGAGAATTCTTTTTTTTTTCCATTTTTCGTTTCATTCTCATTTATATTTCTCTTTAATTATGTTAAGAAAAAGAGATAATTATGTTTTCTATAAATTTATTTTTCTATTTTTAGTAAGAGTTAAATCATTGTCTTTTAATATTTTATTTCTTTCTATATTTGATAGTTTTTGAAACCAAATTTAACAGAAACATTCCACACAATTTTACTTTGATTAAATACAACATAATCATTAAATTTAATTATGGAATCATCGTTCATTAATAAAACGTCATTAATATTGAAACTAATTATAAAATTTTAAAATAAATATAGTAGATAAAAATAATTGTTTTAATTTTTATTTTTAACTTTTTTTTTAAACTATTCACTTTACATTACAATATGTTCCTTATAACTTTGTCTCGTAAAAAGACCTCTCCTTCCTTCTTATGTCTACCTAACCTCTTAACCACTTTTTTTTTTTACAATGAAAACTAAAATTTCATTTATTCGAACGAATGCTTAGCGTTCGTACGAGCGCATAAATTATTGATAAAGCGTTAGAGGATCGGGTAGAAACGAAGTTAATAAAAGAAAGCATTTCGAAACACGAGATAATATTAATTTGCCTAAAATCACAGTTCGGATCACAATAGGCGTATTGTGAACATATATTTGATGTGACTTATGTCTTGGAACATTCAGGTAATGAAGCATACACAAAAGCCAATAAATAATATGGTGGACAGTCGGCAGCAACGTAAAATTCTGAAAGGAAAAGTGAATAAAAGCTTGAATAAGGTGGAAACCACTTTATTGGAGGAGAAAGCTCAAATCTTAGTAGATGAAACAATAGAATGGGTGATTACATGTGACGCCCTAAATCCCGGGGTGTCTCGTTATTGACCGTCGGCTTAATGCGTAATACCGTATTATGAGACCGATCGTGGTAAAATAGTGTAGCCCATACATCAATACTCACAAAATCATCAGCTATGTGCATAGTTTGAGAGTTGATACATTACTGCTTATCTGAAACGTATATTGAATTTAAAATTTTAATACATGTTACATAAAATGAATACCAAAGTCACACGTCGGCTTTCTTCTCAAAGCGGCCTCTAATGAGCACCGCCCTCTCGAACACTCCATGTACCTGAAATAATGATCCATCAACAGGGTGAACAATGCCCAGTAGTGATAATCTCCTACATGGGTTACTTTCCACCTAAGTGCACATATAATGATTCAACATAACCACATTCAAGCAAACACATGATCCTACTTGAATGTCTACATGCCCAATCTCATGTCTCGAGTACTATCGACTTCACACACGCCAAGCCAATGCGAAAAATACGCTTTTCAAACAAAGGTTTTTGTTCTCGAAACGCATTTACCGAAGTTTCTGGGTGACATATATCGATTATTCGAGGCAAATTGCTGTTATCATTTTCTCCGAACAAGCCATGGGTCAACCTCCGAGATGCAATCACATTGACAACTCTCTACAGAATTCTTCGGAAAATCTTCCCTTTAAATTCTTTTCACTACTATTTTCTATTTTTCATTTCTTTCATGTCATGCACTCACACGTAATTTTCTAGCCATTTCGACGTGAGATACGGTAAACGTGATTATGTCATTTCCAAACCACACATGTCAATATATCAATTATGCATATATTAACAAAATTTATACATACCACATACATTTAATTCATATCAATAACATTAAAATTAAATTTCACTCGTTCTAATCAACAACCCAATTTAATCCAATGGTTCTCACACCATATTTTTTATAATTCGAATTTGGCGTTAACACATTAAATTCCATGCATTAACGCTTTCACACAATTCAAGTCATCCACCCGCCACATTTTTGCTTACACACATACGGACTATTTTAGGTCCAATCAAGCAAACCGGGACTATTTTTAACAGCTTCCTAACCGAAGGCCGGTCGGTCTGTGGACAAATTTCTTCCATCTAAGACGGTTTCCACTTAGAATCAAATCCATACATTCCTATTCAACAACGCCCAAACCATAATTTATTACATAAATTATCACACAACCCACCCAAACAGTCCCTAAACTGTCCAAAACGGGTTTCAAATATTCCAACCATTCAATCCCAAGTTTTGGGACCGATCAAACGACCATTCATGGCCTCAAACACTCCAAACCATTTACAAGGCTCTTAAAAACTGAAAATAACCGAGTAGGAGAAGACCCCTACCTCTTGGAGTTGTCGAAACTCCACAAAATTGGTGTCCACACGTAGCCCTCGCAGCCACAGATAACAACTTCGCTTCTCGCCCCAACGTATTCTGACGTCCGAACATCGGGAAATCTAGAGAGAAGTTGCACTTTCTCTCTCTAAAAACCCTCAATTTTCAAAAAATATGTTCTCCCCTCTCCCACTGCCGGATTCCAGCAAAAATGGAGAAAAAAGTCTCATTTTTGTTCCCCTATTTGCCACATGTCAAATTCTCATTGGTTTGTAGGATTTCTTATCCATTTAATCCACCAACTTTGGATTTCCCTCCAATTAGGAGGTGCCACATGTCACCTATGGGCCCCACACTCTGAGCCAGCCGACTCATTCCACCGACGGGAGGCAATATCACAGCCACCAAAATACGTTGTCTCAGACTACACTCATCGTTTCAAAAAACGCCAAGAATTCGGGATCAATTCTGAATTCGACGAAATTCGACGTGGTAGCTAGATTTCGCGAGACGATTTCAACGGCGAAGTCCGTTTCGTCATTCGAGATATAGAAAAATTCCAGATTTTGACCGAAATTACCATTTTGCCATTTTTCAGAAAAATAGATTTTCTTGGGGTTTCACATTTCAGGCCAAGAAATGCCAAAAAACTACCCTCCTTTCTAAAGGGGATGAAAATAAAAAATGAAAGAAATTAGGGTTTTTAGCTCTTGAGATAGATTTTATTGGTAATTTTTATTTTTAACATTAAACAAATTAAATTAAGTTATAAATAAAATAAAACATTCAAATATTAAAATGAGTTTTATCATGATTTTCATATTTTAATAGTTATATATTCATATCCATCATTAGGGAAGAATACAACTCTGTCCATTCAAAATCGAATCAGACTGCATCAGAGTAAATCATTTGTTCTTTTGATTCCGTAAATTTTTTTTTTTCGCATTCCACCCTGTCTGTCTAAAAATTGGACCCTGATTGACGAGGTTTTTTTAAAAAACTTTTTTTAGAATTAAGGTAAAAATTTATATATACTTTCTATTTTTTTATATAATATAATCAAATTTAATAGTCATTTATCATTTATTATTATTTATTTATAATTAGATAATTCTTTATCTTTATTTATAAATAGATCATTTATTATCATTTATTTACAAATAGATAATTCATTATTATTTATTTATAAATAAATAATTCATAATTATTGTCTATAGTCATTTTGAAAAATACTTGAATTTATTGTGTTTGTCAAGATTTTGTTTTTGCAACTATTAAGTAGTACATGACTTTATTTTGTTTTTACAATTTACAAGTTATGTGTAAAATGTATTAGACTCTAGACTTGTGTTAATGGGCAGTAGCTCTAACTATGCTGATGATAACAAACCAAAATTATTTAAGAATTAAATTGCTAAAATTAAGTCAGAGGATAGGTTGAAATTGATCAAGCATCGAATGAAGAAAAAAAAGCCCCGAATAGCCTTTTTTATGGCAATATGATCGTCGCGCCTTTCAACAATGCCAAAGCGAAGGGACATATATGGGGGCATATAAGGCTAAAAATATCCCTCCAAAAGCAAATTAGCACGCTCTAGCACGCTCCTTGTAGCTCTCTCGATCGAATTTCTATCAACATCACACTCCAACCCAGAGCAATTGGAAAAGCACCTATGATCAAAAACACCTAGCCATACACAACTCACCAAAACTCGGAAGCCTACCAAGAAAGACAAAAGACTCCATTACCCCGCAAATTTTATGTGGTTTCGAACCCGTAGAAAACCCTGAAACGCGGCACATTGGAACACACAAGCATTAACATTCCCCCGTTCCCGACGACAAGCAAGTCAAACATATGGTATTTTTCCAGTCGGGGAAGACTGATCTGTACCATAACTGAACATTCAAAACTTGCTCTAGGTAAAACAAACAATAGTAATAAGATAATATTGAGCTTTAAAAAAAAAGATAATATTGAAATGTCACTTCAACAATATTATTTTTGAAATATATAGGAAATATTTTAGGTAATGACTTTGTTTGAGAACTATGGAACTTATTTTTAGGAATTTTATATATATATATATATATATAATTCTCACAAAAATAGACATTTATATGATCAAATTGTGCATTCTACCGTAATAACTAAACACTATAATAATATTACGATCGTAATAGAAGATAGGCTAATCATTTAAGGGTAAAGATAATGTTCATACATGCTGGATAGAAAAACTATCCTCATCATGTCAATATATTTAAATGCTAGTATTTTTTATATATAAATTAATTTATATGAAAAATTACCAAAAATGTTACCTCCAAATAAACTTTATTTCACTCCTATATAAAAGCTATTTCAATGTTTTTTTAATCTCTTGTTCATATATAATATTCATATTTATTGTAGTGAAGGATCAAGGTTTTCTTTTGATTTCCTTTATATATTTTTGTGCTTGGCCTTTAACTTGTTTTACATGTTTGTCAAGCGATATGTCATACGCTAATTGTGTTGTTGGATAAAGACTTTTTTACGTTTTCGCGTTGACAATTCAGATGGTAAACTTTAGAATTATAGGTATTATAAGCATTTTTTTATTATCAAATGTGTAGGTCTTGAATCGATTATTTTCACTATTAACCTAGATGCTGCGTGCTTTAAAGTTTTTAACGCTTTTGATTTTTCAATTGATTGTATTACTAACCTACATCAATTAAAAATTAATAATGTAAGGGTTACTTTACATGGTAATAATTAATAATTTTTTCTTCTTTCTATGATAATAAGACATCCAAACCACAATGACAAAGTCATGTTTTAAAATTTTATTTGTATTCCATTTATTAGTGTTGCCTACATCATCTTGTTAAAAGGATTTTTATATAATAATTACATATTTTAACAAATCATTACTTCTTTTATTATATCATGGCAAAAAATAGAACAAGGATAAAGGATAAAATAAATTATCAATGAAAAGGAATCTAAATCTTTAACATGCCAAAATTTCAATTAATTCTTTGTAAAGATGAACTTTTATCCCCACTTATTCTTTAAAATGTTATATATATATATATATATATATATATATATATATATATATATATATATATATATATATATATATATACTAAGCAAGAAAAGTGGAAATAGAGATGTAAATTGGGAGACGGGATTATTCTAATATCCTGTCTCTTCAAAACAGAGACAATTTAGAGACGAATTAAAGACTTAAAACCTTGAATTACAAATGAATTAGAATCCGAAATCTCGCCCCAACAGAGACTCGAATAATTTTCGCTTCTAATCAAAAGTGTAAATCGCCTAAGCCTCTATTTAGAGACAAAATTTCCATCTCTAATCAGATATCGACCTATATCCGTCCCTATTTGTGAGATCACTCACCTGGGCTCTTATTTAAGATCTTTAAATAACCCGCCCCCCACTCTAGAGACGTGACTCGCCTCTAATCAGAGACCAACCATTTTCCGTCTTTGATTTGAGACGGATTTTTAGTATGTCTCAAATTAGAGACAAGACTGAGACTTTAATTTTTTTGTCCCTAACTATTAAATCCTCTCGGGGAAAAAAAAGAAAGAGCATGAGGAGTAAAGATCGAAAACCTCTCATTCATCAATCTAAGTTCTTCCTAACTTTTCTTTTTTAATTATTTATTTGTTTTATTTTAGAAAATGTCATATTTGCCTATCTATATTTATTTCCTATGATATCTATGTATATTTTTTCTACTTTTTATAAAAAAGTGTTTGTAAAAAAACACAAAATGAATAAAAATATGTAAGACTCGAGAAATTCCAATTTATGGAAAAATGACAAAATCGTAATTTCGATTACAAAATTGTTATTTCGGTTAAAAATCCAGAATTTATTCTCTAGATCTCAATTTACCGAAATCCATTTCACCGCTGAATTATCTCGCTAAATCTAGTTCTAGCATCGCAAATTTCACACTCCGAGACAATGAATTTACACGCTTTACGAGGCATCATGCCTGTGTGTCGTAAATCATTTTCGATGCGATCAAAGTCACATATAACAAGTACTTTATGCCATAAGTGGTAATGAAAGTAGTAGAATGATTTAAAATTGGATTTACGTAGATAATAATGTCAAAACTGGGAAATGAAGGGACATAATAGGCAATTTGGGATTTGTTTAAGTCACTAGAAGACAAAATAGGAATAGTGACTTGTCTTCTCCAACTAAAACCAAGAGCAAAACATGGAAAAGGCAGGGGGACTTACAGTAGATCGAAAATTTGAGTTTTAGAGAGAGAACGTCATACTTCTTTCTAAAAATACGGACGATCCGACCGTCTAGCCTTCTGACAAGAAGGAGAACTGGCCACGCTTGTGAGAGAGTTTCGCGTGGTACCCTGAGATTTAAGGAGTTTCCTCAAACTCCGTGAGGTAGTGGTTTCTCTCTACTTGGTTTTATTCTTCTGCTAAGTACCATGTAAATGTTTCTGGGCTGGTTGAGGCCTTGAACGTCCGCTTGATCTGGCTCCAAACCTTTGGAATCGAAATGTTGGATTTGAGATTCACGAACTCGTGACGTTGTTACGGACTGCTTAAGTTAAATGTGTGATGAAGTGTTCTATAAATCATGTATTGGCTTGTTTGAGGCCGGAAATGGCCGGTGGAAACCCAAGTCTACTAAGTGAGAACCGGAAGGAACAAAGAACCTAGGGTTTTACCGCTCTCGAAACAAAGGATCACAAAAATAATTTTGTGAAAATATGTGTTTGGTCGAAAGTGATTTAAGTCACCGCTGCTTATCATTAGCCCAAGCGAGCTAATTTACGATGAAATGAGAAATTATACGACATATCAGGCATCAATGCTTTTGCAAATATGCATGTTTATATTTACATGAATTAGACTCCGTATTGAACTAACATACATGCATTCCATACGCACTCAGAACACCCTGTGACTATAGGAGTGAGTGCATGAAATGAGTCTAGAGAAAATGGTTCGGAGGGTTGTCTAAAATGTGAGTTATCTGAGGGTTGTCTAAAACTAAAAATATCAATCGTCGGAGACGGCCCAATTGATATATATACACATCAAAGGGTTGTCCACAAACAAACAAAATAATAATTCTCATACGAGGCTTAGGCGAGTGTGAGTGAGTCGGTGAGGACTGGTACTAGAGGATTGAGTTGCATATCTGGCAGTGATCACGTGCATTCGCTGAATCGCCAGATTTATTTTTAACATCACACTACACTTAAAGCGAGAGTAGCCCACTATAGTAATTCCTCTATCGGTGCATTAGCTCACCTTGTCGAGGGATATTATTTTACATGTACAGGGAGCGTGCGAGGAGATGGCTCGTCCTAGAGGTCGAGAATTAGAAGAAAGCCGGAGTGTGGCTTTGAGGGTTCTTCTGATGTTTACATGTATTAGAATTCGAGTATTTTAATATATGTCGATAAGAAGAAAATATTCAACTCTGTAACTACTGGATATAGTTGATTCATAGTGGGTATGTATGATGAGTATTGTTTATGGGCCCAAGTACGCTTTTACTCATGTTGGGATTATACGCACCCGTTTCGGGGACAAGTATATGCAGTACCGGCATTCGGGGTAGATTTCCTCCGTACAAAGAAGACTCGCCTCGATTTTCCCTGGCGGTTCTGCAACCCGGACATTCACGTAGCATTCCACGTCAACAGTAGTCAAATCTGACCCCGGATCGGGCGCCACAAACAGATCGTATCTGGTGATAAGAATACCTGCGATCTCTGTTTGGGTATCCATCACCACTGCGGTTCATGCAGAGTATGCGATATAAACCTAGAGATCGAGGATCTGGGCCAGCCATAATTAGTGGCGAAGCATCACCACTAGGGGTGTGGTCTGAAGGTCAGAGTTTAGGTAATAGACACCTGCAAATCACGAATAACAATCGCATGCATGGTGCGTTCGATGTGATCGCGTGTATAACATGAGTCAGGTGTTATGTGAATGATGTTTATACATGGTTTGTGATATGTTATGATGGTTTAGCATGATTAGCACATAGGTGTGTTAGAAAATATTTGAGTTTTACAAAGGAGTAAACCGATAAGAACATAAAAGAAATAAATTTTAATAAATTTATTTGAGTTGTTGGATAATGAAATCAAATTTTAATAAATTTGAGGTTGAACACTAGGTTTAGTGTTGGATAAAAATGTTTTGATGAGATTTTGGGACAAAATGTCCAAAATTAAAAAAATAAAAATAAATAAATAAATAAATATATATATATATATATATATATATATATATATAATAAAATAAAATAGGTGTGCATTTTTAGTGTCTTCCATGATTTATGAAAGGAAAAAATTCAGATAAGGTCGAAAGAAAAAATAAATAATTTTTTTTTAAATTTATTGGTTATGAGGTGAGGAAGATAATTTTCTAAGATTTTACAAGTTGTAAAATTGAAGAAAATGGAGTAAAATAAATTTTTATGAATTTATTTGAGTATTATGAAAAAAAAAATTAGGTGTATATATTTTTTTATTATTTTTCCGGCAATTGGTCAAACAAATATAAAAAAAAATTTATAATGAAAAAAAATATATATATATATATATATATATATATTTTGCGCGTAACCGCTGGGGCTACTCGTCCAAATTATATCAGGAGAGTATGATATGACGCAAGGCCGAAATTGTATCGCAGGATCGAGGTGTACTGTTCCTGTATACTAGTGAGATCAGATTTCATAAATACGCCTTACTAAACCGTATTGCAAGAAGGAGAAGGCTTGAGGGTCGGAAGTGCGTCAAGGCCCCGGTCACCGTGAGCACTACCGACTCACAGGATATCCCGCTTTGCTCGCACAGCTTCTTCGCTCCGTGGGTGTCCAAGTCGATACTGTGGATCAAACCCTGGACCATGAGCTAGTACCTGCGATAATACTACTTCACAATCGAGCTACTAGCTCACGAGACAGGAACACAGTTTGTTATATCCAGTCGACCCTGAAACACTGACGTTCACCGGCAAGAAATCGCCAGAGCAAAACGACGTTCAGCGGCGCATTTCGCATCGCACTTCACAATAAAACCATCATCGACCAGTATTATCAACGTTCCAAACGTTTATAACGGCGATTCAACTTCTATCGCGTTTATAACGGTGATCCACTTGATCGCTGCAACCAGCGCTAGTCGCCCGAATGGTTTTAACGAATATCCTCGTCATAGTGAGTACTGTTCGATTTCAGATGAGTCTTGAAGCAGCTTCATGAAGCGCCGCGGGAAAACTGGTTGATAGATTAGCGGATCCAATCCAACACTAATTCTAATAACGTTCATTATCGTTGTCTTGGTTTTGTTGTTTTATAACTCACGATTTTGAGGCGGTGGTGTCAACAATGGTTCTATAACCAAACGATCCCGTATCCATCGATAACCACGGTACGAAGAAACTGCCCGTCAGATTATCCTGAAATGGCGGCTCCGGCGACCGGTGCCTCAAAGATGTTGCAACATCATCAACGAATGAGGTATCGGAACCAGAATCAACAGCCCGCGCAAATCGCGGCAGTGGCTGGCGTGGAAGATTGTATCGCAATATAGTTCACCGTGATTGTAATCCAGCAAGGGATTACGGGCAAAGGTCAGACGGCAATACCCATCAGAAGAAATGATAACGGCCACAGAAGCGCCGCCGGGCGCTGGTAGCGCTATGGTGGTACTAGCGCGCAAAGCGAGGGCAGCGGCAATGGATGCCAAGCGGGCGCCGTAGGGCGCGTGGGGCGCAGGCGTGGCGCTGGCAAGGCGAAAGTGCGCGCGGGCAGACAGAGCTGGCGCGCGCTACGGCGCGCGCGGCACAGAGCTGGTGCGCGAAGGCGCACAGCGCGCTGGCGCGCGTAAGCGCGTGGCCGTACTTCGCACTCGCCTCGCTGGGCCCGCCACGGCATCGTTTCGGAAGCCGATGGATCATTGTTCATGAACCCGCCATGAACACTATTCATCACAAAATTTTCTAAAAAATATTTTATTGTTAAAATAAAAATAAAATAAAATTTGACAAAAATTTAAAATAAAAATTTTCAAAAATGAAATTTTTGAAAATAAAATTCTTGCTGTCAATATTTTAAAGGCAATTGATCGCTTGCGATTACCCGAAAATGCAAGGACAATGCATATACACCGATTAATGTAATAAGAGCGTCTCGCCACTGGCGCCGAGATCCCGAATCGAATCAACGTGCTAACAACTGATGATGGCTAGACGAGGACAAGGGACGTAGAGGACGCCCACTGGTACCGGGTCGACACCACGTTGCTCGATCGGGGGGCCAGACTTGACGAGGTCAGGTATTACAAACACGCTATCGCACGGGGGCCGGTATGAAAGGTAGACAAGAAGATCCTAGTAACCTCCGTGAGGTTTATGTATGATCACCTCCGACATTCACATGGGGAGGAGATCCTGCAGACAGCGATTGGTTCGCATGTGACGAGAAAGTGTTAGAGGCTACGGAGATTTCACCTCCCGACGCCGACTGGATTAGATTAAATTGCAAGTACAGCCTGCAGGGTGAGGCCCAAATATGGCGAATGGCGCGACCCTGTGAGACCTGCAGGCGATGACACGGGCGCACTCGTGGAGCCGCTTCATGGGTACGCATTTCCGTGAGATCGCGAAAGCTCAGGAGTTCCTAGAGTCAAGCAGGGCGATGACTATGATGGACTGGGCGTGACCAGTTCACGCAGCTAGCACGACGGTCGATAATTACGCGGCCATAGACTCGCCAAGAAGATCGCAAGAATGGGCCTAAGTTGTCCATTCGGGCCAGGATTGTAGGACTTTGCCTACAAGATATGGATTCCATGGTCAGGGACAACCCCGAATTACAGAGAGAGAGTCAGGGCTTAGAGGCTGAGACCTTAGAGAAGCCTTTGTATGTAAGTTCTCCCCTGGGGTGGATTGTGTGGTGAGAATAGGGATGATATAGTCGAGTGTGAGTTAGAGATCTCTGTGGACTCTACTCACACAAAGGGACTTAAGACTATGGATATGTCAAAGTTCGATGTCATCCTAGTGGATGGATCGGGTCGATACCTTATGTGGTCAAGTATCGATCGTAGTTTTATAAGCGGTTACCGCCACACAATGTGACGTTACCTTGTATTTGGGGACAAAACATGATATTTACCAATAGGAGTACAGTCCGTGTCGTGGATAAAGTAATCTGCCATTAGCGCAGTTCACCTGCAGGACGAGGAGAGACCGACTTAGGTATACCTCGAGGCATGCTTAGTACGTGATGTTTTTCCGTATGAAGCAACTGGACTACTCTCACGTAGGGTAGTAGACTTTGTATCGAAGCTTACACCGGTACTTCACCCATCTCTATGATTCAAGACAGATGCACCACTGTTACAGGAACTCCTGCAGTCCAAGCACAGGAGCTAATGGACAAGGGGTTCATTGTGATCGAGCACTTCACCATGTATTCCGCTTGTTTCAGAAGAAGAAGGACAAACCCTTCTACCAAAAAAATTACTACAGATATTAAGGAACATGGTTACGATCAAGAATCTACTCCATTACCGAGGATTACGATTTATTTGATCGGGCCAGAGGGTTTTAGTCACCTGCAAGATACACTCTTCACATCGCCACGATCACCGAGGGTTGTGATACAGATATTCTAAGACATGACGCTGCGAGTATGTCTGAAGCTAATATGGATGCCCTTTCTTGATAACAATGCTTCACAGCCGCTTCACGGTCCATGCATAGGATATTCCAACCCTATTTAGATCGGGCTTTGTCGTAGCTTCTCATGACGATATCTCGATATACCCCGCCAGAAATGTGAGCATGAGTATCATTCGAGGATCGCTTGTCACTATTGGCACCATCGCCACGCCAAGCTCAAGAAGTTACGTAGTTTACCATCGAGGTGAGATTTTTGGGACACGCAGGCCACTGGGCCAGATGCCACACCCGGCAGAAGGTCGATAAGAAGGTCAGTCGGGAGAGACTCAAGCCGCCTTTCAGGATAATGAGTTTCTCGGGATTATCGCACACGCAGAGATCAATGGGAGATTTCTCCAGATAGCAAAGATTCCAGATCAGGGCTGGAGCCTTAAGGAGTCGTTTGATCGGGATCCGATGCGAGGAGGCATTCCGGTGAGTCAAGAGGAGACTTATCAAATCCTGTTCTTGATAGTTCCTGATATGAGGTACACAAAGCAGTATTGTGACACCGAGGGATTCCGATTGGGATGTGTTTTGATGCATCCGAGAGGGTGCAGAGCACGGTTCTCGTTAGTCAAGAATCACGCAGCGCACTACTCCCACACACACCGACATGGAGTCGACGCTAGTCTTCGCCTTGAAGATTTGGTGCCACTACTTATACGGCGAGGAGTTCGAGGTGTACCTGCACTACAAAAGTTCAAGTATATTTTCACGCAGCGGACCTCATGAGGCAACGCATGGATGGAGTTCCTGTGAGGATTATGACTTCAATTTGCATTACCATCCCGGTAAGGCAAATGTGGTATCGATGCACTCATTTAAGTCACGAGGAGCCGCTAGTATAGCTTCTCGGGAGTTATGATGCCCGAGACTGTGGGACGCTTTGGGCTACAAAGACAACGGCGCACTGCGGTACCTGGGAGTTTAAGGCTACACCGCCTCTCGTTGAGCAAGAGTGATTGAGTCCCAATGGTAGGACGCAGAGATGGTGTCCATCGTGACCGAGTACAATCGTGAACGCAGACGAGGGTCGGACCGCTCACGCAGATGGTAGTCTTCGGCATAGGAAGGGTAGTGGTTCCCCACTTGACCGATTTGAGAGAGAGAAAATTCCTGGGGTGGAGTTTCACCGTCATTCACTGCATCCAGTGGCACGAAGATGTACTAGGATCTTCGCGCACTTACTGGAGGGATTTAAGAGACACGTAGGGGACTTTGTTCGATGATGTCTCACATGTCGCAGGTGTTAAGGTCAGCACCGTAAGACGTTGGGCTACTCAACTATCGAGGTGTGGTCGAGTGGAAGTGAGGTTAAATCGCCACACACTTGCACCACTGGCCACGGACGCAGGCTAATGACATAAGAGATAGTGACTGTCACTGTCACACATTTTCTAGCCGGCATGACCTCATTTCTTGGAGAGATTCCGCGACTACAAACATTCGAGAGATAATCTGGCTGTTACTTGGAGTACCCCAAGATCCATAAGGCCTGGGATAGAGACCCGAGGTTTACTAGCAACACTTTAGGAAGAGTCAAAGGCTACGGGCACACTACCGACTACGAAGACAATAATACGCCCACCTCGCATACGTCAAATTCGAGAGGACTATATGTGCATTAGAGGACATGCGCGAGCATGCTGCCTGATCATATAAGAGCCGGGAGGTTACGCCTCCAGTCAATCTCGCCTACAACAACAATTATCAGGAGAGTATACAAATGACACCGTATGAGACACTGTATGGGAGGCCATGCAGGTCACCGTTATGTTGGACCGAGGTGGGAGAGAGCTCCATCACTGGTCCTGATCTGATTAGACACCTCCGAGAAGGTGAGCTTGATACGACAACGCTTCTCACGCCGGCTTCTACTACGCAAGAGCCATGCGATGCACTGATCCTTAGAGTTCGAGATCGTGGATCACGCTTTCAAGGTGTATTTCCAAGAGGGAGGGTCGTTCACGCGGAAGCCATCACGAGGTTTATCGCCTTTCAAGATCCTCGAGAGGATAGACACCATTACAGCACGGTTAGCTGCCACGCCAGCATGTCAAACAACAGGTGTTTCACGCTCTATTCAAATATAATCTGCGGACCACTTATGTGGTGATCGGGGCAGACGAGGTTGACACGATGAATCTTCAAGGAGGGACCGGGCAGTATCATGATAGCCGCATCGCTTCTGACGCGCAAGAATCAGGAGGCTAGTAGCGTACCATGGAGGTCGTGGAGTGGGAGGAGTCTACGTGGAGTCACGAGGACACGATGCGCCACCATCTTTCATAGGGATGAAGGCAATATTTAATGCTGAGGATTAAATGGCAGTTAGACAAGAGAGAGCGCCGGTATGGCATGATGATTGCGATTGTCCGTAATTTCGGGACGTAAATTGCTTAAGGAGGGGAGAATGTAAGACCCGGTGTTCCTAATCGGTAAAAAGGCAAAAATCGTGATTTCAATACAAAATTGTTATCGTTGCAATCCGAATTTATTCTCTAGATCTCGGATGATGAAACGACTTTCACCGCTGAATCGTCCTCGCAGTAATCACCACAGCACGTAGAAATTTTGTCAATCTTCAGATAGTCGTTACACGCTACAGGCATCATTCGGTGTCGTGAAAACCATTTTCGATGCGACGAAACTGATACAATGCTGATTCGCTGCGCTGTATGAGCAGAGAACATGAAATGGACGCCGAGATAGTGCCACGTCAAACCGAAACGCGACATAACAGTAATTGTGACTTGGTTGTCATACTGTAATATTTAAAATACAACAGCACTGCCTTCCAATAAAACCAAGAGCAAACATGGAAAGCGCAAAATTGGCTATGATCAAAATTCTGAGTTTTAGAGAGAGAACGTCATATCTTCTTCTCTAAAAATACGCTGATGAATCCATCGGGCAGTCTGGACAAGAAGAGAATCGCTTCACGCGAGAGGGTTTCCCGCCAATCAATTTGGCGGAGTTTCCTCAACCCCAGAGGTAGGGTTTCTCCCTACTGGCTTTATTCTTCATACACCATAAATGTTTCACGTTGAGGCTTTAACGCCCACTGATCATCATAAACCTTGGAATCAATGGATTTGAGATTTACCTAAATGTACTCAAAGACGTTGTTACGACTCGCTTGGGTTGTCAGATGAAGTGTCTCTATGTAACCATGGTCATTGCCTGAGTCGGAAATGTGAGTCCAAGTCATTGAGGAACCGAAAGGAACAAGAATCTAGGGTTTTACCGTTTCAAACAGTTGATCACAAAATAATTTTTGTAA
This sequence comes from Tetrastigma voinierianum, assembly GCA_016808115.1. Lineage (NCBI taxonomy): Eukaryota > Viridiplantae > Streptophyta > Magnoliopsida > Vitales > Vitaceae > Tetrastigma > Tetrastigma voinierianum. The sequence continues at coordinate 221,630 of JAEQBH010002842.1, forward strand.
AACATGTTTGGTTTTGATTTAAGTTGGTCTGTGTTTGATCATTAACAAGTGAGCTAATTTTGATGTATGAAATGAGAAATTACATGACATATGATTGTGTGACTGAATGTTTTGAAATATGCATGTTTATATATTTACGTGAATTAGATCAGATTGAACTGTACTACAATACCCTGTTATGCATTGGAACAATTCTAAGACTATAGGAGGAGCTTACGAAATGAGTCTAGAGAAAATGGTTCGGAGGGTTGTCTAAAATGTGAGTTATCTAAGGGTTGTCTAAAACTAAAAATATCAATCGTCGGAGACAGCCCAATTGATATATATACACATCGGAGGGTTGTCCACAAACAAACAAAATAATAATTCTCATACGAGGCTTAGGCGAGTGTGAGGAGCTCATGAGTATCTGCCAGACAGCTAGACATTCAAGTAGGGATCACACTGGCTTTGAATGTGTACTTATTTTGGAACATTGTATTGCACTTAGCGGAGAGCAGCCCACTCTAGGGCGATCTCCTCCCCACTCAGCTCACCCCTGTCGAGGATATTATTTACATGTATGAGCGTGCGAGGAGATGGCTCGTCCCAGAGCCGAGAATTAGAAGAAAGCCAGTGTGGCTTGAGGGCCTTTTCCTCATGTTTACATGTATTAGAATTCCGAGTATTTTAACATATGTTGTATAAGAGCAAAAATATTTGAACTCTTGTAACTATTGGATATAGTTGGATTCATGAGTGGAATAAGATGAGTGATATTATAGCCTGGCGCTTTTACTCAAGGTCGGCATTATATCGCACCGTTCGACAAAGATACGCAGATATCGCCCGGCAGCTCCGTACAAAGGAGACTCCGCCCATTTTTTCTGAGAGGAGGCTTGTAACCCGACATTCACGAGTATTCCATGTGTTGATTTATATTGATCCGACCGGATTCGGGGGCTACAAAATAAACTAAATAATTTGTTTTTTAAATAAAAAATCTAAAATCACAGCATATCCAAGGAAAAAACATACCCCACTAACAAAAATTATAAAAGGGTCCAAATTTTTTCCTACATCATATGATCTGTGACGCCCCAAATCCCGGGGGTCTGTTGACAACTCGCGGAAGATTCGTGAATGTCGGGTAACCCGGCATCACACCATTGAGTCCATTTTTCCTGAGACCCAGGATTTAACGAAAATCGGGCATAGTCTCCTTTGTATGGGGAGCTCTATCCAAAAATACAACCTGCGTAATTTCATGGCAACCTCTCCCATCATTATACAATCCACTCACACCAGTCCATGATATTATAAAATGGCCACATATGGCCCATTCACTACAAAAAAAAAATGAGAATTAGTGACGAATTTTTAATATGGGAAAAAAACGACATTAAATTTTCGATAGCAACAAAAATTTAGAAATCGCCTCAATATTTGTGATCCATGCAATAGTTTTAGAGACAAATATGCAAACTTTTTCTAAACATATTGTTGGAAAGAAATTTATGGTTTTAATATATTATTCATAAAATAATTTGCAACAACATTCGATATTTAGTGACGAATGTTTTTGTCTAAAAATATTCATTTGGGCAAAGAAATATTCCATTGAGATTTTTTATTACTAAACAATATATTGTAGGCCTTAGTGATAAAATTATTGTCAAACATTTATATTTGCTAAAACATGATATAATCGTCTCTATAAATTATAATTGATTATTTTGTATTATATAATTGATTTAGATTAGATGATGTTGTATAATATTCAAATATATTTATTTTTACAATTTCAGATCCATACATGTATTGAAATATAAATTTGTATTTCTTATTATAATATATAATTTGAATCACATATAACCCTTAACTATAAAGTAAATCTTAACATGTTCATGATGTGGGCTACTTAAAATAAATTTCATACTTTTCCTTTTTATAAAATTAAATGGGATAAGGATAAGGCAACTCAAGTAGTACAAGAGCTTCATCCCATTTCTTAGTTGTGTCTGATTGAGTCAGATGACGCCTCCTAAACTCGGGTCCATTGACCACCGTCAACTCCGCTGGAATACCCGTGGTCTCATATCATGAGACTCATACATGAGTAAAATGACCACATCGCCCATACATCCATCATTCAAAATACCTCAACTATATTACCATAGTTCAAGAGTTAATACATCACTCTTAATACGAACATATATTAAAATTTAAAATTCTAATACATGTTATACAAAATTATCTATCAAAACCACATGTCGGCTTTCTTCTCAAAGGCGGCCTCTAGTGAGTGTCGTCCTCCCGAATGCTCCATGTACCTGAAATAATATCTCTGATAGAAAGAACTTTCCAAAGAGTGATAATTTCCTACATGTGTTACCTCACCTAAGTGCACATGTAATGACAATCTAAAACACACTCAAGCAAATAAGATCCTGCTTGAATGTCTACATGACCACGGCGTCTCTGAAATCCTCACCGACCCTCACAATATAGCCATGCCCATATGCCAACGTGGAGAAAAACACCAGGCTTTCAAAACAAGGTTTTTTCCTAAACATACCACCGTAGTTTCTGCAAAATCTATTAGACAACCCTCCAAGGCGAATTTGTTGGATAACCTCCTAAACAATTCATGGCCCTTCTGGCCGTGAATTGCTGGACACCTCCAACCCAATTCTCCGGAAAATCTTCCATTTAAATTCCTTTCACAACCATATTCCTTTTTATTTTTCATTCATGTCATGCACTCAGACCTACCATTCTAGGGTGCCCCGGTGCATATGTAATGCATTATGTCATTTCCAAACAATTCATGTTAATATATAAATCATGCATATATTAACAAAAATTAATTCACATACATCATGTTATTCAATTCATTGCAATAACATCAAAATTAGCTCACATGGGCTAATAAACACCTGCTATTCATTTTGACCACCAAACAACACAAAACACAAATCACATGAACAAGAAACTCAGCTCGAAGACACCACGGCCACTCTAGGATTTTTCCACTTATCTCAAATCTTTTTGAGACCAAACACGGTCATCCAAGCCTCAACAACTCTATCCATTAAAATGGCTCTTAGCCAAGAATAAAACCAAGCAGAGAACACCCCTACTGGAGTTGTCGAAACTTCACAAAATCTGTCCACGCCAGGCCCTCAGAGCGAGATCAATTTTTGCTTCTTGACCCGACGAGAATCGAAGGTCCAAAAGCAGAGAAATCTAAAGAGAAATGGCACTTTCTCTCTCTAACCGGTTATCCCCCCCTTCACTGCACATTTCAGCCAAAAAATGGGAGAAGATGAAGTTGTCTTTTGTCTTTATTTTAATATTTTCACTTAATTCCATCATTGTCCTTTTAATTTGACTTAAAGGGCCTTGACATGATCAACTGGTTTACTCCATTCCATCATTTCACTAATTCATGCAACATGTGTCACACGGTACATGTAGGTGACTTTTTTTCAAATCATGTTTCTTAAGGAGCCGCTGATACATTAACCGACACCCATTACTTCGAAAATCAAATAATTACCCTTAATTGGCACGCAAATTCCATCGCAGTCAAATTTCGAGACGATTCCAACGGTGAAGTCCGTTTCATCATTCGAGATCTATAAAAATTCTGGATTTTTGACTGAAATTGTAAGACCCGAGAAAATTTCAATTTTATGAAAAAGGGCAAAACGGTCATTTTGGTAAAAATCTGAAATTTTTCTAGATCTCGGATGACGAAACGGACTTCATCGTTGGAATCTTCTCGTGAAATCTAGCTACCACATAATTTGCCACCAGACAATAATTTATACGTTTTTCGGCGAGACCAGACGTACACGTAAAAACGACATGTGATGTGACAAAACTCATCTATTACATGTACTCATGTGACACATGTTGCATGAGTAGAGAAATGATGGAAATGGATGGCCAAGATAGTGCAAAGTGTCAAAATCCAAGATTTAAGGGCATGGATGACAATATTTGAAAGTTAAATGATAATAAAGAACAAAGACGACACAGGTCACTTTCTCCAAACAAAAGAGAACAAATGTGCGTGAGAGGGGATGTGATGCGTATTAGGTTTTGATATTTTTAGAGAGAGTGTGTACAACTTCTAAGATCCCTGGACGATCGGCAAGTGGACAAATGGATTTTTCTGCCAAGAAGGAAAGCTGTTCACGCAGGAGTGCAATGTGTGGGCATCCTGCTTTGAGTTTCGGCTACAAACTCGTGAGGTAGGGGTTTTATCCTACTTGTTTTAACCCTTGTTTAAGTGTTTTGTTGATGGTTGAGTTGATTTGAGGCCGTGAGGGGTCGTTTGATCGGTCCCAAAACTTGGGACTGAATTGTTGGCATTTTTGGAGCTCGTTTGGATAGTCCACGACCCTTGGGCCGCTTAGGTCAGGATCAGCATTAAATTATGTTTTTGTGTGTGGCGAGGCCTGAATATTATGGATTTTGGTTCACAAAGTGGAACTGAGAGCCGACGAGTGGCCGCCTATGGATGCCCCATGCATCGTTGGATTTTCGGGATCGTTAGCGCCTGGTCAGGTGAATCGACAGTAACGTCTATGTGTCAGGGCTTGAATTGTGGAATGCAGGATGAGCTCAAGTGAGCTAATTTGCATGTTGGCTGAATAAATGGAAAAACAATGGTATGCATGATAATTGAGAATATATGCATAATTGAGAGAAACAGAGAATTGTTTGAATTTAAGATAATGCATTTCATATGACTGCAACTAAAATTAGTTGTGAGTACACATGAATTTCAAAATACATACGAAAGGAATTTCACAGGATGATTTTCCGGAGAATTGGGTTGGGAGATAGTCAAACAAATCATTTCGGATGAGGACCATGACTGTTTCGGAAAGTTTTCCAACCAATTCGCCTCGGAGGGTAGTCCAATACTTTTATCGAAACTCGGTAGTGTGTTTTCGAGAACAACAAGTTTTGTTTTGAAAACTGATTATTTTTCTCATACATGACTTAGGCAAGTGTGAGGAGCCGATTATGACTCGAGACATGGAATGGGCATGCACATTCAAGTAGGATCACGATTTACTTGAGTGTGTTTTTATGAATCATTGCATATGACTTAGGTGGGGGTAACGCATTTAGGTATTCCCACCATCATGATAGCTCACCCTATCAAGGGAATATTATTTCGTATAGGGAGCTCGAGAAGATGGTCTGCTATGAGGTTTCACAAGAAAGTTTGGTTGTGGCTTTGATGTTTTTGGCATAACATGTATTAGAATCTGTAAATTTTAATATTTGAAGTAAGAGGATGTAGCAACTTCAACTATGTGACGCCCAAACTCCGGGTCCGCTGACTACCCGCCAACCCATGGAATACTTTGTTGATGCCCGCATCCACATTTTCACGAACCCGCAGCCCCTTCGCACGGCGAGCGCCCCACCCAAATACAAACTCGACATAACCTGTCCCAAACATCAGTCACAATAACATGAGTAAACGTAATTAATCTGGGCCCACATGAACAATACCATAAAAACATATATCCAACTATAATCCAATAGTTTCAAGAGTTCAAATTTACTTGATACAACACATATATTAAAATTGTAGGATAATTCTAATACATGCGTCACTATAAACCACAAAGCCACAATCCGGCTTCTTCTAGCTCGGGCCCCTGATGAGCCAGCCCCTGCGCTCCCGCACTGTGAAATAATATCCTCGAGGTGAGCTACACACTGCAGGAATCACCCTAATCGCTTACCTCCACCTGGGCGCATATGCAATGCTCCAGAATAAAACACACATTCAAGCAAAATGCATGATCCTACTAATGTCTAATCATCATCCCACCTCGAGTCCTCACTGACTCCTCACACCAGCGCCTAAGCCTCGTATGAGAATTATTATATTTATTTGTGGACAACCCTCCGATGTATATATATCAATTGGGCCGTCTCCGACGATTGATATTCTGTATGGACTACCCTCCGATAATTATCATTTATACAACCAACCCATTTTCTGCACTATCCTTCACACTCACCACCCTTGAGTTTAGGGTGTCCCAGAAGGCATATGGAATGCATGATGCCAATTCCACATACTATAACACATGCAAATATATAAACATGCATATATTCACATAAAAATTAAATCACACAATCATGTTATGTAATTTTGCATTTCATCACATCAAAATTAGTTCACATGGGCTAATGATCAAACACGAGTAATTCTACTTGAATTACCGCATCAACACATTAATTCAATAAAAATTATTTTGTGAACACTATTCTCTGAATAGAAACCCTGCTACTACCTCGAAAAATCGAACAACGCTTGGTTCACGCAGAACTCCAATTCACTACCATTCTACCAAACATATCAAAATACAATTTATCCAATAATTTCCAACATAATCAGCCCTAAAAGCCGTGGACAGCCACGGATTATGCAATAAATTCCATAAACATTATACACCTGGCCCCGCTGACCGACCAAACGGCCGGCCCAAGGCCCCAAACCATCCGGGAATATTGTAAAACACTTAAATAGCAGAAACCATAGGGAGGAACCCCACCACGGAGTTTGTCAAACTCCTCAAACTGTCCACGCCAGAGCCCGCCCCTCGTAGAGCAAATCTTCTTCTTGCCTCTACTACCGCCTGGATTTGCCGAAAACTTAGGAGAGAGTCTAACCTTCTCACTAAACAATAATTTTTTGCTACTCGACCTTCTGGTTCAATTCACATTTTTTTGCTCTTTGAATTAGGAGACAAAACACTATTGAGTGTTTTGTCTTTTCCCACTTAAACAATTCCATTATATCTATGATGTCCTTTTCCCGCTTGACATTCACACTATCTCACCATTCATTTCAACATCTTTCACTCATGCCACTTATAGAATATGAGTACGTGTTATATGTGACTTTTGTTGCATCGAAAATTGTTTTACGGCACCCAAAATGCGATGCCTCGAAAAACATGCCAACTCCGATTGTTTCGGAATTCGACGAAATTCGACGTGCTAGCTAGATTTCGCGAGACGATTCCAACTAAGAAACTGCTTACTCATCCGAGATCTAGAGAATAAATTCCGGATTTTTGACCGAAATTACGATTTTACCCTTTATCCAGAAATTGGAATTTCTCGGGTCTTACATTCTCCCCTCCTTAAAAGGAATTTCGTCCCGAAATTTTGAACGATCACAATCACTCACATGCATATATAACGTGCACTCTACCATGCATGTAAACAGTCATTTAAATCTTAAACGACTAAACCATGTACCTTTATCCCTAAACAAGAAGAGATAGGTGGTCTCGTGACAGTCCTTGCGTTCTACTTGATCCACTCCATAGTGCCGCCATAGCACTCACTAGCCTCACGGCTTGCCGCAAAACCCGATCACAAGCATCCAAAATACATAATTCATCCTTCTCAAAGGTCCCATCAGTGTCAACCTCAATCTGTCCCCAATCCACCACATGAGCTGGATCTGGAGTATATTTCAGAGCATGGAGACGTGAAATACCTCGTGAACACCTAACATGCTGGGCGGTAAAATCAACCGGTATGCTACAATGCCCATCCTCTCGAGTATCTCGAAATGCCCAATGAACTCGCGAGTAACTCTCGCTACCGAACCCACCATCATCTCTTAGGTGCATCACCCTTCGCGAAGACGTGATCTCAAACCTCGAACTCTAAGGGTCGACGCCGCACATCATCATAGCTCTTTCCGCCGCCTGAGCCGTGAGACGCCGTCGTATCAAGCTCACCTCTCGCAGGTGTTCTAATCGATCAGACTCATGACGGAGCCTCTCCCACCCCACCCAACATAATGGTGATCTACATGGCCTCCCATACAATGCCTCAAATGATGCCATTCGTATACCGGGTCGATAACTATTGTTGTAGGCTTAATTCCACTAAGGCAATTGCTCCTCCCAAATGCTACCCTATGATCCGCAACGCATGCCTGGGAAAGTATCCTCTAACATATGTATATAATCCATACAACACGTAACCCTACACAACCCCTGCTTTGTGTGTAACGCTGACCTTCTCAAGGTCACAATCACTGACAATCCTATGGACTGTCAACCTAGTTCATGTCACGTATGACATCCATATACCGAGCCCTTGCCAGCTCAACAACACCAATGCGATCCAGTGGTATCCAAATCTCGAGTCACTTCGACTCCTATCACTCAACTCTAAGTCTACGTGATATTCTGATCGTGTTTTCATCTCTGATTAACTTAACTCTTAGGGCTTACACTTTGAGCCTTACATTCATACACTGCAATTCCGGATTCCGAGTCTCTTACCCCTAACTCCAGCATTTCACCTTAGGGATTTCATACTTTGGGCTTTCTACCAACACACTCTAATTACTCCTTCATTTAACGAATCGAACTATGAGTCTTCATCGATTATCCAAAGACAAACTCAACCCACACTCACCAGGCGTGAATGACTTGCACCGTGCACCCACACCTCACCCGACGCGATGAGCACATCGTGTGAGCGCTAATAATGCCATCTTGTGACACCACATCCGGGGTGCACCATGAGCGGAATCTCGGGGACCTCTCGGCTCGTAATCGGAGCTATCGGTCGGCTCTCACCCACATCCTAGGAAGAACATCTATACCGGACTTCTCCTAAAGGCCTTAACCTCTAGGCTAAATTCAGAGCCGTGTCGGGTGCGACAACGACTAAGGTCCCCGTGCGACAACCAGATGGCTATCCGACTCATCCATGTCAAACTTTGACATCAACAGCGATAGATCTGCCACCACAAGGTCCGCCCGCACTTCATTGCGCCGACTCGATGCATCCTTGACCATTTACCTCTGGCCCCTCGGCTATCTGTCTTCTTGGGAGTGCTTGTATAACACCGGCCCGAAACGATTCGCTGACCGTGCTAAGTGCGGAGGAATAGGCAGTATACTCTCTGTTCTCTGACTAAGCGGGTTTCACGCTATCCCAAAGCCTTGGGATCCCTGTCTCTAGGGTAATCTCGTCTCACATGCCCAGTCTGTACTGGTCAGAAGGCTTCGTAATTAAGTTTTACGCCTCTTCCTAGAACTAGAAGAAGGGCAGTCCTCCACCCTCTCTTACTACCAACACAGTATCAGTGTTAGGGCATCCTCGATCTCTGCATGGTGGAGCGTCCCGACGTGAGTCCCGTCCGTAAGGTGAAGTCCTGCGATCCTGCACGAATGGACAACTGGCCATTCTCGAATCTCTATGTAATACCCGGCTAATCTAAGAAACTACGTATCGAAGATTGACATTCGATCTCCACGACTCATCACGGCCTGAGCCTTCTCTAGGTTCGACACGCTGATGCGACACGCGTGTCTCAATCTCTCGGTAAGCGAAAACTGCCCTTGCGAACTTGGTGTCTGGCGATGGTCTCTCGGCAAGCGATGGCGATCCGCCGAAGTGATACTCATGCTCCCACTCTGACTGGGAGTATATCAAAATGTTATCCACGAAGACTACGACAAACTTATCTAAATAGGGTTGGAATATCCTATGCTTGAGATCCATGAATGTTGCTGGCGAATTCGTCAATCCAAAAGGCATCATCGTAAACTCAAAGTGCCCATAACGCGTCCTAAATGCTGTCTTAGGGATATCTATCTCCTTAACCCTCAGCTGATGGTAACGGTCACGAGAGGTCTATCTTGGAGTAGAATCGCGTTCCTTTCAACTGATCAAACAAATCATCAGTCCTCGGTAATGGGTACCGATTCTTGATCGTAACCCTGTTTAACTATCAGTAATCAATGCACAGTCGATGGGTTTTGTCCTTCTTCTTCGCAAATAGAATCGGAGCGCCCCATGGTGAAGTACTTTCGGTCTGTGAACCCTTATCCGGTAACTCCTGTGGCTAGACTGCGAGTTCTATGACTGTGGTGCCATCTGTCTCAGATTCATAGAGATGGGTGAAGTACTAGGGTGTAACTCGATCGAAGTCTACCTGACCCTCTGTGGAGATAGTCAGTATGGCTCATGCGGAAGAACATCCACATACTGTGACACTATAGGGGTAGATCTAGTCACGGTCTCTCCTCGTCCTCTAGGGTGGTAGGGTGCGCTAGCCAACCACTTCACATCCTGACACTGGACTCATATCTTTATGCGGAATTAAAATATCACGCTTGTCCCCCTTAAATACCACACGAGTACCGTCCTGCGTGTAGGCGGTAACCCTCTTACGCTCACAATCGATACTTGACTACGTAATTTCATCGGCTAATCCATCCCAAGGGATGACATCGAACTCGACATGTCCATGATCCTCGAGTCCTTTTGTGAGTAGAGTCCCGAGGATCTCATTTTCATGACCCGACATATGCATCCACCATTCTGTACACAATTCACAGGGGAGAACTCACATACACAGGCTCCTCTAAGGTCTCTAGAGGTCCTTGCCCATTTCCACCATATTTGGGCCTCTCTCTCTAGCTGGAACATAGCTAGTCTAATCCTGGTAGTGTCAGAGGTAAATCTCCATGTAGCCACCACAACACCTTCTCGATCTGCATGAGCTAATGGTTTGCCACCGTGGATCTCTCCCCCTGTGAATGTCGGAGGATGATGCACCACACTAAACCCAAGAAGGTTGTGGGACCTCCACGATTACCTTTCGCTAGCAATGCGATACTTGGTCGCAGAAGTAATACCTCTGGCCTCAGCAAGCACAGTGATCAAACAGTGGTAATCGAGCCGAGTACCTCTTAGACGTCCTCGTCCTCGTCCTCGACTAGCCATCTATACAGTTCAATGGCAAGTTAAATACAATACGGTATCTCCTAGGGGCATAAACACGGCCAGAGACACTATTCATACGAGAATCAGTGTATATATCAAATCCTGCATTCATAAACAATGCAGACCATTTATCGATATATTAAATCATATTTATCAAAAAATTTTATTTTTCGGCGCGGCGCCCCGAGCAGGAGGTCAGATTTGACTGCAGATCAGCCGCGGAATACTCGTGGATGTCGGGTGACCAGGCATTTTTCACGAATCGGGCGAGAGTCTCCTTTGTACGGGAGCTCTGCCCCAAATACAAAACCTACATATAACCTGTCCCAAACATCAATATAACAATAACATGAGTAAAACGACCACTTGGGCCCATTTTATTTGATTTGATTTTATTTAATTAAAAAAAAAATTCGAAATTTTTTTTTTGTTCACCGTTTACTGTTCACCTAAGTTGCAATACAATTTTCCTAACAGTTTGAGCGGCTAGGATATGAGCCACAACGCACATTATACTGACAATTTACATCATTATCGACAATGATAATTAGCAGAATCTTCATATTACATAGACATTACAGACATTCTCTTTGAATGGAAAAGGTACCCTTAAAAATCAAGCCTGCTAAAGAATTTAACTTCAAAGTATAGAGGGGTGTTGTAGGGGAATAAAATTTGTGATATTGCAAGTGTGGACCTTCCCATTACTTATAGGAGGTGCACAGGTATAAAATAAATGCACATACACATGTGACTCACAAATTGTATTTCGTGTTAAGTGAAAACGATTCCTCATCTCTACCCTTGCTCAATGACCTCAGAAAATATCCATTTTTCTTGTTCAAGAAGGATATGAACAAGTTGCCTATCAAAAAAAAAGAAGGATATGAACAATGGAACTAGACTAGTACTCTAAAAATTTGTGCACAAATTATTAATTATTGGGCAGACTGCTATGATTCAGGCATCTCTATAAAGTTGAAATAAGTGATTCGGAATAACGAATGTTATCTTACAGCAAACATGTTTTCCACTTTCCAAAGTGAGAATTTTTATAATTTAAAAATCAAATAGTCCATGCTTATCACTACTTATTTTCGATCATTTCTTTTGGCTCCAAACCACTTCAATATAACTTTAAAAAACTTATATAAATGTAGAGAGAATTCAATATAGAGTTTAATTGGAATTCATCATTATATATATATATATATATATATATATATATATATATATATATATATATATATATATATATTTTTTTTTTTTGAAACAAAATAGTTTGAGTAGCAATCAGCATCATTGAACCTATCGCTCAACCAAGCATATATGCACACAATTCATGCGGTACATACCCGCGATCCAGCCAGTGTCACATGTTTCTGCATCAATCATAGTTCTGCGCAAAACACACATGCGGTGTTAGTTTTGTCAGTGCCTTCTAGGTAATCTCACACCTAAATCTAACATGTCGAGCCACACCAAGTGGTGATGTGTTCTTATGACTATGGCTAAGCCCAAGCCTCAATGCTGGAGGTGACCGTGGCATCATAATAACACAATACCAAGAGCTGTGACCGCTCGGCCGGGGTCAGATTGTATTTCTGTCGACAGCGGAATGCTCGTGGATGTCGGGTGACTCGACATTTTTCATGAAATCGGGGCGGAGTCTTTTTTGTGCGGGGAGCTCTACCCCGAATACAAAACTTGCATACTCTTGCATCCCGAACATCAATATAACAATAACATAAGTAAAACGACCACTTGGGCCCATGAACGATACTCGCAAAACATATATATCAACTATATCAATAGTTTCAAGAGTTCAAATTTTACTCTTATATAACACATATATTAAAATTAGATAATTCTAATACATGTCATACATCATAAACGAGCCACAATCCGACTTTATGTACAAGCTCGGTCTGCAGGATGAGAGGCGTCTCTAAATGCGCTCCTGTGCACAGCAAAATAATTTCCCTCGACAGGGTGAGCTAATGCTCAATAGTGGAATCACCCTAAGTGGGCTACTCTCCACCTAAGTGCATATGCAATGCTCCAAAATAAACACACATTCAAGCAAATGCATGATCATACTTATGTCTAACTGATCATCTCGTACCAGTCTCACTTAAATTTCCTCCACACTCGCCTAAGCCTCGTATGAAATTATTATATTTATTTGTGGACAACCCTCAGATGTATATATATCGATTAGGTAGTCTCAGGCGATTGATATTCTTAGTATGGACTCTCAGATAATTATCATTTTTTAGACAACCCTCAGAACTCATTTTCTACTCTAGACTCATCTCATTGCACTCCTCCTACAGTCCTAGGGTGTCCAGTGCATATGGAATCTCGTGATCTTAATTCATTTATAATTATATATGTCTGAAATATATAAACATGCATATATTCACATAAAAATTAAATCACACAATCATGTTATGTAATTTTGCATTTCATCACATCAAAATTAGCTCACATGGGCTAATGATCAAACACGAGTAATTTTACTTGAATTACCAGACCAAACACATTAATTCACAAAAATTATTTTTGTGAACACTATTCTCGGGAATGAGTAGAGCCCTTGAATTTACTATTCGAAAAATCCTGTCGTCGGTTCACGTTGTGAACCCAAATTTCACGGCCATTTCCGGCCTCAAACACATCAAAATACAATTTATCCAATAATTTCCAACATAATCAGCCCCAAAAGCCGTGGACAGTCACGGATTATGCAATAAATTCCATAAATTTTTTCACACATCGGTCAGGTTGGGACCCATCAGGCAGTTCAGGCCTCAAACCATCAAAACATTGTAAAAGCAACCAGATAAGTGTAAACCCAGTGGAGGAACCCCACCTCACGGAGTTTGTCAAAACTCCTCAAATCTGTGTCCGCAGCGTGGCGACCGCGTGAAGCGTTTCCTTCTTACTTAGAAGACTTGTGGTCAGTTCACAGAAAACTTAGAGAGAAGTCTAACCTTCTCCTTTCATGTAGTTTTGGCTATTGGGCCTTTTCTGGTTCAATTCACGTTTTTGCCTTTTTGGATTGTGGAGACAAACAACATTGAGTGTTTGTCTTTTCCCATAAACAATTCCATTAATACGTTATGTGCTTTTTCGCAGTTTTGACGTGGTCTTATCACACGTCGTCGTTTCGTGCTTTCTGCCGTACGACATGGAGCGTGAGTGCGTGTTATATGTGACTTTGTCCGTTGAAATAGTTTTCTACGACCGCCGAGAAATACGTCTCGCCGAAAAGCGTGCCTTTCATTGTCTCGATTCGTGAAATTTGGCGTGCTAGCTAGATTTTTGCGAGCGATTTCAGCGGTGAAATCTGTTTCGTCATCCAAGATCTAGAGAATAAATTCCGGTGAAATTACGATTTTACCATTTTTCCAGAAATTGGAATTTCTCAGGTCTTACAAACCATGTAATATAATTGGCTGAATGTGTTTGGATGAGTATGACATGTAGGCCCAAGTTGCCAAATTCTTGCGTGTGGGTGTACATGTCTGAGGCGTATAGATTCTAAGCGGAGTTGTGGGTGATCCAACGGACGCTGGAATTTAGGGCGTCCACGAAGTACCGTTTACCGTTTTTTTCAAAAATTAAATTTTCCGGGTTTTACACCATGGTCAATATGGGTCACGCCATTAGTTCGAATTGTATTTGGGCGATGTTTGACCAACTTAGCCCGACCCTACACATGTCATCATTAAAACAAATTCGAGGATAGTAAAATTATTTAAAAAATAGTTTGCAAATTCTTAAATGTTTTTGGGCGATGTTTTTGGCACGGAAATCTAATCAAAGTCAGAAATAGTATAAAGAGGTTCATCCCATTTTGCACCATTCATTTTGTTTATAATAAGCATTATTGCTGAATAATCATAAATATTTTATCTATAATCTTCAAATTTAATTATATTAAGTATTTAACTTAATAAAACTTAGCTTAATGGCAAAGTGATTAAATGTAAAAAAAAATCTTGTGAAATTGAATTTATGAAGATATTTTTCTAACTCTTTTCTTTAATCACTCTTATTATGTTTTTTTTACTTATTTTTCTATTTCAATATCCAGTTGAGTAATGAAAATTATGAAAATATAATAAACTCAAGCCCAATTTAATAAAATTTTGCTAACAAACAAATTTTCAATTAACAAGTTCAATTTAACATTTCAGCCCAAATACAATAAGATAAACATTCAAGAATCAAGCCCAATTCAAATATCTAATAATTTAATCTTAATTTAATTTGCAAATATAATATTTAATCTTACTCAATTACTAACAGACAAATTTTCAATTAACAAGTTCAATTTAACATTTCAGCCCAAAATACAATAAGATAAACATTCAAGAATCAAGCCCAATTCAAATATCTAATAATCTAATCTTAATTTAATTTGCAAATATAATATTTAACCTTACTCAATTACTAACAAACAAATTTTCCAATTTAACAAGTTCAATTTAACATTTTAGCCCAAAATACAATAAGATAAACATTCAAGAATCAAGCCCAATTCAAATATCTAATAATTTAATCTTAATTTAATTTGCAAATATAATATTTAACCTTACTCAATTACTTAAAACTTAAACCAATAAATAAATTTAGTATCAATTAATAATCCCAAAAGTAATAAAAAATTGTATGGATACAAAAATTTAATTTTCCAATTTGATATATTAAAGCTTATAATTAGGTCCATAACATTCTACTTCAATATTTAATAACCCAATATACATAAAAAATATTTCAATTTAATTGTTAAAACACTAAAATATGATTAAGCATAAATATTTCAAAATTTAGCCAAATACAATGTACAAAATACAATTTTCAATAAAATAAAATTGATTAATTATTAGTTTCATATCCCTTAAAATACTCACAGATCACAATAATCAAGTTTATCATAATAATGAAGTCCAAAAAAGAAAATATAATATCACAAACATATATCTATGCAAACTAATATACCTATGCAAACTAAAATGTAAATAGAATAAATAAGAAAAATTACTAATTTTTTAAGAGAATAATCAAAAGTGTCAGTGGATGTTTAGTGAAGAAAAAAAAAAAGTGTTTGCTTGAATTATGAAAAATGAGAAAAAATGAGAATTAAAGTGGGTAAATGGGTGAAATGAACAATAGGAGAAGTGTGGAGTCGTCGGCCCAGGTGGTGGATGGTAAAACGACAATCAATGGGTGTTATTCAATTAGGTGACAGTAGGAGGCGGCGGTGAAAAAAATGAGAAAATAAAAAAATAGAGAAGATATAAAAAGCAAAAAATAGGTGTTCCCTTTTTAGTGTTTGTCTTTGATTATTGTATCGTGAGTAGGAAAAGTGGAGAGAAAAGAAGAAGAAGAGAAGGGGGTCTCGGGGGAGGGAAAGTGAAGAAAGAGGAGATGAGGCCAGATTGAGTATTTTGGCTAGTTTTTGCATTTGAATCCACCAAACTAGAAGAGGAAGGTCAAGGCGAATCTGAGCAGTCTTGATTGGCTTCGGGAAGAAGAAGGCTCGTAACTGATATTCCTAACACATCTTCATAACCATTGAAGTAATATGAATAAATGTCTAAGACAGTGGAGAGTTGAATTTGAATCCAGGTAGAGGCGGATGAATCTCAGGCCACCGGTAAACTCAAGGGAGGCGGGAGGTCTAAACTAAACATTATAGCTAGTATGATGGTGGTGGATGTAGATCGGGTGGAGTTGTAAGTTTTCTTGTCATACCAAGAAAATGAAATCATTATAACTAGTATTATAGCTATCTAGTGTTCATGTAGATATTATGGACTTGATGTGACGGTTTGATGAAAGGATAAGTCCAAAGCTTTTACTTGTTTGATAAACTTTCTTGTAATTAAATATTGATATTCATATAGAATATTTGTACCATTCTTTATAAATTACATGATCTCGTTTTATTTAATTTCTTTAATATATAATAAAAATTAATCATTTTCTTTAAATTAAAAGATGATACTGCCTTGATAGACTATATATATAATCAAATCAAATTATTAACCCAATTACATATTATTCCATCTCAGTAATATTTTCCATGGTATAGTAGATGAATCGTGGATCTTTGTGTAATCTTGAATTTATATTATCTACATGAAAGCTTCATCTAGCAGAACAAATATTAATCTATAATAAAATAAGATATTATAACAAATAACATCAATTTGAAGCTTTTACAATCATTTGAAAAGGACTAATTAATTTTAAGCATATCAAAATAAATATTTCTATTTTAAATTTATTAAATTATAAAACTTGTGCCCTAAATTCCATTGATACTTCTTGGAATAAGAAATATATATATATATATATATATATACAAGAAATTGGAAATAGCCGACATACGTGCTCCTAAGCGAAACAGTTTAGAGACGGTCGCTCTTAGAAAAAACCTTGAAATTACAAATGAACTAGGGACGGAAATTTCGTCTCTAAATAGAGACAAAATGATTTTTGTCTCTAATCAGAGACGGAAATCGGTCGGTCTCTATTTAAAGACGAAATTTTCGTCTCTAATCAGATATCGACCTATTTCCATCTCTGATTTGAGGCCCAGATTTCTGCCTATTCTGACCAGAGCTAATTAGTCGAGATTTGAGGGCAAAATAAATCGGTCAATTTAGGGGAAAGCCAATTCGTCTCTAAATAAGAGGCAAACCATTTTTAGTCTTTGATTTGAGGCAATTTTAATTACATCTCAAGTCAGGCAGTAGACGGAAATTTTGTCCCTAATTATTAACCTCTTGGGAAAAAAAAAAAGAATACGAGAGTAAAAAATTCAAAACCTCTTTGTCCATCAATCTAAGTTCTTTCCCTAATAATTATTTTATTTTAGAAAATGTCATATTTGCCTATCTATCTTTCTTTTCTATGATATCTATGTATTTTTTCTACATTTTATAAAAAAATGTTTGTAAAACAAGTAATTGATGTTCAATGTGTATTCAAAAACTGTTCTTAATATCAGTTTTCAAACAAACGAGCCAAACAGGGCCTTGGACTCTCTTATACTAGAGTCCAACCATCATCTTTCATAATTGGGTGATAATGAAACCAATCGGCTAAACGATAATTAGAGTTTGGGCCCGGGAATAGTACTTTTTTTTTTAAAATAAACAATCCAAATTTTATGGCTGGTTTAAAAAATATGACCAAACTAGTGCGGGTTGGAACAGAGTGGCAATAGTCATCGTTGTGAACGACGACCTTTACTGGACCAGTAGGCGTTAGCGGCAAATTTGTTATTCCACAAAATTCGATGGCCGGCGTTGTGAATGGCGACTATTGAACTAATCAAAGGCGGGTTCCTGGCGGCGTGTGTATTACTCTGCGTCGGCATTTCCCCTCCCCCACTCCCATTTCGTCTTTGTTCTCCTCCAGCAGGTTCCCTCCCCCTCGCGATCTGATTTCTCGTGGTCGGCTCATCGGCAGCCCTCCTATCCGTCAATGATTTATTAATGGAAGTTTGTTCATTCACAATTGTTGTAGGTTGTGTAGTAAATGAAAAGGGGATTATATGATTTAGGGTTCATTTAGGGTTTGCTTTAGGGTTTGATTTAGGGGATTATATGGTTTTGGAATTGGTTTGATATTGCTTTGCTTGCACTATCAGATATCAAGTTATAATCAAATAATTAGGTTTTTTGCCACCATATTAATATCCTCTGCATTTGGTGCTGAAATTAGGTTTTTGTGGTCTGAATCTCGCGTTTTTATTTTTATGGTCTGCTGATCTTTGCCAATCAAGAATTTTGGTTAAATATGTGCAGAGGCAGAAAAAGAGAAAAAAAAAATTGTTATTTTTTCTTACACATTCTGGAATTGAAACAAACACTCCATGTGGCAGGCTGGGTGTGACAATAATCCATTTGGTTCACTTGTGGAAGCACTTCTACTTGTTTTCTTCTTATTAGTTGCTGCTTATTACATACCAATTTAGCTTGCATTTTTTCAATTTTATCATTGAATTTGACCGCAATATTTAACAAAACAACATAATAAATCTACATAAAATTTTATTATGTCTGATTTTGGTTCACCATTCAGTTTTAGATTTAGCTTTTATCCCTGCCTCTCTACATTCGATTATTTAAACCACTGACTTCAATGCAACTAGTTCTCGAGTCTGTTTTGAGTATAGTTGTGAAAGTTAGCGAAAACCCAGTAATGCAGCGGGTTGATTGGTTCATCGTTAAGCTATTAGATACACCTAGGAGTTGCTTTGTCTAACTCATCATCAATTATGGTTAATAAAATTATCCACTATCATGGATGTTTGTGTTTGATGTCTTTGTAATGGGAATACGATCGGTTTTGGTATTTGTAATTTAGGAAAAAAAAATACGAATGAACTCAACCCGGATGGAGCCCACTAAGTCAGTCCACTCATTTCCTCAGCATATTCTTGATTGGCAAATGTATGTTGTTTGTAATATAGTTTTGTTTATAGCACAAAAACCTAATTGTCTTGGACGTGAATATGTGCCTTAAGTTCTTCAATTCTTTTCTAATTGTCTAATCTGATATAATTATGGTTAAATCAAATTATTTTGAAGGTTTTTAAGTTATTTTGCAGAATGGTCTTTTAACATTAAATTCTTTAGTTTGTGGAAACTCCTAAACCAATAATTTAGCTTTCTATCATATAGGAAAAGGGAATGGGGAAGTAGGATGACTATATGTTATTTGATATTGATTATAGAAGAATGGGGCTCGATTAGGCCACTTTGACTCAAATTTGGACCCACTGAGGTCATTGTATGATATTGAGCCATGTTGGCAGTGTGTTTAGTATAAGTTGTATTTTGGGTAGAGCTCCCCGTACAAAGGAGACTCTGCCTGATTTTTCGTTAAATCACGAGTCCCGGAAAGGGGGCACGATTGGGGTCATTTAATTTCTAAACAAGGTACTAAGGATAATCATCTCTCATATTATTTAATTTTTTTTACTTCATTTGAAAGCAATTCGATTATATGCATTTCCTTTATTCCGTAATGTGTTATTCTGATGGACATATAGTGAGGATTGATAATGATGAAATATGATGGGGAAACAAAGCCGTTATGCCTTTGGAAATGCAGGTTATTTGCGTTTGAACAATTGGGTGATATCATATTTTCAAGCACACGGTAATGACGAAAGTTGACTTAGTCCTCGAAGTGTAAGTATCTTCTAAAAAGTGGAAATAGGTTCCGACCTCTTACAATATGAAATGACGAGTTCACATTGCACCTAATGTTGAACATAGTTAACACAAGCGCCGTGAGGAAATGAATTGTTTGTTGAGGTCGTTCGAATACGCAGCAAGCGAATCAAATCTATTGGTGTTCGCAAAAATTAAGAATGTTGCGAAATTGACTATGGTTGTGGGCTAGTAGCGATCTAGTACTAGATCTTTGGGTATATGGAGATGATGCTTGCGCTAATGAAGAAGGTAATGATATGAATCGATGAAGATATTGATGATGAACCATGATGATGACTTACATGTTGTGGGTGGACATGTATCATCGATCTCAGGCCTAAATCGAGGTTTGGAGAATGAAGCGAGGAATGTCTCTAGCATGCATTATCTTGTGATGTGTCGAATACTCCGCGGATGATGATGGGGGACGATGGAGTCAGCCCCTATTGATTATCACCTCTCGCACAGCCAACGCTTTGTTTGAACATGTTGAAAACATAGATATTGCTATTTCAAGTGGTTGGACTCCATGGGGGCAAGAGACAACCAGTTATGTGAGTGGTGAATTTGTAGTTGGGCAAGTTTTTAATTCTAAATCCGAATTGCAAGAGGTTGCAAAGATTTACTCAATTAGAGCACACCAAGAGTTTGTTGTAGTTGCCTCCTCAAAAAAATTGCTCGTGTTAAGATGTAAGAAGGTAGAAGAATGTCAATGTCGATGGAAGGCTGCGTGCCATAGTTGTAGATACTAGCTTATTTGTGATCAGCAAATATAAAAGAGGCCACTTATACTTGTGTAAATCCAGGTGTTTGAGCGAGACCATCATCAATTGGACTCAAAGTTGGTTCTTTGCTCACATACGACGATAATTAAGGCCTGATTTACGTTGTCCCTGTTCTTTGTCAGCGGCCAATCGTTATGGAGAAATGGGGATATGAAATTTCATAAAAAAAGCCTTGGATAGGAAGCATAAGGCATTTAGACACTTATTTGGTGATTTTTTCCCAGGTCATATACAATACGTATCTCCCATGCTTGTTTTACCATAGAACAAGCCAATCCTGGATGTAACACATTCGAAAACCATCACTCATAGTGTGCCAAATAATGAGATACTCCAACATATGGTTCTCGCTGGTCTAAGCCATCTATTGAAGGGTTCGCAATTGTCAGCCCGCACTGGCATTGATGGTAATACATTTAAGTGGGAAGTATAAAGGGACATTGTTGATTGCTATGGGATGTGACGGGAATAATCGCTGCTCTACGACATTTGCTATTACTAAGGCGAATATTGATAGTCAGATGGTTCTCGCATACAAATAGAGTAACTCCAACCAAGGATTTGTGTTATATCCGGCGCATATCCGTATTATGGCAAATGGGCGAGCGATCCCTCATCTCGCTGATGCACCATATGCCGATCACAGGATCTGCATGCGTCATATTGCAAGCAATTTTATGACCCGCTTCAAAGATAAACTCTTGAAGAATTTGGTATGCAGAATAGCTGTTGCGACAACACCACGGAAGATGAATAGGCATATGGCTACAATTGGGAGAATTAATCTTGAATCACAACAATGGTTAGAGGCGATCCCTCTTCCGTTATGGGCACTTTCACATGATGGAGGTCGAAGATATGGGATAATGACAAATCAAATATGTCGAGGTGGATAATAGTGTTCGAAGGGGCTCGCAAATTCTACCAATCACCGCATTAGTTCGCTTGACATTTTCCGTTTTAATAGTTACTTTGTCGCAAGAAGGAACAAAGTGCCGAGTAGATTGACATCCGATGAGCAAGCACCCATATGTTGATGCTCAGATTCAGGGTTGTGTGGTTAAGGCTGGATCAATGGAAATTGTTCTTTATGATCACATACAGGGCAGATTTCACGTAAAGTCCAGGAGTGGTCGCATTCATCACCTGAACTTAAATGACAAGAAATGCATATGTGGTAAGACACTGATATATGGATTTCCATGTAGCCATATCATATAAAGATGTCAAAGATCGGCGTGTTGATTTTCGCTATTTATTCAAGGCTACTACACTACGTAATCCTACTATGACACTCTGGGCAAGCTTGTTTTATCTCATTAATGAAGATGAGTGGCCTTCTTTATGATGGTCCAACGACGTAGCTCCCGGTCAATGAAACGGAAAAGGTGGCCGTCCTAAATCAACCCGCTTGCATAATGAAATAGACGTTAGGAAGGGGAAAACTAAGATAAAATGTGGGTTGGCAACAATGTATCACACCTACTTAGCCTTGTATAAGAATAAATAGAAATCAAGTTTAGTTATAGATGTGAAGGCAATTTGTTTTTTGTTTGTAAATGAGGCCTCACCTTTTTTATAGTTGTTTTGTATAAGACTTATGTACAAGTGTTTATTTCTTGTAAATGAGGCCTCGATTTTTTGTAGTTGTCTTGTATCAGACTTATTCTATTAAATGAAACATTAATGTGACGTGTGTATTGTAAATCATCAATGTAATTAATATTGACAAACATATTTTGACATTTATTCCGGATTTGCATATCTTGCAGCCATGGCGCTCAGTGGGGATTCATGATGCGTATCCGTTGATACATCTCGTCAGTTTTGGTATCATAAAGACATACGTATCACACTTAGTAGATATTGCAGCATGTACGTATTTTGTTAATTATCAATTACTATTAGTAGTCAGAACATAATTTATATATAACCAATTTTAAATTTGGTTGTTTCACTACATACTAGAAATACTCCGCCCCGCGACAAGAGATGAGAGCCTTCATGACTATGTGGGAGTATGGATATACCATTCGTACCATACGCGATTAGGGTCGGATTTACAGATGCACCGCTTCGGGGCCACATCACATCACCTGGCCACTTATCACCTCACTCGCCGAGATGGCGCCCAGACACACACGCTTCTATGTGCCGCAGGGGAGATGACGATACCTTACAGACGCCGCCATCCTCCCTCGCTCAGATCCATGGCCTAGCACTTACTGCACCTCGTGGTGTTCGGCGTGGCGTGATTGCGGCGAGGAGCCGTTGCGTCATCCCACCCGCGATGCTATAAGAGGAGCTTACCATCTCCGCAAGGGTTATATTTACGCTATCCACCCCGCCACCGATGCGTATGAGGTCACATTACGTTGTGCGTGGGTTCATCTTTAGCTACCGATCGGATCCTTCTTGTTTGCGGGCAAGAAGGGTGTGAATGTTCCCATGTGCTTTCTCCCGCTACTGCGAGATTTGACGCATACCGCAACATATAGTTGGGGTGGTGTAGTACTAGTACATACATATCGCGAGTTATGCCGAGCTAGCTTGGATCATAGCCGTGGTATTAGCTGCCAGGCACTCCATACGTATGTAATAACCGGGAAATGTACGTTGTTGTGTATGGATAAATTACCCGATTAGCCACTCATTACCTATAATCGGACCCACCGAGGCATTGAGACATGTTGGCGTGCTTTGTACATGTCGTATTTTGGGTAGACCTCCTATTACAAATACGAGACTCTCGCCTCCCGATTTCTCAAACTACAGGTCCCCGAAAAGGGACACGTATTTATATTACTTTTTCTTAACAACATAAAACCTCACCTTTGGCACCAACTTTCATTTATTTTGTATTCAAATTTATGGTCTCGGGAGAGACTTCTACCGTCACGACCCGATTGGGCGACTATTGATGCGCATCTAGCACCACCACCCGCTCATGACTTACACGATGCCGATGCCGATGTCTGGGATGTAAGACCTCCACCGAGGTCGCCCAATGATGATCACAAGCTCAACCCTACTGAGCCAAAGGTCGAAGCAACTTCCACTCGTAAAGAGAGTACCTTTGACAGACTCGTATAACCCATCTGTGTACTCCCCCTCCTATACCGAGATTAGCTAGATGCACAGACTCTTGATCAGGTAATGGTTTATGTAAAAGTATATGGTTCTATATATGGTTCTATATTAATTTCATTCATATTCCTGTAAAATTTATTAACATAAAGTGTTCACATGTAGGTCTCATGGCAATATAATGAGAGTTATCAATTAACACCCATATATCTCTGCTAAATTTGATCAGAGATTTGGCGGACAATGTCACCGCTCATATGTTTCGAGATTGTTGAGTGGCATCGTCCACACAGAGTCCTGCGCCAGTTTGGGATGCATCAGATACTCCACTTTGCTCTTTACGAGCAACAAATTCGCATGCGTGGATGCACATGGACGACACCAGCGATCAAGGACGATCACGTCTCGTACATAGCATTATGATACAGCGTTGCATCACTACCACCCCTATGGTGGGTCCGATGGACTTTTTATGATCCATACATGCAAAGGTATCGCGTATTACACGCTTTTATGACACCACGATCGCATGTGGATGATATGAGTTCCATACACAAATTTAGTATGGATCTTTCGTAAGTTAGAGTCATGTGTTTCTAAAATATTTTACCTAATTTTAATTAATAGATTATGTAATTATAATTCTTCTTTGTTCACTTGCATCGCGCCATGGTCGACATAGACATTCGGCCAAGGCTACACCACGTGCTTTATGCGACACAATATCATATTGCTCGATCTGCGGTTACACCGCATCTGGTGAAGACCATCAGACGCCTGGCACACTGTGGAGGCTTCGACATCCCATGAGCCATTGATTAGACCTCCGATGTCGTCCACACCATCACATATGCAGCCTATTCTAGGTCGAGGTCGAGGGAGAGAGAGAGGGGGAGTTGATCGTCGAGGTCATGCTCGAGATGGTGGGTCAGGTCATGGTCCAGACAGTGAGAGCGGTCTAGGTACACTTGAGCGACTTTGGCTTCTACACGATACCCTCCCCATACCCACCTCACCCGAGATGTTTATACTCCCCGCCATCAATTCTTGCACATCAACTTCCATACCCGCTCACATCGACACATCACCTCTTCCCCACCTCCCATTAATACACATCACCTTCCATATTCCCACACTTGCATCGTCCCAGACCCATCCGCGCCGACAGAGCAGCATTCATAGCAGAGATATCCCATTGCTCGCCACACCCTTACCATCCCATACATTGCCTCCCATGGATGATACCATCCGCCATTTACCCGATGGGGTAGACTTCAAGCCAGCGACCTCGCATCGACGTCTACACGACTCACTTCATCCATCGATAATTCTCGACCCATCGCCCCTACCCATCGCCCCTTAGCCCGTCTCGCACTCCACAGACCCTATCACGCCAGGTCGTTTATTTTAGGCGCCGTCCTAAGAGAAATATAAAGGCGCCATCTTGTGGGACACATTAATATATATTATTTTTATATATGAAAATTTGTATAAAATGTTTTAATATATTTAAATGTTTTTGGTATATGCATGATTTGCACATATTAATGTCTTTTTGAAGATACGTGATGAGGCGCCATCTAGTATTTTAGTTTTATACTTGTACCAGATTTATAAAAAATAATTTTAAATTGTAAGTATTATAAAAATTTTCCTTTACAATGCATGCAATAAAAATAAATAAAATTAGATTTTAGGCCTCCTATTTTCCAAACTATTATTAAGATTGATTTAAAGATAAAGATGATAATTTATCTGACCTTTTGATTTGATAACTGTTTTTGAGTTACTAAAATCTACTTAGTATTGTTAATTTACTATTTTGTATGTCTAGGTTTTCTGAACAAATATTGTCTTTCTTATTCTCAAACGTAATTATTATATTTAGATAATATTATATTAATATGTAATTATATTTCAAGATTAAAAATTATAATAAAATTACATCTGGGTAATCCTTGTGAAAAAATAAATTGATTCAAAATTTTAAAAATTAAACTTGTATGTTCATTTTTAAAAATCAGGTTCCTTGCTCTCCATAGATATTGCTTTTGCTTTTAGTCAATGATGATGTATTGGTATTGATCTAATTAACATTTCAGGGAATGAAAGATCCTATATCCGACTCTCAGTCAAGAGTGGCTATGCTTGGAGAGCTTTTTGCTGGAATCGTAATCAAGGAATTGAATGTAGGTTATACTATAAACGCGCTAGCGCTTATTTTGTTGGAATCGCTGTCAGAGAATTTTCAAAACACAGATAACACTATTTTGGTGTTCTCATATCTCGAATTTAACATCATATATGCGGTGATTTTAACAAAAACTATAACCAAACTTATTTTTCTCTGCTTTCCTGCTTTCCTTATTTTTCCATAACAAAAACACAAAATCGTAAGAAACAAACATACCCATTAATGATCCTCTGAAACTGCCCTTTAGGTGTTTCATTCAAACAAATATGCAGTTTTATTTATTTTCTGATCTCGAATATTGCAGGACATTGCCCCCATGATGAGCTGCCAGACGAAGTAAATTACATTATATGTGAATGGATAGCTACTATTGAAAGTAAACTTATTCCAGTTTAGAGATATTTGTGGTTGATGATTTTGGGCACATTGCCTGCGGTTGAAGATCTCTTATTACAATAATGGTCTATCGCTGATTTTTTACTACCTGCAAATAATTTGATTTAAGTTCTTTAAAATGCTTTTCTCTTTCTCGTGTGTAGATTTTCTTCATGGGCAGTTTATCATTTGAAAACTGTATTCCAAAATTACAATACTTTTAAATTTCAAGTTCAAATTTCCTTTAAGAATATCAATTTAAAGTGAAAGTAAACTTATCTGTGGAAAATGGGAGTCAACAATACATAAAAAGTTAAAAGAGTAAACTTGTCTTTTCAAAAGATAAAATTTTTTAAGGTAAAATGAAACTGCCTTATGAAAAGTAAGACGGATTTAGTAGAAAATAATTTTTGTTTTGCAAAAGATAATTCAAATATGAGTTATGGAAACAAAACCATAGGAACACTCATTGGATCAAAAATTGTTTTAAGGGTCAAATTAGACATTTGGCCATGCATTATGTTACTTATCCCTTGCATCAGCTTTATTGTCCACTTGTGTTGTTTTAGTCTCTATGCTCACCTGAACACTTACCCAATTTTGTTGCTGGGTACAATATTTATCCTAGTAAAATATGAAGATTCACCGTTATGCATATTATTAATAAATCTTTCTCATTGTCTTGTAAGGTCATGGGTCATTAATATTTTCTGACGTAGATTGTACCTAGACCTAGCTCGATTAATTACCATAGAATATGTGTTGTGTTCAGTATTATATTTTTCCAAGTGCTCTTCTCATTGTTGGACAAAACCTAACTAATATTCTTGAAAAATTTGCGATTGACTCCTGATAGTCCAGCTGTCCCAACCAAATACTTGCAAGGATAATTATTGATCTTCTTAAAAGCATCTTTGGAATAGTTCAACGCTGGTCATTGGAAATTTTAAAAATTGAATAACCAATGTTGTGAATACCGATCTTTGCCACCCTGTTCCAACCCACACTAGTTTGATCATATTTTTAAAATCAATCATAAAATTTGGATTTTTTATTTTAAAAACACTATTCACGTCCAAAACTCCAATAATTACTTGTTCTTCAAGCCTAATATCCTACAAGATAAATACACAAGTGTTAAAGACCAAAAATCATACTTCTTTCTGTTTCAAGTGTTCATACAGATAGGATTTCCTTTGGTTCAATAATGGATTCAACTACCGCCGAAGTTCTTTACTTCTTTCCTCCGTTTCTCCGGGTATACACAGACGGCCGTAGAGAGGTTGGCCGGCACAGACGTAGTTCCGCCGTCGATTAATTCCGAAACCGGGGTTTCCACCAAGGACGTCGTGATCGCACCCGAAACCGGCGTATCGACGCGCCTGTTCAAGCCGATCTCGGTCAACCCAGAGAAAAGGCTTCCTCTCCTGGTTTACTTCCATGGCGGAGGCTTCTCCCTATGCTCTCCTTACTGCTCCATGTACCATAATTACATCACTTCTCTTGTCCTCGCAGGTGAAATAATTGCAGTGTCTGTTGACTACCGGCTGGCCCCGGAAAACCCTCTCCCGGCGGCTTATGAAGATTCATGGACTGCGCTTCAGTGGGCGGTTTCCCATTCTAACGGGCAGGGATCTGAGCCTTGGCTGAACGATCACGCCGATTTTCGGCGAGTTTTCGTGGCGGGAGACAGCGCAGGAGGCAATATTTCGCACAACCTGGCCGTACAAGCCGGGGTCGACGCGCTGGGCGGCGGCGTGAAGCTGAGAGGAATTTGTTTGATTCATCCTTATTTTGGGAGGAAATCAGAGCATGATGTTGGGAAAGTTGATGGTAATATCAGTGGTGGTCGGCCGGAGGAGATTCCCGGCGTGGATAACCGGTGGCTTTATGTGTGTCCAACGACAAGTGGGTTTAATGACCGGAGGATGAATCCGGCGGCTGATGAGAGGTTGTGGAGGTTAGGGTGCGATAAGGTGTTGGTTTGTGTTGCGGGAGAGAAAGATGCTAAGGAGAGAGGGTGGTCTTATTATGAGACGTTGGGTAAAGTGGCTGGAATGGAGGAGGCAGTGATTATGGAGGACGGAAGGGAGAGAAGCATGTGTTTCATTTGTTCGAGCCTAGCTCTGAAAGGGCTGTGAACCTTATGACAAGGATTGTCTCGTTCATCAATCAAGAATTTGTTGAAGATGGTTCGGTATCGGGTTTGCTTCAATCATTATTAGTTGTAGTTCCGACTCGAGAGGATTTAATTGAACCTTTATTTCAAGGTGCAGATAAACTGGTCTATGCTTTAGAAAAAAAAGTTTGTAATTTCTAGATTGATAATGGAGTCTCGTGTTACATGTCTTTACCGTTTTCTGCAATAATTTCTTGATCTATTTTCCAGTTTGTCTCATATTTTTATTTTTTATTTTATTTTTGAACAATCGTTTAACAAGAATAAAGTCCAACGGATCAAATGATGCTCAAAGATCCGCACACAAATAAGATAACCCAAACAAATGCGAACCATTATTAAGATGAAGCAAGAATCCAAAAACAATGACGGACCATGATCCCCAATTTGCATACAAAACAAATACAGATTTTTTTTTTTTTATTCGTTCATCCATATTTTTGCTATGGGGCTACCACATTTTTTGTTTATTCTTATTTCATGTCGGCGTTGCATTTTGTAGGGCACTTGATTTGTCATTTGAGTGTCCAAAATTTGGATTTTTTTTTTGTCAAGTCAAGAGGTATCCTAAGTGACGGGCCGATGCAAGAGCGCAGAAAATTAATGGGAACGCAAACCCATGCGCGCAATCGCACGCGGTCGAGCTGACGCAGCCAGCGATAGGTCAAGCTGTTCTCACAGGCGATTTTGATCACCGACGAATGACTTTGACAATATTTTGATCTAATCCTAGGAACGACTGCGTACTAAATTACGCACCACAAAACCCAAAATCGGAATGTATCAATTATACTCACGATGAAACCTAGGTTTACCAATACTCCCACCACTTTGATGGATGTCAATCAACAAGGGACTATTGAAGTATTTATTTGAGTTATGTTGAAGGGTTGATCTTTTCTTACAAGATATTTTCTTCTCTCGGTATATATTTCCAGAAGAATCGAGAATTTCAATTTTGAAAAATGGTAAAATCGTAATTTTTGCTACGAAATTGTAATTTTTGCTAAAATCAGACTTATTCTCTAGATCTCGGATGACAAAACGGATTGCACCGTTGGAATCGTCACGAATCTAAATACGAAGACGCAAAATTTCGTCTAATTCCAAGATACCGAAATTTACATCGCCGGAAAGATCACGCTTCGGGCCGTAACGATATCTGACATGACAAAACACATAAGACGACTCACGCCATGTTACTACAGTGAGAGAACGATTTAACTTATCACGCAGATAATACCAATGTCAAAACTGTAAAACGGCGATATAATTGCCATTTCGACTCATTCCTTAAATGACACACAAAGGGCATAAAGTGGGACAAGACCTTCTCCATTTGAAAAAGGAGAAAAGAAACGCAGAGGGATCTAAACCGAAATTCAGCTTTAATGGTAGCCTCTCCTTCTCTCTGGGGAATACGCGCGATCCGATCGCCTGGCAACGACAAGCATGAGTTCGTCATCACTTATATAATCCTGCAAATGGACAGGATTTCATCAACTTATGTATGCTTCTCCCTTACTCGGCGATTCGCTTTTAAGGCTATGTTAATGTTTGAGCTGAATGAGACAAGGGAGGCTGTTGATCTGGGCTTCCAAATCTTGAACCGAAGTGTTGGATTTTTGAACCTGATGTGACAAACGTGACCGGTCTCCACTGGCCGCTTTGAGGCTATGCGAAATGTGTGCTATGAATGTATGCTTTGATGTGTATGAGGCCGGAATCGGCCGAGGAAATACGGGTTCACAAAGTGAACCGATAATTGTGGTTTTGATGTGAACAAAGAATTTGTGGTTTTACCGTTTCGAAATGCTGATCACAAAATAATTTTTGTGAAAATATGTCACGTGATCTCAAGTGAATTGCTCATGTCGATCACACTCAAGTGAGCTAATTTTTGAAGTGTGGAAATGGAAAGTACATAAACATGATTGTGTGATTTAAATTAAGTTTAATATATGTGATATATCACGCTACTATACTTAAATATCAACGGCATCACACGCATTTCCCTATACGCACCCAAGACCCTGTAGAGATAGAATGGAAAGCGTACGAGAAATCTCTGGGAGGTAATGGCTCTATAAGGCCTAAAAATAATAATAACAAACGGAGCAGAAACCATACTCGTACCATCAATCGCTTTCCGAGACTACCAATTGATATACATCGGAGTGCAGCCCACACATAACATCAATCGTCGAGACTACTAATCGATGATATCCCTGAGAGAAATCCACTCAAATATACACTCCGGGAGACTCCGGTCCATTACTTCAGATCTATAAGACTAGTAAAATGAAACAAATAACTTGCTTAAATTGGGCTTTCTCTATACGTGCGCCAGCATATGTAGAGAGTCTAAGAGGACCTCGAGATATGAGATGATAAGTTAGACATCCGCTAGATCAGCATTGGCTTAACGCGTGTTTATTTTGGAGCATTGCATATGCACTTAGGTAGAGAGTAGCCCACTTAGGGTGATTCCACTACTGAGCATTACCACCTCGTCATGAATACATTGCGCACAAGTGACGTGATTATGAGACCCGCCATCTAGAGCCAGAGATCAGTTTGTTGCATTGGTGGCCCTTTTCCGATGTTTACATGTATTAGAATTTAGCATTTTAATATATACATAAGAGTAAAATTTAATCCTCTTGGAAACATGATATATGTTGGATGTATGATGATGGATATTGTAGTATGGGCCCAAGAGGTCATCAGTCCATATTTGTATCATGTGATCGATGTCAGGATTGTGTGATGTATCCGCAGCCTCCGTACAAAGGAGACTCGTCCCGACGAAATTACGAAAGAGGGCTACCCGACATCCACAAGTATTCCGCGGGTTGACGGGTAGTCAACGGACCCCCGGGTTTTGGGGCGTCACAATTTGCCTATCTCGCCAGTGGGATGTATTGCATCTCTGCCTCAACCCCTCGACTCTGAAACACTTAAATGCGCAAACTCTAGTGCCACACTTGCGGTTTGGAATATCTCTATTCTTCGACTACCCAAGTGTTGCTTTAACCATGTCCCTAGAACTTATCTTCTCTCGATCTCAAACTCCCAGCTTTAGCATGCCACGGTTGGTTAGATAATAACATGTAATTATACCCAGAATTAAAGCAAACATATGAACTCATATTAACCTTCAAATAAGCCAAAACTAAAAATCAATCCATCAAACTGTGGTTAGGGTTGGCAAAACCCTAGAGAAAAGAATTAGTTCATCATATTATTCACTACAGATTGAATAATTCGAATCATGAAGTGGGTTGGAAGGAAGACTGGCGTAAAACTGCCTCCCGCAATCAGCCCCGAACTGTCAGCCTTGATCTCTCACTCCCAGATTCCTCCTTCTTCCCGATCCAATCCCCCTTTTTGCTTCGAAATTACTCCCTTTTTATACCTCGAGACGTAGGCCCATCAATGGCAAAGAAAGCTAGGGTTTTTTTCGAGTTCTTGTAATGGAAAGGGAACCTCGCTTCACCGCAACGGGTTAGTAGCTTCATACAGCTGGCAGGCTTCACAACGGCGAACTCAGAACCTTTCGTGGATCGCTCTTCGCTATTTCCGCTTCTACCGCTTTTCTCGTCTTTAACCATTCTTTGATTCCAACATCGCCATATTCTATAGAATAATATAATATGAGGGATTAGCGTAATTTTAATGAAAAAGACTGTGAATCATGCATTTTAGCTATAAAGAACATCGAGAATTTAACCGAAATGCATGCATGATTCATCCCGATCAACGCCCCCAAACATAGCTTCTTGCTTGTCCTTGATTAGTACCCAAAAAGTGCTATTTTGAGTCCTATTTAAGATAGGTTTTGAGTGCTTTTTGCGTACTAATCATATTAATTAAGCCGATTGACATGTGCGTGTCCGTTTAGTACTACCGATTTTGTTTCGAGGTTTTTGATAGTTTTGCAGTGTTTTGGGAACCACTTTCATTTAAAGCTTAGCTTCTCAGATCTAACATTTATGTAAGATCTCTACATTTCATCAAGCCGGAAGCCAAGAAATGTTATGGAATTGAAGAAAATGGAGGAATACAGAGAGTGCAGATTGCTTATGCATTGCTTAAAATTTTCGCAACCATAGCGGTAAAATTTCGCAATCCTCGGCTGAAATTTCCCGCTATACGCTTCGCTATGAGGAGCAAATTTCGCTATCATAGCGAAAATTCGCTATCATAGCGAAAAGTTATCAGGTACAGCGAAAATTTGAATTTACTTATGTCTGTATTTTCGCTATGATAGTAAATTCACTATGCATAGCGAAATTTTGTCCCCTCTCGTTTTTGGATCTAAACGACTTCGCTTTTGTGTAATTCCCATTTTGTCCCTATCAGAATCAGTATATTCTTGGTATTTTTGGTATTTCACACATCTTGTATGGCTATAAGCCACCTTATGACTTTTGTAACCTAATCTTTCATTCAAGCTTTCATTCACTACCTTTTGTTTTAGGTTTGCGCTTTCTCTTCTCTCTCTTTCTTTCTCTCATTTTCGGGTCGTCAAACACCACCTTTTGAGGATGACAACTCAAGGGATGTTTACAGTTTCAAAACCTTAAAGAGGAGGGCTGCTAGGTTACTAATGGTGCTAAGTGTGTGGTCCTCGCTTTAAATGAAACAGCACGATTTATTGTTCCAAACTTTCCAAACTAGGGTTTAATGCCATTTAATGTGTTTTTGGTCAATACTTGCCATGCTTGTGGTTCAATGCATTTTATGGTAGATGCACCGACATTCTTGTATGTCATTTACGAGCCACCGAAATGAGGTTAAATGCTATGCTTTCAAACTCCATTGAACATTAAATGCTCGCACATGTTTTGACTCTAAATAGAGGGTTTAAGGGTTAGTTTTAGTTTCAAACAAAGATCTCGTCTTTAAGGTGACTATAAGTCATTCGGGCCTAATGTGCGAGGAAATAACCCGAGGACACCTTTATAACCCCATTTTATCAAGCTAGTGACCCAAGCCTCAAGGTCACCATTTCACACTCCTTAATTTAAATCGCTTTCCCGCTTTACTCATGAACAAACCAATCTCCCCCGTTACCCAAATCCAAAAAATCCAAAATGAAAGCCTCACCATTTTCAATCATGATACGAATCATTTGTGGGATGAAACCATCCCCTGCGGTTCGACCCTGTAATCGCCATGTTGCAAGATCTTGACTACGGCAAGAGAAGGAAAATAGAAACAAATTTTGTTGATTCCATCACCCTACCGTGGCACCTAATCGCCTCCCTGGGCAAGAATAGACTCCACCCAGGTAACATGAAATTATATGGCGATATGGGCTAAGCACATGACAATAGCAAGAAGAGTCCATATTAACGGAGTTCAAAGATCCAGAGGACTACCTTGATTCATTTAGCTTTGGCGCCTTGTGTCTAGGTCTCGGTTGACCCAGTAAATTGACCCCATTTCCCAAGCGCTCAATAATCTTTCCCAAGGAGTCTAAGTGCGGTTAAAGTGTGATCTCTAATGTATAGTTTGACAGCATTACCCCCAAACTTGAATCGAACTCGCCTATTTGGAATAGCTTAACACGGAAGGATGAGAACGCACCAATTTATTCACTTTAGCTACTCTTAAGGGGATTAACTCTAAGACAAATCCGGGAAGAGTACTAGTACCGAGAGGTTTTAGGTGAGGGTTCCTATAGTGGGGATCCATTGGTAACTCCCCACCAGTTGGTTAAGGGCACCAGGCATTCAGTTTCCCTAGAACTTCACCACAAACACTCAACCAAACCTCGAGGTTCTAGATTGTGTAGATCATCCATCCTTTGTCCCATGTAGTGGGCAGTGAAGTTAATGGCTCCCGTCCAATTGGCTTAGAGCATTACGCTTTGAAAAGCCCCTCGGACTGTGCCCAGGATTCCGATTGGATGATCCACATTGTTATTATTATTATTATTATTTTATTTGGGGCTCAAAGGCGATCCTCTTTTTCTAAGGTGTCCTGTCGCAGGTGTTTACTTCCTAAGGTTCGTAGGACTCTTTTATGGTGAGTTCGGAGTCAAAGCATACCCCGAAGATCACATGTGTGTGTGCAAGATAGCCTACTTTTGGAATTAAGTTCTTAAGATCTAAAAAGGGGTGGTCATACATGGTTAGTCTTGACTTTACACAACGCAGTCCCAATTGTCAAACTGTAACACCCCGAAATATACCCTAGCAGGTTTCAGACATGTTTAGGGTATAATAAAAGTAAAAGTATAGTTATCCGGAATAAAATAAAATAAGCAAGACCTTGGAATTAATACCACAGTTAAGGGTAAATTAATAATTTACCAATTCAAGACCCAAGGGTCATAATTTAATAGTTCATATGCCAAAGTAGGAATATGCATAAGTTAAATTAGAATGCAGAGAGTTGGAGGACAAGAGTAATAAAAGAAAGATATTAGAATGAAATAAGGAAGAAAAAATTGTGGAAAGAGACAAGTGGCTTGAAGGAAAAGATGAAGTTTCCTCGGCTAGTGGATGAATAAGGATGCTCCCGAAAAGAGAGAAAAAGTGAAATAAAGGGGATAAGATCAAATAAGGATAAGGCAAAATAAATATCTCATTTTGGAGTCTTGGAAAGAAAGCAAAAGCAGATAAGAGAAGAAGAAAGGAAGAAAGAAGAAGAAAGAAAGAGAAAAGAAAAGAAGAAAGAAAGGAAAGGAAAAAGAAGATCCACAGTATGGAACTATGAATATTTGTTTGACTATGTGTGTGTGTATGGAAGTCTAGTTTTGGTCTAAGTTTAGATACATGGTTGGAACCCTTTATTTGTGTATGGTTTGGGTTTGGAAACTCCCGAACTCATTTCTTCATTAGGGTTGAGTTGAGAAGAGCTCTAAAAGCCCACATAGATGTGTTAGGAAGATGCAGTTGCAAGTTGAACTTGAAAATTTCCCTAATAACGATCATACGCATTATGGGACCTTAGACGGGTTTAGGTCGAAATAAAGGGAATTTGGTGATAAGTCATACGGTAAGTGTAGCCACATCAATGAACTTGATTTTTAGGATTTTGATTTCACCGATTCACCCACGTAGACAGTTATGGCCTTTCACTACTGAGCGATCCCATTGGGGCGAGAGAAGGTGGCGTAGACCTCATCTGTAGAGTCCTTGAGACCTCATCCTGGCAGAGATGTGAGACCTCATCTGTAGAGTCGACGGACCTCATCACATAAGGTCGGACCTCATCACGTAAGAGGTCGGCCCATACCACATCACCCGTAGAGGTCGGCGGAGGTCGGCATGTTAGACCTCATCACGTAGAGGTCGGCTTAGCCAGACCTCGTCACGTAGGTCAGCGGACCTCGTGCAGTAGAGGTCGAGTGGACCTCATCTGTAGGAGTCGACGGAGGTCAACGGACCTCATCCCGTAGAGGTCGAGGTCAGCTGTAGACCTCATCTGTAGCGGCCGGTTAAGTCATTTCGTGCGGGTTGACTACATGACCTCGACGGAAGGTCGCTAACTCCTTCGTCCGAACTCCGATTCTGGTGTTCTTGGACTCTATGGAAAGCCCATTGAGTCATGAATCCATTCATATGCCTAAGGAGGATATTAGGTGTCAGACCAAGGTGTTAGATTGAGCTCACCGAGGTCAGGTTAGCTCGGCCAGTTCAGGTCAGCTCGTCTGGGTTGACTACGTATGACCTCGACCGTGAGTCATGCTCCCTTTGTCCGACTCCCGATTCGGGTGTTCTTGGACTTTATGGAAATCCCGTTGAGTCAGAAATCCGTTCGTATTCCCTGAGGAGGATATTGGGTGTCAGGCGGAGGTGTTAGACCGGGCTCACGAGATCGGTCGGCTCGGCGGTTGGTCGGCTCGATGCAGGTTGATACGATATGACCTCCAGCGAATGTCATAACTCCTTCGTCCGAACTCCGATTATGGTGTTCTTGGACTCTATGGAAAGCCCATTGAGTCAAGAATCCATTCATATGTTTGTGGAGCATATCAGGTGTCAGACCAAGGTGTTAGACTAAGCTCGGCGAGTCAGGTAAGCTCGGCCAGTTCAGGATTTGACTACGTATGACCTCCAACTTCGGAAGGTCATAACTTCTTCGTCCGAACTCCGTTTCGGGTGTTTTTGGACTCTATGGAAAGATCATTGAGTCTAGAATATAACCATATGCTATTTAATGGCATTCAGTATCCACATCTGAAAATATGATTGTTGGACCAAGTGTACTAATCGCATGGGTAAAGTCAACTGGAATACATGATAAGAAAAGAAAGGAATAAAATGATAAGCTCAGAGAACACGTATAATTGTATGACTGCCTAAGACCGGATATTGAATGACAAGACATATATGATCAGTGCCCGGCACTCTGCTGAATGCTCTGACACTTATTACGTGGGCAGGCACGTATACACTGACCAATGCTTTGCTCACGCTGAGTATTCCCGACAGCGCTTCTATTCGTGGGCGGGCACGTCTATGTCCGATACCCGTCACTGTACCTTCGGGTATATATTGTACCGAGTCTCGTTCATTCTTTATCTCCGGTCCAAGCAAGCGAATGTTTATACGTGTGTATTTGAATAAGAAATGATAAAAAGGTAAATAGGTTGGACATGAAGGGTACTTAAGGGTATTAAAGAAGAAGTCTATGTTCTGCACTCCTACGGGAGATAGGACAGTCTGATAAAGTACAAGTAAAACGTACAAGTATAGAAATGTATAGGTATATGTTATAAGATATGATAGTCTAATAAAGTACATGAAGATATAAGTTAATAAGATATAAGATGTTACCAGGAATGAGTACATGTACACGAATGATAGGCATATATGCATATAAGAATGAGTAATGCATGCAAGATAAAAATATAGGAATATATATAGAGAAATATGAGAATTGTAATATGAAGCTACAGGTATGAGAACGAATACAGCTTAAAATAATGATAGTATATATTGCATAAACAATCATGATAACAATAGTTATTCATGCTTATGAGATATGTACGGAAAATGTAAATGACCTTAAATGAATCATCATATGATAAGAAAGTATAAGATTGCATATGCCTATGTAAATTATATGTATGGAACATCTATCAGCATGGGTATATGAAAAGTATAGAATATGACATAAGTATATGATATATTTATGTATGTAAATGTGTAAAGTGAGATATGAGATATGAAGAAAAATGCAAAGTTAAGAATAAATGATTGTATATATCTCACATATGATTATCGAATAATGAAAATGATTCGAATATGAGATATATCACGAACGCAAAATACACATTGATTTTACGCCCAGAACTGTAGAGGGATAGATGGGCGTATCTGTGGAAAAATAAGTGCGCGGCATATAGTTATGTTACGTATCGAGAACACAGTTTGGGTCGATGAGATAGATCTAGTTTGGATCCGCGATGGCCACAGAGATGCGCGGCGCGCGGGCCTTATAGACCAGCATTTGTACGGTGAGTACAACGCCTTTAGGCCCTTATAGACCTTTGTTTCACCACGGTGAAGTACGGCGCCGGGCCCTTATAGTTTCCTTTATCCACTTCTAAGGTTTATGTAGGCATGAAACATAAAACAAATGATTTGAATATGACATGTGAAAAGATATGATATGATATGAGAAGCATAGCACTGCTATGTGATGACAAGTTCTGTAACATGAGATTATACGATCCGACATGATATATGAAAAGTATAACAGGAAAACAGTATATGAAATTAGTACATGAACACAGTACATGAACAGTACATGATAACAATACATGAAAATAGAACATAACAAATGGTATAGTATATAACCATGAAAGTCATATATGATATGAATATATATGATAGACAAATCTAAATGAATAGATGGAACATGCTATGAACACATGCTAGAAATGCATAAGTGCTAAGAACGATAGAGATAAGTAAAAGATAACAAAGCACAAGAATATAGTAAAAGTATAGATAGGAGATATGTCAAAAGGCAGAGAGCATGTGACACATGAAATAGGAATGTAAGATTAAAAGTAATAAATAGTTATATGAATGTATAGATATATGAAATGCATATGTATAAGCTTGACGGTCACCATTGGTGGTTGTCCATGCTTATATTCCCACCCAAAGCGTAAAGCTTATACGGGTGTTCAATCCGTGTAGATGCACGAGGAAGCAAAAGACAAGGATAGAGGACGGGGCATCATCGTAAGCGGGCGGCTCGAGAGATAGGTGTTCACCGCCTTTATGTAATCTCGATGTTTGTATTAGACATGTATACGTATAAGGGTTTGAATAAGTAAATGGGACTCAATATATGTATATAGATTTTGATGGACACCACTCCGGTGGTAATTCTTTGTATTTGTAAATGATTTTGTTGTTTTGTTTTGTTTTATTACAAGAATTGTTTGTATAACCGCAGTACAAGTTCGACTCGAGAAGAACCCGATCAATGAGAGTCCCAGTAGATAGTCTCACGCCCCGGACTCGGTTCGGATCCGCAATTCGGGTCGGACAGGGATCCGGGCGTGACAAGTGTAGTAACACTCTCGGAGTCCCTGCTCCATTGAACATGGGTTATTTTTGCGATTACTACAACTTCCTTTTGTTGCCATCATGCTCAAAATTAAGACAGGGATACTCAATACCAATTCTGGAGACTGTCATATTCTAATATGTGTAATTTGCATATATGTTGGTGCATGGGAAACAACCTAACACACGCCTAAAAAAAATGGACCTAAGCATGCAAGAATAGCAAAAATAACCCAAGTCAAAATAAACTAGGTCATACATAGTCACGATAAAACTAAGTCACCCGTACCTTTGAACTTGAAGATGGTGTCCTCAATGGCAGAAAAAGAAAATAAGGTAGAAGGGTAAAGAAATACGTCCTAGAAAAAAATATATCCTTTACGTTGACCAACGGTGGTGGTCTTTGTGGAATGACGGGGCCCGGCCGGTACGCTAGGTGATCACGGTCTATCACGGCGGTGGCGACTATCCTCTTGGATGGAGTCCATGTCCTGGCTCAGGGCAACCCGGTGCTCACGAGACTCTGGCTCCAATATAAATGATCGAAGACGGTGCCGGATCGAGTGACGGGGCGATTAAACCGAGGGTTTCGGGATGTGTCTTATGATTCTTCGTGGTGGCAAACTGGCGGATCGTAATGGTCCTCTCATCGACACATCTGAACTCGACACCGCGGGCGATGATGATCAAGTTATTGCCTCTTCGCGGAATTAACATCTCTATTAAACTGGGCGTTGTTCAATGATCAGGGAGGCGGTTGGGCGCGATCGGGTTAATGATTGATGAATCGACCACAACGGTAACCGTCGAACGGGGCGGAGTCGCTAATCATAGCGTACAAAGGATAAATCTTGTCCTTCATCTAACGCTACTAAGAATAAGTCAGTTTAATCTTAAGATAAAAAGATCACCATGCAAATCTTATGCTGACCGAATAACTAATCATCAGAAGTATTGATGAACCTCGCGTCAGGATGTTCCATACATATAACATGTATAGGAAACTCATCTGGATCCTCAAAGTGAGTGTATAAACAAACTTCGGTACTCATAATGATATCCATATGTTGATGGAATGGTTGATGTGGTGCCGGAAGTGATACCACCGGGATCAAACGTGAGTGAACTCAGATGAAGTTAGATGACTTTAACAGACAATGGGGATACTCTTGAGATGGAGAAGTGATGCATATTTCGATCTGGATCGACGATTGAAAAGTACGTCAGGTGGTGACACCGTCCCGGACGGAAGGAGGATACAAAACAGACAGTAAACTTTCTGAGATGATGATAGATGTGGGAGGGGTGTAGAATCATGGAACATAATAATGTCTGATGTTTGCGAGCGATCTTCTGAAGCCGCCAAACAATCTTGTTCAAATAAAATACATCTGAGAAGAAGCGGGAAGATGAAGAGGCGGTAAATGGTTGAAATAATCTTTGAATATTAAGAGCGATCTGATGAAATAATGCGATCAGGACCTTAATAAATCGAGGGCCTCTCCGATAACGTAATTACTCAAACGAAGACCAACCTCATGGTAGTGATGAAGCTTCTTTGTTGTTCAGATGTGATCTTAATATGTGCGGCAGATAACTCTCGCGTGGACAGAAGCGTATCAGAACTATTCCATGCGTGAAGTAAACCGCGCGAATAAGTGGGCGACTATGTTTTATCTTCTTAGTTAATCATGTTAAATATTAAGATGGATGCCCGAAACGATTTTTGCGGCGCGGTGAAAGGTGAATAATGGTTGGAAAAGATCACGGGTGGCGGGTTTTTCGGAGCGCTATGTTGCCAGTTGACTTCGACATTCTGACTCATGTTGTAATTACCGGAAGGCCGGGAATACTATTCCAGTGTTTCAAATCATAACAGGCGTTGAGATGTTAACTGTACCTTTGATCTTCATGAATCGTTGTAACCAGTTAGTTACCATAATACAGATCTATTTGATTGGAGACGAGTTATCTTATTGGGATGATCATCTGTGAAGCTGTGGGCGTTCATGAAGATGAATCTCATCGTCTTGTATATCATTTTCCGAATTCTCCTTAACATCAATGTTGCTGACGATTGTCAAATATTCTGAATGATGTTGTTTCTTTATCTTATTCCGCCATCAGAACAATGAAATCTGAATATCAGACATCGCTGACGACGTCTTATATCCCATCTCTATGAGACTTTGGTGACCTCATCTTGGCGGAAGATGTGAGCGTGGTTGGGCGACTATTTAAATCCAAATGTTTTGAATATGAATAGATGAAACATGGGTTAACTCTTGCTCTAAATCTGCAGATTCTTCTAAAGATGGAGGCACAAATTGTGCACGTGTTTCCGCAAAAGCCGACGGGATCTTGGCTTTTGTGATGGTTTTGATTGGGGACATTTCCGCTCACCAATCGAGTTCATCTAAAATCTGAATCTTCTTTATTATGGAACGGTATCTCTTTGTAGAAATTGCATGGCTGGGCTTTTTACGCTCTAATATATTCAGGGATGTTTGTAATGGAGTTTCTTGAACACCTTGATTTGGTGAATTTCTTATCGGTGCTCTTGGGCGTTGAGGGTACGAGATTGGGATAGTAGGTTCAGTCATGTTTGGTCGACCCTTAGCCTTTGTTTCTTCTTCATCCAACTTTTTCTGATGGAGCTGTTCCCCTACTACCTTGTCAGTCTGGATGGGCTGGATTACTTCTTTTGTCTGCCTCACATCGCGGTGGTTGCCTGGTCTTTGCTAGTTCTTTGCCACTCCTCAATGTGACCGCTTTTACCTGTTCGTTACCCTCTAGCCTCGGGTTCACCTTAGAATTACTCGATAATGCTCCCCGCTGCCTTTCCGTCAACAGATTGGCC
Source organism: Tetrastigma voinierianum (assembly GCA_016808115.1). Taxonomy (NCBI): domain Eukaryota; kingdom Viridiplantae; phylum Streptophyta; class Magnoliopsida; order Vitales; family Vitaceae; genus Tetrastigma; species Tetrastigma voinierianum. The sequence goes on from JAEQBH010002842.1 coordinate 263,687, forward strand.
ATTTTGCCCATTTACACCTCTAAGTTTCTTAGTTGTGCAGCCTGATTGTTCAATTGGGTGGTCTGGGTTTACAAATTTGCCTTAGTCTCATTCATAAAGGCGGTGTGCGAGGTGAGCATTTGTGCAAGTGCATGCACCAAGTCTACTTTTTTCTCAAGGGTTGGTTCATTTACTCGGGGTGGTGGCGTGTTGTTCTGACTATTCCTCGACCATAATTACGATTGGTACAGTTACGCTGGTTACCTCTCCGTCCATGATGCGCATTTCCTTTCGATTACGGTATGCGTTACATTAATGCATTGCCCCCGTGCGCCCTTGCTTTATGGTTGATTCTGCTGATTCACATATTGGGCCTGCTCTACTATCATCTGCCCTGACTGACACTCCATAGTACTGTGCTGTCCACCGCAAGATTCACAAATTTCCCATTTATTTTGAATAGCATTTCTTGAGCCACTGTTGCTTCTGATTTGTTTAGTTAGCGTGCGACATGATTTGCAGATTACTTAGAATCTCGTAATGCGCTCCGCTGAGGATTCCTCGGTGTCGAATATCTCTGAGCCCCGTTGACTGGTATTGGTAACAGCATCCTCCAGATCTCATGAGCTTGTCTGTGGTTTCTTCATTGAGCACCGCCGGATTGAAGCATCGATAGTTGTCTAAATTTGAGGCAACTCAAACCGTTGTAGAACGTATGCACCTGCATCCACTTAGTTAATCTATGATGTGGACATCTCCTCAATAGCTCATGAAATCTCTCCCAAGCCTCAGCTAGGTTCTCCCCCTCAAATTGTCTAAATGTATTAATTTCTTGCACCAATTGAGCTATTTTCGAGGGTGGGGAGAATTTGGTCAAAAATTTTTGTACTAAGTCATTCCATGAGGTGATGGAGTCTGGAGGTTGGCTAGTCAACCAGTGTTTAGCCCGGTCACTAAGTGACAATGGGAATAGCCGTAGTTTGACAGCTTCTTCGGTTACCCCATTGCCAGTCGTATCCACGGACCTCAATCACGGCCGATCAAATGTGCATTCGGGTTCTCAGTCGGTAACCCATGGGCCGGATATTATTAATGACATCACCAAGGTCACTCCTTTTAACTCAAAGTTGTTACTTTGTATAGGTGGTGTTAGTGTATGGCTATTTGAACAATGTAGGTGTAGAGCAAACTCCTCAGTAGCATATGGCGATTATCGGTACGTATGAAGGGTGTGGTGGCCGTTTCTATAGTTCTGTCCGATGCGATTTCCACATTGGTTCATCCCCCATCATGAATATGTCTGCGATACACTTGATCTTGCATGATTTCAGAGGTGAGTGCGTGGGTCTTTCTCGTGTCGATCACGGTGTCCGTTCACGATTCGGGATCGAATAGAAATGATTCCTGTGATCTTGTCTTTGCATACACTCCAAATACTTTCTTGAAATCACATGATAAGAATGAAACCAAATCACAACACAGATGCAATAAAGAAGAACATGTAAACCAGGAATAAAAGTAAAAAGACATGATCAAGAAGTGAGAATAACTAAAGAAAGTAAAATTGATCCAAAGTACTATCTATGGCACGATTGTCAATATCAACACTAAACTTGACCCAGCGGCTTGGCAAAAACTTGTGTGGTAGATGGTGAGTGTGTAAATTAATTGGGGCATGGCCGTGTGCACAAGTGCAGCGTCGAGGATGCGTAGTGTAGTGGTTAGTCAGTGTCGTTCCCTCAAGAAGAAGCATGTTGATGCGATTTAATGACCGACAATATTTGGATCTAATCTAGGCCAGTGCGACTAAATTACTTGAATTAATAAAAACCTAAAATTGAATGTATTGAATTATATCGATGATGAGAAGCCTAGGGTTTTTGCGATGGATGTCAATCCAATTAAGGACTTACTGAAGTATTTATATGAGTTATGTTAGCAGGTTGGTCTTTTCTACAAGATATTCTCTCTCGAGATATATTTGTCTATCTCGCAAGTGGGATATATTGCATCTTTGCCTTAACCTCTCGACTTTGAAACGCTTAAATGCTCAAACCCGAGTGCCACACTTGCAGTTTGGAATATCTCTATTCTTCGACTACCCAAGTGTTGCTTTAACCATGTCTCTAGAAGTTATCTTCTCTCGATCTCAAACTCCCAGCTTTAGCATGCCACGGTTGGCCAGACAATAACATGTAATTAAACCCAGAATTAAAGCAAACATATGAACTCATATTAACCTTCAAATAAGCCAAAACTAAAAATCAATCCATCAAACTGTAGTTAAGGTTGGAAAAACCCTAGAGAAAAGAATTAGTTCATCATATTATTCACTACAGATTGAAGAATTTGAATCATGAAGTGGGTTGAAGGAAAGACTACAGAAAAATTCGTCTCTGCGATTTGTCCCGAATCCGTCTAGCTTAATCTCTCACTCCTGTATCTCCTCCTTCTTTTCGATCCAATCCCCCTTTTTACTTCGAAATTACTCCTTTTTTATACCTCGAGACGCGGGCTCATCAATGGCCAAGAAAGCTAGGGTTTTTCGAGTTCAGTAATGGAAAGAGGCTCGGCCGTAGCGACGAAGGTGGCTCCATGGCAGACAGGCCTTTGATTTGGGCTTTGAGGTTGTAGCGTGGAGGTCTGCTTGTGGAGTGCCCGCCACGGCGAAGGGGGTCTTCGCAGCGACGAACCCGTAACCCTTTGTGATCTTTGCCTTTCATCATTACGCTTATGCTCGATTTTCTATCTTTTAACCGCCCTTTTGATTCCAACATCGCCATATTCTATAGAATAATATAATATGAGAGATTAGCGTGATATTAATGAAAAAGACTGTGAATCATGCATTTTAGCTATAAAGAACACCGAGAATTTAACTGAAATGCACGCATGATTCATCCCAATCAATGAGCATGTTGTGTACATATGGAAGACATCTTTAAGTCATATCATACACAAACTAATCTCATTTGAGGTGGGATGGACCCACTACAAAAAAAACACCCTTCATTGACAGAAAAATCCTTGACTTATTGTGATATCTATCATTATAACCTATTATAATAGACAACCATGACTTATATATATATATATATATATATTTGAAGTAATCTTGACAGATTCTAGACTTTAGGGAAGAAACGTTGACATAACATGAACTGACATTGACATAATTTAATGAGTCAAGGTAAAATTAGTAAAGATACTTTTTTTTAGATGAATTAATTTATTGGAATAAAAGGTTTGTTAGCCATCTAGGTTTTACAATGCATATAAATTTATAGATGAGCCTTTCGGCTCTTCCCCTTTTCATTTGTTTCAAAACCTGACATACACATTCATTCCCAAACCCTAAAATCTCAGAGTCTCGACACCATTAATAAAAAGTGAGTTGAACAACCATCAGTTTGTAGGCAAGAGCGGCAACAGCCAAACATGGTCTCAGCTACAACTTCTTACATAGGAATACTCCCATCAGAACTTGCTAGAAGAGATCATCTACGGTTAAAAGGTATGATTACTTTAAATTTGTTGCTTATTCCGTATGCATTCTTGATGACCTGAAGTTTCCCTTTAGATTTTATGGAATATACATGTTTAGGTTCTAAGTTGCGGTTTTGATTTAAGGTTAGGGTTTCTAATTTTGTTTATTTCCTTAACATAGTGATTGTATTTGTCTCCAAAATGAGAAATTTTTTATTTTGATTCAATGGGTATAGAAAAAGGAGAACAAATAGGAATGAATTTGGGTGCAATTGAATCACTTAGTTATTTTATATTTTGAGATTAATTTTTATAAGTGAGTAGGTGAATGATGGAAGCAATTCTTGAAAATAAAATCTGAAGATTAACCAATAAGATATGAAGTATTTTTAATAGGAAAACCTAAATGCTCACAAGTTAGTTTATGCAAACACCACATCGGCTCACTCTAACCTCTATGTTCATAAACTTAATTAAGTGTTTCCTACATCAATCTCTTTTCTTTTCTTTATTTTTCTTTCTTTATAAAACATTTATATGATATGATACCTTGAATCCATTATATAGAGCAAATTCCCTATAATTATATATCTCTTTAACAAAAAACAGAGTTCTAGTGCTTTACGGGTACATTTGTTAATATGCCTAGGGGTGATGAAGTGGTTATTGAAGAGAAGCATGAGTAGCTATTATAATCACCATCAGCTTTAGGATAATTATTAGTGATTTAAGGCGAGCGGGTTCTCCTTATTTCGGTTGGACCTGCCCGTCCATTTTGGAAGACCCCACCATTGTGGGGCTTACTACTAATAAAAGTTATACGTTTTATTATTCGATCTTATATATATTCTTTTGTGGCCTATCAAAAAAATTAGTAATACTATTATGCTATCATGTTTATATAATTTCCCGTAGTTATCATGTTTATGCTACCACTACCATGCATTAGCACTATATAATCACTCCCATTTTTATTATTCGACCCCACCATTTTTCTTTGTTATATAATTTCCCGTAGTTATCATGTTTATGCTACCACTACCATGCATTAGCACTATATAATCACTCTCATTGGTTAACTATAATGGACATGTAAACAATATTCTCATCACCACACCCACCATTGAACCTAACGCCATACCACCTTTATCATTTGCATGTTTTTCCCATGGTCACCGCTATTTTCATTGCTTCCATCACCTTGGATGCTATCCTCAGCATTGCCACTTCTATTGTTGGAAGCACATGAACCAAGAGTGTGCTTGAAACGAAACTTTAGAAAAATAGTTAGAGTTGAACTCTTATAAGAATTAACTTTTTTTATTCAAATTCCAAGATAATTTTTTCTTCTAGTTATATTATTTCTCTAACAATGTAAGAATTGCTTACTGATAATGTAGAACTTATTCTCTATCAATTACATCTACATAAATTGTATCAATATAGCGATAATTTTTTTTTTGTCTCCTTTTTTTTATGATATGATTAATGTATACTAAAACAATTTTTTTGCTAACTTTTTTTTTATATGAACGATCATCTTTAATATTTATTTATATCTTCAAAAATTTAGGAATAAATAAAAATTTAATTATAACTTATCAAAAAAAATTAATTATACTTCTGATTTTTCTTATTTGTTTAACCCACTCATAAGTTTTAAATCTAGTATGGTATGTTATGCTTTTTTTTAAATTGTTATGATTTTGGGCTTTTAAATCTCTATGTATTACTTTGTGGATTTTAGGGCTCTTGGATCAAGATGGAGAATAGAAGAAAATTTTCTTGGTTCTGAGTATTTAAATAGTACAAATCACGAAACTAAAATTGTGGGGATAGAGTCTCGGGTAAAATCACCCTTGCCCATTTGATTTTTATTGAATACATGTGGCGATCTCGTCGGGATTGCAGAATTTGAATGTGCTTATTTGGATGTTGTAAACATGATAGGTATGAGGATTCTTTTACATTAATGAACTTTTAGCTTATAATTTTAAGCTTTGGACATATTTAGTTTGTTTTTAAAAAAATTGTTAAAATAGTTTGAAAATGAAAATAATGCTCAAACTAGTGCGCGAACAGTAATGTCATAGTCATTGGCTACGGCATTGAAATTTTTTTTAATTTAATGCCACAGTTACAGATTACAACATTACAAATGTTTGAAAATTTTTTAAGTTAATGCAACCACTAACTGTGGCATTACTGTTCACGTACTAGTTTGAGCATTATTTTCATTTTCAAACTATTTTAGTAATTTTTTTTTAAAAAAAAAAACCAAATATGTCCAAAACTCTATAATTTTTATGTCCATATTAAATTGCTTATGAGCGATAAGTTCTGTACATTGCGATTTTCTCGATATTAGACCTGCCCCATTGAAATGATATAAAAAGGATTTGATTTGATGGTGGTGAGATTAGAGATCCCATACGCCCAACCATTTTTGAGGTCATCATGAAACTATGTAGGGTCATTCAGTATGATATCTGATTAGCAGAGCAGTTCAATTGGACATTTTGAGTGGGAAGCATATCCCTCCATGTCATGTAAGTTGCTTTCCAAGACATTTTATATTGTTCTCCATGGTTTGAAATTCTCAAGGGCTTTTACTATGCTATTTAACTTTCTATTTTTATTATTCATGGGCTGGAAACATATTTGTCATTTTGATATTGTTGTTGAAAGAAAAACTATTAAAGTAAGAAAAGAGTGTTCTAGAGAAGGCTGAATCACAACCCATTCTTTTAATTATTACATCTCTCTAAATTCGAAACTAATATTTGTATTCTTCTTTAATATCTGCAATCGAGTTGAGCATTTTATAAATTAAAAAAAAAAAAAAACGTCATGCTTTTAATTACATCTTCAAACAGGCTACCTTGAACTTGTCAATGTACATATTTGCTTAGCGCCTATATGTCTCCCATGTTTCGTAACTTTTTCTTTCAGTGTTTCTATGTAGTTTTTTTTATCATAAGTTTGAAGGTTTATAAATTTTACCACCTCCTTGGAATCGTCCTTTCTCAACATCGTTGCAAGACTTTCCAAAGCTTATAGTCATTAGCACTAATGCTCCATACAGTAAGATTTCTACATGCATAAAGAGGGCATGTGCTTGCTCTAAACAATGTACAATTTTATTGATGCATTTTTATAGATTTATTAAAGTCCTTACTAGTATTACTACTTTGACGAATGCCAATGTGTGAGCATGTTTAATAATTTGGATTTGTTTTGAGGTTTTTATAATTTAAAAATGATTCTTATTTATTTATATTATTATTATATTAATAATAATAATATTATTATTATTTATATTATTATTACTATTATTATTATTATTACTACTGCCATTACTACTACTATTATTATTATTATTATTATTATTATTATTATTATTATTATTACCATTGTTATTATTTTTACTATTATTATTATTATTGTTGTTGTTGTTATTATTATTATTATTACTACTATTTTTAAGAGTTAAACACTTTAGTTATAATGTAGTAATAATAATAATAATAATAATAATAATAATAATAATAATAATAATAATAATAATAATAATAAATAATACACACACACAATTAGACGCCTCAAACTTGGGTCCATTGACAACCACAATCTTGAAACCTGTGTGTCTCATATTATGAGACTCATACATAAGTAAAAATGGCCACATTGGTCCATACATCCATACTCACTAAAAATATATCCAACCAACTATATTACCATAATTCAAGAGTTAATACATCACTCTTAATACAAACATATATTAAAATTTAAAATTCTAATATATGTTATACAACAAGTATCTACCAAAGCCACATGTCGGCTTTGGTCTCAAAAGCGGCCTCTAGTGAGCGCCATCCTCCCGAACACTCCCCTCGTACTAAAGCCAATGATCCTTCGATTGGGTGAGCGAATGCCCAAGAGTGATAATCTTCTACATATATTACTCCCCACCTAAGCGCATACGTACTTACAAATCCAAACACATTCAATCAAATTCATGATCCTACTTGAATGTCTACATGCCCAATCCCATGTCTCGAGTCATCACCGACTCCCTCACACATGGCTAAGTCAAATGTGAGAAAAACATTGTTTTCAAAACAAAAGGTTTTTGTTCTCGAAAACGTACTACCGAGTTTTGGTAAAATCTATTGGACAACCCTCCGAGGTGAATTGTTGGGTAATTCTGGGTCCGCCTCCGAGATGAACTGTTGGACAACTCTCCAAGGCAATTATTCGAAAAATATTCCTTGAAATTCCTTTCACAACCATTTTCATTTTTCTTTCATTTTCTTTCATGTCATGCACTCACACCTACCATTCTAGGGTGCCCCGGTGCATATGGAATGCATTATGCCATTTCCAAACCATTCATGCCAATATATCAATTATGCATATATTAACAAAATTTAACTCACATACATCATGTTATTCAATTCATGGCAATAACATCAAAATTAGCTCATAGCTAATAAATAATTCAAATAATTCATTTTGAATCACCCAAACAACACAAAATCACACACAAATCACGGAATGCGAGAAATTTCAGGCTCTAAGACTGCTCACGGCCACACTAGTGGGATTTTCTTCACTCTGCCTCAATATTTTGAGACCGAAACACCTGGTCATCCATGCCTCAACAAATCCTCATCCATTAAAATGGCTCTTAGCCAAAGAATAAACCAAGTAGGAGAAGACCCCTACCTCTTGGAATTGTCGAAACTCCACAAAATCAATATCCACGTGTAGCCCTTGCAGCATAGATCAACTTTGCTTCTTGGCCTGATGAGAACCGACGGTCCGAACGTCGGGAAATCTAGAGAGAAGTTGCACTTTCTCTCTCTAAAACCCCATTCTCCCCTCACTGCATGCACCAGCCAGAAAAATGGAGAAGAAGATGGTCTTTTTTGTCTTATTTTAATCTTTTAATTCTTTTCACTTAATTCCCTTTGTGTCCTTTAGTTTGATTTTAAAAGCTTTTTGACACATGGCTTAATCTAAGCCATTTATCTCTATCCTCTCACTAATCATGCAACATGTGTTACATGGGTACATGTAGTAGGTGACTTTTGTCACATTACATGTCTCTCACAAGTTGTCATACTCACCCGACACCCTGTGCTTTGAAAAATGTGAAATTCGACCGGTCTCCCGACTCCGACGAAATTCGACGTAGTGAGCTAGATTTCATGAGACGATTCCAACTATGAAGTCCGCTTCTCGCCATCCAAGATATATAAAATTCCATTTTGATCGAAATTACCATTTTACCCCTTTTTCAAAATTGGAATTTCTCTAAGCTTACATTCTCCTTCCTAAAAAGAATTTCGCCCCGAAATTCGCATAATCACAAACAAAATCACATGCATATGCAACGTGCACTATGCCATGCATGTAAACTAGTCATTTAAGTATTAAACGACTAAAACCAATGCACCTTCATCCCTAAACAAGAAGGATAGGTGGCCCGCATCATGTCCTCGCCTCCCACGCGCTGACTCCTCCACTCACGCTGTCGCCATAAAGACCCTTTACTAGCTCCTCACGGCCCATCGCAAAACCCGATCTCTATTATCCATAATGCACACTGGTCCCTCCTCGAATGTCTCATCCGTGTCAACCTCAATCTCTCCCCAATCCACTAAGCACGAGCCGATCCGGAGTGTACCTCCTGAGCAAGAGACGTGAAACACCTCGTGACACCTAACATGTCACAGAAAGCCAACCGGTACACTATGCTGCCTAATTCCTCTCGAGCATCCGGCGCCCAATGAACCTCCGCGATAGCTTCCCGCGCTTGCCGAACCTGACCACTCCTCTCTTAGGCATCACCTTCAAGAAGACGTGATCTCCAACCTCGAACTCTAAGAGTCGACGTCGCACACGCCTAGCTCTTCGTCTTCTACTCGAGCCGTGAGAAGACGCCATTACATCAAGCTCACCTTCTGAGGTGTCTCTAATCGTGATCAAGACCGTTGATGGAGCTCTCTCCCATCTCTGGGCCCAACATATCAATGATCTCGCATGTCTCCCCACACAATGCCTCATATGGTGCCATCCGTACACTCGCCCGAGCAATCGTTGTCAGAGGTGCAATTTCCACTAAGAGCCGTTGCTCTTCCCAAATCCACTTTATGATCCAAGCACGCATGCTCGCAAAGATGTCCTCTAACACCGTATGGTCCTCTCCGACCGACCATCCGTCTCGTGCGGAAAGTCGCACTCATGATCGCCCGCAGGCCCATAGCCTTTGAAACTCCTCCAAAGTGAGTCAGAAAACCTCGTGTCTCTATCGACACTATGATTCTCGTACCCATGCAGCTGCACGATCTCTCGAATATACAACCAACATAATCTCTCCAATGTGAAGGTCATCCGCACTCCGGCCAGAAAATGTGCTCGCACTTCGTGAGCCTGGCCCACTATCACCCATACCGCATCATGCCATGTGTTCGTGGGCAAGTGGGTCAAGCAAAATCCATCTACATGTCTCACTTCCACTCAGCCACCCAATGGCTAGCAGGCTCTGCCGCTCTGTATTCACTCTTAACTCCGCTTAACACATGAGACATCTTCGAACAAAGTCCCCTACGTGTCTCTTTATTCTGCTCCAGTAATACTGACGATGAAGATCCTGGTACATCTTCATGCCACCTAGATGCACGGAAAATCGAGAGCAGTGAAACTCCATGAGAATCTCCTCTCAACCTGGCCAACTGGGAACCACTCACCCGGGTCCCTTCTATACCGAAGACTACCATCCACGTGGACGGTCCAAATTTCATCACTTGTATTTCCCACTACCCGGTCCCCGATGGACACTATCTCCTCGCCGTCCCATCCCCAGGACTCGATCACCACCTGGCCATCGCAGACTCGCAGCTACTAAACTCCCCAAATGCACTCGAGCATGCCGTCATCATATCCCAAACTGTCCTATAGTCTCGAGCATCCGCCACTCCCGGGAAGCTATACTAGCCAATGCTCCCCATGACTTCCGACTGAGTCATCAGCCACCACATTTGCCTTACCAGGATGGTAATGCAAGGTGAAGTCATAATCCTCTAGGAACTCTATCCATTTGCGTTGCCTCATATTGAGGTCCCGCTGCGTGAAAATATACTTCAGACTTTTGTGGTCTTAGTACACCTCGAATTGCTCGCCATATAAATAGCGGCGCCAAATCTTCAAGGCGAAGACTACGGCCCCCAACTCCATGTCATGAGTGGGGCAATTCTACTCATGATTCTTCAATTGACGGGAACCATAAGCTACTACCCTTCCAGACTGCATCAAAACACATCCCAGTCCGGCCCTCGAGGCATCACAATACACTGTATACCCCTGTCCCATGTCCCTTGTCCGAGACTATCAAGATAGGAGCAGTAGTGAGCCTCCTCCTAAACTCCTGGAATGCCTCCTCGTATCGGTCATCCCAATCAAACTTGACCTCCTTCCGGGTCAATCTCGTCATAGGTGCTGCCAATCGAGAGAAATCCTCAATGAATCCCGTAGCACTCCAAATAATCCTATGAAAAACTCCATATCTCGAAGACTCACTGCCTCCCAACTCATCACGGCCTCAACCTTTTCTGGGTCCACTGACACGCCTGATGTCGACACCACGTGTCCTAAAATCTCACCTCGCAAGCCAAAACTCCCACTCATCGAACTGAGTAGAGCCACATCTCAAAGAATCAGAAACAATCCTCAAGTGATCCTCATGCTCCCTCTCTGACTGGGAGTAGATCAAAATGTCATCCACGAAGACCACAACAAATTGATCCAAATAGTGTTGGAATACCCTATGCATGAGGTCCATGAATGCCGATGGCGCATTAGTCAATCCAAAGGGCATTACCGTAAACTCAAAGCGCCCATAACGTGTCTTGAACGCTATCTTAGGATATCCGCCTCCCCAACTCCCGCTTAATGGTAACCAAAGGCGGCTCCATCTGGAATAGACTCAAGGCCTTCTCAATCGTCAAGCAAGTCATCAACTTTACGACAATGGGTACCGATTCCTTATCGTGAACTCCCGTTTCAACTGGGCTTCTGCAGTCAATGCACGCCAAAGGGTCCCGCTTCTTCTTCGCAAATAGAACCGAGCGCCCCATGGTGAAGTGCTCTCCGCCTAACGAACCCCTTTGTCCAATAACTTCAGAAATGGACTTCAGTTCCCCGCAACTCAACCGGTGCCATCCTATGTGAAGTCATAGAGATGGGCGAAGTACTAGGGTGTAACTCGACACTCGAAGTCTTACAACCCTACGTAGGCAATCCCAAGAGCTCATCCGAAAAACATCCTCATACTCACTACTCGAGGTAGATCTGTCCTGCCTCACTCGCCCTCTAGGCAAGGCTTTGCCAGCCAACCCGCCAACCGCTCCATCACACTGACTCGTACACTATATAAGACAAAATATCGTGCTTCGTCTCCCGAAATACAACACGAGTACCATCCCGCGCAGGCAGAACCTCCCACGATCACAATCGATGACTAATCCATCCTGCGGATGACGCCGGACTTCCGATGATGTCCATGACCTCAAGTCCACTGTGAGTAGAATCCTAGAGATTTCTGTACGCAACCAACGACATATCATCCATATCCCCGCCCCTATTCCCCCTGGGCATCTACATACAAAGGCTCCTCCCAAGGCCTCAACCTCTAAGCCTAACTCTATCACACCGGATAAAAAAAAAAAAAAAAGCCAGAATGAATGAATGCACCACCATAATCACAACACTTGCCCATGCAGTATAGCAAAAACATACCTCGGGAGGATCGGGCCGATTCGCTGACTACCGATGGTGTGATGGCGAGACATTTCATGTATCTCTGGGATGTTCTTCGTCAGGTTTGTCTCGCTCTCTACTTCATAGTCCGCTCTCTCCCGGCCCGCCTCGTAACCGGAGGTGCCCGCGGCAGCCCCTCGACCGAAATCGAAGCCTCGACCTATACAGGTGCGAGGAATATATCAGATTCTTCCCGCCCCACCGACCGGGATCAAGGCTGCCTTGAAACCTTGGGATCCCTGTCTCTGAGGGCAATTGATTAGTGCTCAAAAAGTGCTATTTTGAACCCTGTTTATTATAGGTTTTGAGCACTCTTTGTGTACTAATCAGCCCACTAACTGTGACGGTACATTAAGGTCCTCGTTATTCAACATCAGCCAGGGCAAATTCTTGCGCCATGAGCCAACTGTGCCAAAATTATCGAAATAATTCAAACATGAAGAACCCGAGTTGAACTCATCAAGCGTGATCGATCCTGCATGGAAAGAAGAGCAAAAGTGAAAAGAAATGGAGCACTGCAAGAATGCTTCCTATGCGCACTGCTCATCCTTCCGCGAGCACTGCTCATGTCTCCCGCAAACATTGTTCAATTGCTTTAGACTTTCTACTGCTTTTTTTTTGTTACAATTTTTGTTTCTTCCCATTTTATCCCTTCTAATACCTTTCGATCTTGGTTTTTTTGTAATTTTCCCTTGTTTTGAGCATATATAAGCCTCAATATGTACAAACTTTGAATCAATCAATAAAATTGACGGGAGAAGCTTTCAGCTCTCCCACCTTTCTCACTTTCTCTTCCTTTTCTCTCATTTTCTTGGCACTTTTTGGGCAGCCAAACACCCTCTGAGGATGACAACTCGGAGGATGCGAGGCTAAAATCCCTTCCTCCTTGGAAGGTATGCCGCCGGAGGTTCCCCCCGTTTTTTCACTTGTGCATCACCGTTTCGTTTCTCCTTTTAACACTAGGTTTGTATCCTTCGATTCATGCTGAACGGTCACATTGCAATCTTTAAGTGCTCATTTGATGCTTACATTAGATTCGTGATGTTCATTAGTTACCATTTATTACTCCATTGTAAATGTGAGCCGAAGGAGACCTTTCGCTTTGAACTGACCGGGAGAACATAAATGGCCAAAGGAATGCCATTTCTAAAAGGATAATTGTTTGGCAGCTTTAGGAGAATTTAAATGGGGTTCTGCTCGAGATGATTATAGGTCATCCTCCCAACGCGAGGTCGGAACCCGATAACCTCTCAAAGCGGACCTTTTAGAACTCGAATCCAAAAGAGCCCGACACTTTAAGGGCTCTATTTACATTTTTTCTTATTTCGCTCAGCCCGTGAACAACCAACACCCCCTGTTTTTACAAAACCTTAAAATCCAAATTGAAATTCACAATTTTAATCATCAAGAAATCATTTGTACAAAGAAACCCCATCCCTGTGTTCGACCTAAAGCCACTATATTAAAAGAGATTTGCTACTATTGGGTCAGATTTAAGATATAAATTTTGGTTGGACCTTGCACACCCACCGTGGCACGAACTGTAAATCCTCCTCATACGTCTGCCCCGGCCGGCAATGGCAAAGACACCATCCTGCCCACGGCATAACCATCCGCCCCTAAACACGATGGCCACTCGACTTTGGAACCCCTGAACTAGAAGCCCTCTCTGGGCTTTTCCCCAACCGGAAGAAGAATGACTCTCCTTCATTTTCAATACATTCAGATCCTGAGTGCTCCGAGCATCCGATCTCTCTACGGTCATGGCGGCCCCAACCATAGTCCATATCTCACAGCGAAGTCCTACAACTCTGCCTCGAATAGACAATCTCAGCCCATTCTCAAATTTCCCGACCTTGGCCAGGTCTCAGGGCCAATCGCCGCCAGTCGAGCCAACCCGTGACACCGGCCACATACTCAATCACACCCTAGCCCCGTTTGCCTCGCGGAACTCCCGAGCCTTCGTGATGTTCAAGAATGTGTCCGAAAAATACTTGTCCATGAACAACACCTGGAACTCTGCCTATGTCATTGCCTCTAGCTCCCTAGAGGTTTTCGCCCAATTCCGCCACACTTAGGCCTCGCCCTCTAGTTAGAATGCAGTTAGTTTGATCCTGGTCGTATTAGAGGTAATCTCCATAGCCTCCAATACCTTCTAAACCTGCATGAACCAATGGTCTGCCACCATCGGATCTCCTCCCCTTGTGAATATCGGAGGATGATGTGCCCTGAACCTCTGGAGGTTACTGATCTCCTCGGCTACCCATCGCACTAAATTTCAGGCAATGTCAAAGAACTCGCAATCCCATGCCCTCAAGAAAGGCCCGCCGGGTCAAATATCAGGTGTCGCTAGCACCTTGTACGCACTTACGTCCTTCCTCTCTGTGGCGACTAGCCATCCGCATTACGCCAAATGGCAAGTTGTTTTAATGCAAAGATCTCTAAGTTGTAAACACAAATTTCGAGACACTATTCACATACTCTAAAATTTTTCCGGGGACTTTAAATCATACGCAAATAAAATACTTGCCTTATTTTATTTATTTTTTATTTTTTATTTTAAATCTCAGAACAAAGGTTCATGAATGCGATTCATGAACAAGGATTCAAATAAAGGATCGTGAACAAGGCATCGGGTCAAAACTAGTTGCACAAAGTAGGCACCTAAGGACTCCCGCTGGGCGGCGCTGCTGCACTACTCCCGGCGCCGCTGGGCTAGCGCCATGTCCCGGGCGTGCGTATTACATCGCGGTCGCGGTCGTATTGCGGTCACGCCTCTGGCGCCGCTTTACGTGCCCCGCCAAGCGACATAAATTGTATCAGGACGCAGGTCTCATGCCACGTCACTACGCCATGTCGCACAAGACTCATGTCGCCATGTCGGCTTCCCGCCTCAGTTGACTCGTCACGATACAAAATTTGCATCGTGACACTCCCGCTGGCTGCCCTCGCGGCGCGTTGTCGCCAAGATGTCGCAGCTCCGCTCCTTATCTTAGGCGCCACAGACCGGTGATCGCAGCCCCTTTGTTATACCAGATCGCAGCCTTGCTGCGCCGTATCGCGACACCAAATGTCGCCTCCTTGTCATGATACAAAAATTGTATCGTGACTTAGAACCCATGCCGCGCACACTACTGCGCGTATCGCAACGCTCCTACGCCATATCGCAGGGCGCTGGGTGCCGTGTCGCAGCCCGTGTCGCGACACAAGGGTTGCCCCTCCACCACGATACAAAATTTTGTACCGTGACACACTCCCATGGCTAAAGGCTATGCGCACATGGGTTTCGGCCATTACCCACACGCAAACTCGGCCTCACTGTGGGCTCTTCTAATTGTATCACAGGCGCAAGGCTGGCGCCTGTGGTCGCGCCCGCGCGAGGCCCTGCCTCTACCCTCGTGGTCACGATACACCGCTGTATCATGACCCAACCGGGAGGCCGGCGAGCCCATCCAAATTTCCTACACGTTTTCCTCCTTTTCTTGTTCCACTTATCAGAAGACATCAAAAAATCATTTTTTCAAATCTTCCAGTAGAACCTCAGAGAATTATTATTTCTTTTTTTTTTTTTCCTTTTTTACATTCTCAGAAACTTTTAAAAAATTTCAACATATATATTTTATTTAATTCGACTATTTTGCCCAAAATTTCTTCCCTTAATCATTTTTCTCAAACTTAGGGGTTATGTTTTTCGAATCTTTAATGTTCCATATATTTTCTCCTATGCTAGCTCACTCAAGCATTAAATCACACAATTCAATCACACAAAATTACACAATACCCATCAAATGCATGCTGATGCATGATCTAACCTATCTATCAAGTCCTAGGTAATCGAGGTCAACTACTTGATACTTAAGTTATACTTTAGTATCTAACATTAAGCCTCTAGGTATTTATAAACCTAGGCTCTCATACCAACCGTGACGCCCCCAAATCCCTGTGGGGTCCATCGACAACCCTGGTCAACCCACCAAAAACCCGTGTGTCTCATATTATGAGACTCATATTATTGAGTAAAATGGCCACATCAGC
The DNA here is from genome assembly GCA_016808115.1 of Tetrastigma voinierianum. NCBI lineage: Eukaryota > Viridiplantae > Streptophyta > Magnoliopsida > Vitales > Vitaceae > Tetrastigma > Tetrastigma voinierianum. Next base: position 280,010 of record JAEQBH010002842.1, read on the forward strand.
CGATACATCCATACTCACTAAAAATATATCCAACCAACTATATTAACATAAGCTCAAGAGTTAATACATCACTTTAATACAAACATATATTAAAATTCTAATATTCTAAATACATGTTATATAACAAGTATCTACCAGCCATGTCGGCTTTCTTCCTCAAAGTGGGCCTCTAGTGAGCCGTCGCTCCGTAACACCCGCACCGGGGGCCAATGATCCCTCTCGACAGGCGAGCACGCCCAACAATGATAATCTCCTACACAAGCATTCCCCTACTTGCTCGTGATACTTAATTGTTAAACTGAACACATTCAAGCAAATTCATTATCCTACTTGAATGTCTACATGCCCAATCCCATGTCTCAAGTCCTCATCGACTCCCTCACACATGGCTAAGCCAATGGGAGAAAACACTGCTTTCAAACAAAAGGGGTTTTTGTTCTCAAAATCATCACCGAGTTTTGTAAATTCCATCGACAACCTCCGAGGTGAATTGCCGGGTAATTCGGGTCCGCTCCGAGATGAACTCCATTGACAATCCTCCAAGGCAATTCTTCGGAAAATATTCCTTGAAATTCCTTTCACAACCATTTTCATTTTTTTTTCATTTTCTTTCATGTCATGCACTCACACCTACCATTCTAAGGTGCCCTAGTGCATATGGAATGCATTATGCCATTTCCAAACCATTCATGCCAATATATCAATTATGCATATATTAACAAAATTTAACTCACATACATCATGTTATTCAATTCATATATAATAACATTCAAAATTAGTCTACATGAGCTAATAACAATTCAAACAATTCATTTTGAATCACCCAAACAACAGCCAAAAATCATGACATAAATCGTGAACAATATAACCCTAGGCTATAATCGTTTCATGGTCACACTAGGGATTTTCTTCACTCTGCTCAACATTCCTTGAGACCCGAAACACGGTCATCCATGCCTCAACAAATCCCCATCCATTAAAATGGCTCTTAGCCAAATAATAAACCAAGTAGGAGAAGACCCCTACCTCTTGGAGTTGTCGAAACTCCAAAAAAAATCGGTGTCCACGTTGCAGAGCCCTCGCAGCCAGATCAACTTCGCTGGGCCCAAGAGAACCACTGTCCGACCGGAATCTGTATAGGTCAGACTTTCTCTCTAAAACCCCATTCTCCCCCTCACTGCACGTACCAGCCAGAAAAATGGAGAAGAATATAGTCTTTTGTCTTATTTTAATCTTTTAATTCTAATTTAATTCCCTTTACGTCTTAATGATTTTTAAAAGCCTCGACATTACTTCGCTTAATTTAAGCCATTTATCTCTATCCTCTCACTAATCATGCAACATGTGTCACATGGGTACATGTAGTAGGTGACTTTGTCACATCACATGTCTTCTCACAAGTCACATACGACACCCGACACCCTGATTCGAAAAACATAAAATTCGACCGCCTCAAATTCGACGCAAATTTGACGTGATACCTAGATTTTGCGAGACGATTCCAACGGTGAAGTCCGTTTCATCATTCGAGATCAGTACTCCGATTTTTAACCGAAATTACCATTTTACCTTTCCTAAAATTGAATTTTCTGGTTTTACAATACACAGTATTATTATAATAATAATATTTATTATTATTATTATTATTATTATTATTATTATTATTAGTCCAAATTATTTGCATAAAACTTCTACTATGAATGTTATTATTTGCTCCGTTTTGTTATTATTACTCCAAACTATTTGCCTAAGACTTCTACTATGAATGTTATTGATATGTTCATTTTTTGTTTGTTATGTCTCAATCCTTAATTATGGTATTACTATCTCTCTTTGTATATTAATTTTACTTAAATATGAAAAATCTATGTATCATGTTTGATGATCAATATTTCTTTTAGTTCTTACTATCTTCATTTGAGTTGCACATAGTCATGGATATTAGAAATTGATAATGTAGTTTATTCATTATTATACTCTATCCTAAACTTTTCTTTTCTTAGTCCTCTGTGCACACGCAATACCTAGTCATGTTTGAATTTTTTAATTTATTTTTATTTACTTTTGCTTACTTTTTATTGGTGTTCTATTTATCTTATTAGGTACCCAAGAAACATAGCAAGATGAAGAAACGAAGACGACCTTTTATAAATATAGTATTGTCTTTCCAAATTAAGTTTGTAATCTGAATTGAATTGTTCTTAATTAGATTTTATTTATATGTAGAAAATGGAGAATGACTTGACAAAGATTTATGGAATTGTGTTTTCAATATTCAAATATAAATGCATATAAGAATCATTTTACATTGAGTAGTAATTTGTTGACATTATTCTTTGACTTGATTATTACTATTAGAAAATGAGTATCAAATTTAATCTATAGTAATAAATTCATTTTCATTAAAAACAAAAATTAAAATAAATAATATTAAATATTTCATTAGCAACCTTATCATAGTGTTATGCCCAACATTGACATATGCAATATAACCTATAACATATGTGATACCACAAATAAAGAAAACTTTGACATATATATATGTCAAGATGGCTTTAAAATTTTCTTGACACTGGCATAGATGACATTTATGAAAATTATCTATCTTAACATATATTCCATTTCTTGACGGTGAAAAACTATTAAGGAAGGCATTTTTTCTTATAGTGACCATAAGGAAGGTAAAACTCTACCACATAACACAATTGTATTCTCAGGGTTCGACTTTACCACAATTTGGAATCTTTACAAAGTAGGAAAAGCACCAACTTTACCAACCTAAAGATCATGCCAATAACGCATTTAAGGTCTCTGAGGGTCCACAAGTTGTCTTGGAACCTGGGGAGCATGTATCGATTATTAATTTAAAGACGGAATGTTGGTCACAAGTTGATGGCTATGCGCCTCACCAAACCCTTTGGTATTCTTTTTCTAGTTGAACACCGAGAAAATGAAATTAAAAGAGATATAAAGACAATAATTCCGTTGATCTTTTACTTGATTTCGTTTCACATCTTTAACTCTATTAAGACCTTAACGTAACTCGAACTTTTGCTTACCTTCTAAGCTTTGCATCTTGCTTGAATAGCTAATCATCTATTCTTATGCTTCCTTAAATTATTTAAACCCATTTTATTGATTTGAAACTATTAATATGTGAAACCCCAAAAAATCCATGATTTTGGATAAAGGGTAAAATAGTAATTTCAGTTGAAAAACCGAAATGTTTTTATATCTCGATTTACGAACCGATTTATCCTCGTCGAAATCGTCTCGGCGAGATTTAGCTACTACTCCGACCCTCGCTGATTCTCGGCGTAGGCGATTTCACGCTTTCGAGTGACGCAAGGCCGATTTACACACGATACATAGTATGCCACATGGCACCCTAAGAGAGTGACACTTGCATTGAAGGAACGGCCACACCAGCCATGTGTGGGAAATGAATCCCATGGCTCACATTGAGTCAGTGATAATGTCATAAAAGCGAAACAAAGCAAATATGAATAAGGATGGAAAAATTGAGAGTCACACAAACGGCTAGATGGTATGAGGGAAATTTCCTCCTTTGACCGAATGAGTGGTGTGCTCCAAAAAGGAGGAGAAAAGGCAAAGAGAAAGGAGAAAATGAGGAGAAAATGAAAGGGAAATGAGATGAGAAAAGAGAAAAAGAAAATAAAAGCAAAAAGAAAAGAAAAGAAAGGAGGAAAGGAACAAAAAAAAAGGGAAACGGTTCAGAAGAGAAAAGGAAGGAAAAGGAGAAAGGAGGAAGGGAAAGGGAAGATTTTCCGGCGGCACAGTCTCGACTGGGCTCGAGGGATTGCTGGCACGAGCTCGACCCACGGTGGACACCAAAGCCGGGAGTTTCACAAACTTCACAAAATGCAGATATTTTCACTTGGTTTACTTTTAGCCTAAAGGCTATATAATGGTAGGGGTTGCTTATGAGAGGCCATGTATATTAGTTCTAAGCTTTGGGACTAAGGGGTATGAGTTTCATGACCAGTTTCACACAGTCACCGACTATGGGAGTTAGGGTTTGGACTATAAACTGAAAGTTTCTAGGTGTTATGGTTATTTGTTGTGATGGCAATGATCGAACCCCGATTGTCCATGTCAGAAGGGATGGTAGTGTCTTGATTGAATGCTAATCCCAAGTTTATGACCTAATCAGGTGTTATTATCATTGTCAATAATACAAAGGTGTGGAAATGTTATGTTGATGCATGCTATTTGATGTATTAACATGGTTTGCATAGAGGTAGATTATATGTATAAATTATAATTGTCCATGGTTTATGAATGTTCATGTAGTGCTCATTCATGCATGTAACATGAAGGAAAATGCATTGGCATCATGCACTTCTTATGCACGGCCTACATCGAAGGCCAAGTCGGGCGGGCGTTGGGTATGGTTTATTCACCGTAGCAGAATGGGTCGAATCAGAAAATGGGACAAAGTCCAAGGTAGATTCACGAGTGTGTAAACGATCAAAATGATAAATTACATGTTTTAGGCTGAGCAAGCCGGGGTAGATCCTCTCTCTCCCCCAAAGGTGAAAGTCCTAAATGTTATTCACTGCTAGACATGAATCTGCCATGTAAGTTCGTGGAAAATGTTGAAAAGGCGTATGCATCCATGTAAACCCGAAACTGCAGCCCAATAAAAAGAAAGAGAAAAAGGAAAATCGTGTTTGATAAATAAAATCATTGTCTACCTATTTTTAGTCATGATGTCAAACACCGAAGGATCGGGTTTTATTCACACTCGTATTTCGTGTGAGGGAGTCGGTTGGAACTCAAGTCGTGAGCATGAGGGGTCGCATCTCATGCATGATATAGACATTTCATATAATAGTGAATAATTGTATGGAATGTGATTGATTGTTTATATATGCCATTACATATGCATTTTAGGTGGGGAGTAACCCTAGTAGGAGATTATCATCACGGCTTTCACACCCCGGGCCATGGAATCTCTTTCAGGTACAGAGTATTCAAGAGACGACGCCTACGATGTCACATGAGAATATGCCGAAATGTGGCTTTGAGTAAATATTTTGTAAACATGTATAAATATTTTTGTAAAACAGGCATGAAAACTTTTAAAATGGAGTTGATTATTTTCTGATGAGTATGGATGTATGGGCCCGACGTGACCATTTTTTTTACTCATGTTTGGGTCTCATGAGCAGAGACAATACTGTGCTTTCCGTATGTTGACTTCGTGTTCAAACCCGAACCCCAGATAGGGCGGTTCACATAATATATTAAGAGGATGTGTCAAAAACTATTAATATTAAGATTAAATACTTGAGGAATATACACTTATATCTCGTATTTATTATATTATACGCATACAAAAATTCTTATATGCGTGATAATATAATAAATACGATATAAATTCTTATATTCAAATTATTTAATCTTTTAATATTAATAGTTTTTTTGACATCATCTTAATATTAATAGTTTCAAATCAATAAAATGGGTTTAAATAATTTCAGAAAGCATAAGAATAGATGATTAGTTATTCAAGCAAGATGCAAAGCTTAGAAGGTAAGCAAAAGTTTGAGTTACGTTAAGGTCTTAATAGGGTTAAAGATGTGAAACGAAATCAAGTAAAAGATCCATGGAATTGTTGTCTTTGTATCTCTTTTCCTTTCATTTTCTCGGTGTTCAACTAGAAAAAGAATACCAAAGGGTTTGGTGAGGCGCATAGCCATCAACTTGTGACTAGCATCTGCCTTAAATTAATAATCGCATACATGCCCCTGGTTCCAAGACAACTCAGGACCCTGAGACCTTAAATGTGTTATTGGCATGATCTTTAGGTTGGTAAAGTTGGTGCTTTTCCTACTTTGTAAAGATTCCAAATTGTGGTAAAGTCGAACCTTGAGAATAAAATTGTATTATGTGGTAGAGTTTTACCTTCCTTATGGTCCATCCGCATCGAATAAGATTAATTAGTTTGTGTATAATATGACTTAAAGATGTTTTCCATTTGTACTCCTAATCAGGATACCTCTTGACTTGACAAAAAAATAATCCAAATTTTGGACACTCAAATGACAAATCAAGTGCCCTACAAAATGCAATGCCGACATGAAATAAGAATAAACAAAAAATGTGGTAGCCCCCATATGTAAAAGAATATGGATGAACGAATAAAAAAAAAAATCTATTGTTGTTTTGTGTCTAGGTGGGGATCATGGTCCGTCATTGTTTTTGGATTCTTGCTTCATCTTTATAATGGTTCGCATTTGTTTGGGTTATCTTATTTGTGTGCGGATCTTTGAGCATATCATTTGATCCGTTGGACTTTATTCTTGTTAAACGATTGTTCAAAAATAAAATAAAAAATAAAAATATGAGACAAACTGGAAAATAGATCAAGAAATTATTGCAGAAAACGGTAAAGACATGTAACACGAGACTCCATTATCAATCTAGAAATTACAAACTTTTTTTTCTAAAGCATAGACGACCAGTTTATCTGCACCTTGAAATAAAGGTTCGAGTAAATCCTCTCGGTCGGAACTACAACTAATAATGATTGAGAAGCAAACCCGATACCGAACCATCTTCAACAAATTCTTGATTGATGAACGCAAAAAAAAGACATAACTTGTCATAAGGTTCACAGCCCTTCAGAGCTAGGCTCGAACAAATGAAACAGGCATGCTTCCTTCCGTCTCCATAATCACTGCCTCTCCATTCCAACCACTTTTACCCAACGTCTCATAATAGAACCACCCTCTCTCCCCTTAGCACATCTTTCCGCAACACAAACCAACACCTTATCGCACCCTAACCTCCACAACTCTCATCAGCCGCCGGATTCATCCTCCAGTCATTAAACCCACTTTGCCGTTGGACACATAGCCACCGGTTATCCACGCCGGGAATCTCCCTCCGCCGACCACCACCGATATTACCACTGAACTTTCCCAACATCATGCTCTGATTTCCTCCCAAAATAAGGATGAATCAAACAAATTCTCCTCAGTTCACGCCGCCGCCCAGCGTCGACCCCGGCTTGTACGGCCAGGTTGTGCGAAATATTGCCTCCTGCGCTGTCTCCCGCCACGAAAACTCGCCGAAAATCGGCGTGATCGTTCAGCCAAGGCTCAGATCCCTGCCCGTTAGAATGGGAAACCGCCCACTGAAGCGCAGTCCATGAATCTTCATAAGCCGCCGGGAGAGGGTTTTCCGGAAATAGCTGGTAGTCAATAACAGGACACTGCAATTACTTCACTCGCGAGGACAAGAGAAGTGATGTAATTATGGTACATGGAGCAGTAAGGAGAGCATAGGAGAAGCCTCCCGCCATGGAAGTAAACCGATAAAAGTTTTTCTAAGTTGACTGAGATCGGCTTGAACAGGCGCGCCGATACGCCGGTTTCGGGTGCGATCACGACGTCCTTGGTGGAAACCCCGGTTTCGGAATTAATCGACGGCGGAACTACGTCTGTGCCGGCCAACCTCTCTACACGGCCGTCTGTGTATACCCGGAGAAACGGAGGAAAGAAGTAAAGAACTTCGGCGGTAGTTGAATCCATTATTGAACCAAAGGAAATCCTATCTGTATGAACACTTGAAACAGAAAGAAGTATGATTTTTGGTCTTTAACACTTGTGTATTTATCTTGTAGGATATTAGGCCAGCCATCAAGCAATTATCGGAGTTTTCGACGTTTAATAAAGGTTTAAAATCAAAATCCAAATTTTGGCGATTGATTTTAAAATACGACTAAACTAACATGGCCACAAAGTAAGAAAGATTCGTGATTCACAACACGGTTATTCAATTTTAAAATTTCCAGTCTAACATGAACTTATTCCAAAGATGCTTTTCAGAAGATCAATAATTGTCCTTGCAAGTATTTGGTTGGGACAGCTGGACTATCAGGAGTCAATCGCAAATTTTTCAAGAATATTAGTTAGGTTTTGTCCAACAAATGAGAAAAAAGCACTTGAAAATATAATACTGAACACAACACAGAGTCGGCGGTAATTAATCGAGCTAGGTCTGCATAACTTACGTCAAGAAAAAATATTAATGACCCATATGTTTTCTTACAAGACAATGGAAGAGGATTTATTAATAATATGCATAACGGTTTGACCCTTAAAACAATTTTTTGATCCAATGATGTTCCTATGGTTTGAACTACAACTATATTGAACACTTTTCAAAACAAAATTCATTTTCTACTAAATCTGTCTACTTTTCATATAAGGCAGTTTCTATTTATTTAAAATTTTATCTTTTGAAAAGACAAGTTTATTTCCTTTTAACTTTTATGTATTATTGATCTATTTTCCACAGATAGTTTTACTTTCACTTTAAATTGATATTTCTTAGTTGAAAATTTGAACTTGAAATTTAAAAGTATTGTAATTTTGGAATACAGTTTTCAAAAGATAAACTGCCCATGAAGAAAATCTACACACGAGAAAGAGAAAAGCATTTTAAAGAACTTAAATCAAATTATTTGCAGGTAGTAAAAATCAGTGATAGACCATTATTGTAATAAGAGATCTTCAACCGCAGGCAATGTGCCCAAAAATCATCAAACTACAAATATCTCTAAACTGAATGTTTACTTTCAATAGTAGCTATCCATTCACACAATGTAATTACTTCTGTCTGGCAGCTCATCATGGGGGCAATGTCCTGCAATATTCGAGATCAGAAAATAAATAAAACTGCATATTTGTTTGAATGAAACACCAATAAAAAGGGGCAGTTTCAGAGGATCATTAATGGGTATGTTTGTTTACAATTTTTGAAAACTGTTTTTTGTTGTGGAAAAATAAGGAAAACAGAAAAAATAAGTTTGATTCATAGTTTTTTGTTCTAAAAATCACACATAACACAAAAACGCTGCAAATTCGTATAATAAGAAATACTGTGTCAAGATTCAGGTTTCAAAATTGTTCTCAAATAACAGATTTTCAAAAACAAGAACCAAACTGCCTAAAGCATTTATAGGATAAATCCACATTCAATTTTGATTAATGATTCCAGCAAAAAGCTCTCCCAAGCATAGCCACTCTTGACTGAGAGTTTATTATAGGATCTTTCATTCCCCTGAAATGTTAACACTAGATCACCAATACATCATCAATACTCAAAAGCAAACAACATCTATGGAGAGAACCTGATTTTAAAATGAAGATATGTTTAATTTTTAAAAATTTGAACCAATTCGATTTTTTCTGCCAAGGATTACCCAGATGTAATTTTATTATAATTTTTTAATACTGAAACATGGAATTTTGCATTAACCCTCAATTATGACCTCCATGCATAAACCAAATTTTTTTGTTTTGAAAAACAAAAGGAACATGTTTTTGTTTTGAAAAACCTAGAGAACATACAAAATATTAAATTTAGATAATACTAAAATTGAGTTTTTTAAGTATTCAAAAACAGTTGTCAAAGGGTAAAGTTAGAGAGGGCTAAAATTGTGTTTTTTATGTTTTTTAAAATCGTTATTAATAATAGTTTGGAAAATAGGAGGCCTAAATCTAATTTTGTTATTTTTTATTGCATGCATTGTAAAGGAAAATTTTTATACTACAATTAAAATTATTTTTTGCAAAAATATTTGGTACATGTATAAAACTAAAAACTCCTAGATGGCGCTCATGCGTAATCTTCAAAAGACATTGTATAAACAATCATGCATATACCAAAACATTTAAATATATTAAAACATTTTATACAAATTTTCTATATATAAAATAATATGTATCAATGTGTCCATGTAAGATGGCGCCTTTATATTTCTTGTGATCAAGACTTAAAATAAATGTACTGCCGCCAATAGTCCCGTGAGTCTAAGATTTGTTTCAAGGGAGTCGATGGAGCCGAGGAGCCATGAGCCGAGGTATTCCATGGAGAAGTGAAGTCATACATGGCCGAGTACAAGGTCACTCACGTCAAGTCTTACCCCACTCTAAGTAAAAAGGTCAAGGATGGTATCATCCATGGAGGCAAATGTATGGGATGGTAAAGGGTGTGACTCCATTAATGGAATATTCATCAAGTATGGATCAGCTCACGACACCTGACAAGGTACATGTGGCAGCGGAGTATGGAAGGTGATGTGTAAATGGGGCAGTGGGAAGGTGATGTGTCAATGTGAGGGTATGGAAGTTGATGTGCAAGTGTGCGAGGCATAAATATTCCCAGGAGGGGTAAGTATAGGAGGCATCATAGTGAGGCAAAGTCGTCATGTACCTAGACCGCCTCACCGTCTCTGAACTGATGACCCGACCCAATTATCTCGTGAGCACGACCTCTGGGCCAACCTCTCTCCTGACCTTTGAAGCCGTGATACATGATGGTGTGACTACAATCAAGGTTCATGTCACGCCCATGGATAAATGAAGCCTCCTTGAAAATCTTGCATGATGATGGTCTTCTCCGATCTAGTAATAATCTGATCGGTAATAAGGATGTATGTCGTGATAAAGCACCAAATGCAAGAGTACCGCGAGCGAATGTCTATGTCACCATATGCGATCCGAGTGAACTAAAGAAAGAATTATAATTACATAATCTATTAATTAAAATTAGGTAAAATATTTAGAAACACATGACTTAATCCTCAATAAAAGATCCATACTACCTAACAGAGTATGGAACCTCATCATCCCTATACCGTGGTGTCATAAAACGCTGTAATGACGATGTCACCCGCATGTATGGATCATGAAAGTCCATCGACCCACCATGTGGGGTGAAGTGATGATCCCAGTCGGCCAGCAGTATCCCATAATGCTATGTACGGAGCATGATACGTCACCCAATCGCTACCGGTGTCGGGCCCATGTGCATTCATCGCATGTAACCAAGGTTCGTAAGAGCAAGCCGGAGGTATCTCCCGATGCATCCCAACCGGCGCAGACTCGTGGATCGATGCCACTCAACAATCTCAGCATAAGTGAGCGGTGACACTTGTCCGCAAATCTCCCCCGGGATCGCCCAAGCGCATATACGGGTGTCGGGTCAAGCAACTCTCCCACGTACGGCCGCCATGAGACGACCTACATGTGAACACTTTATGTCAATAAATTTTACAGGAATATGAATGAAATTAATATAGAACCATATATAGAACCATATACTTACATACAAACCATTACTCCGATCGTGAGTCTCGTGCATTCAAGCTAATCTCAGATAGAGGAGTACAATCTGATGGGTTATGCACCCGTGTCAAAGGTACTCTCCACCTACACTCAAAGTGGAAGAGCTAGCTCAACTTTCGCTCACCCGAGGTCGAAGTCAGATCCATCGTGGACAACCTCAGCAGTTTCCATCCCGACATCACCGGCACGTGTGTCATGAGCGGGTGGTGGTGCTAGATCTGCATGTGGTCGCCCAAAATCGGGTCGCCCGACATGAAGTCTCTCCCAAGACCATAGCTGAATACAAAATAAACAGAAAGTTGGTACCAAAAAATTGAGGTTTTTATATTGCGTTAAGAAAAATAATATAAATCGTGTCCCCTTTTCGGGACCTATGATTTAACGAAAATCGGGCAGAGTCTCATTTGTAATAGAGGTCTACCCAAAATACAACATGTACAAAAAACTCACTAAAAAGGATCGCGCCGCAAAGAATGGTAATTGACAATAACACAAGACGATATCAAGACGAGCTCTATATCTCAGGGGTGATTATGGACTATTGCTCCCAGTCTGGCCCTGTAAGGCATCGGCGCCAAGATGGAGAGAGCACCGGTCCTCGTGGATCGTGAGGGACTGAGGAGTCGCCCCGAGGTCGCCGGGATGGCGGTGGAGGGTGGTGGACGAGATTTACGCCAATGTCTCCCCTGACGCCTCAGATCCACATCAGCCCAGATAATACTAGCCCTCGCCCGAGGGCTCATGACCGAATCATAGACCCCCTCGTCAGCGGACACCCGGCAGTGTCCTCTCGACGATATGGCCTTTATGGGGCGGAGCCAGCCTCATTGTCGCCGAGGGCACTCCCGCTCGCTTGCACAAGCCAAAGATAAGGAAGGGGTGCCCTCAAATTTATTTCTTTTTATATCCGTTATGGAGACAGATCCTGGCACCCGCCAACACTGCAAAGGTGCATCTTCAGAGCAGATGGCGTACTGAAAGCAGTGGCACGTGCTCATCGCCACTTCACACATGTTCGCCGCCTAACAAGACGCGACGTGATGAAGTGGGATGCCGTGACCTAGGTATGAAGGCCAAATGCTCGGGCCTTGAAGTGGACCGCACAGGCCCGCACTATTGACTTTCCACTACCCCACGCATCGTCAATACCGCATAACCCCGGTAGTCAGGGTGCTCGCGGAGCCGATCGAACGGCTCCAAAGGGACATGCTCTAGATCAGATTAACTATTGATCGACCAGACCGGTCGACTCAATACGCCTGCACCCGACTTTCTTCTCAGACGTGGGGAGGCGATCGTGAGGAACTCTCGCACCATACTCATCGCCGATGAGGTGGTTTCGCATGTGCCCGCCATCCCCAAATTTCGCAATGGTCTCATGGAAAAGTCATCGGGGTGGTGAAACCCTTTCTCCTTTATGAACGATCGGTTCTTGCAGATGGTGCCGAACCGATCGGCGGCACCCTCATTCAAGAACCGCGTGATATTAAGGGGTCGGGTCCGCCGATCGAATTCTCTCGTAGGCAATTTCCTCGCCTACCGTACATTAGGGCTTAGAATTCACGTGGTGGTGCACCCACTGTCACCCACCGCACTTAGACCAAAACGAACACCTAGCGTGCACCAAGAAAACCAAAACTACTAAGCAAACAACGACCTTAGCGTGACTCCAAAACCCCAAACAGACCTAATAATACCCTAAACTTAAACCTATAAGACCCTAGACCAACTTGTAGGAATGCAATGGTAGCCTCTAGATGACTACGCTTAGTAATTAGGAACCGAAAGTAATAACGTAGGGAATGCCACTCTGACAAGGAACCAAAGGTCGGAACCAAGCAGTGGGGGTGAATATGAGGTGCACAGAGAAGGTCGGAGGGCAATGTAGGAGTCTCCGACCGGCGTGAGAGGGAGCTCATGCAAGGACGGAAGGTGGATGGGTGCTAGGGTTCAGGCAGGGATGTGGGCAAGGTGAAAAGCAAAATGGCCTATTTTTGGCCTTAAAATAGGGCAACGTCGCGACGTTCGAGGCAACGTCGCGACGTGACAGAGAGGGCTGAGGCCAACGTCGCGACGTTCGGGCAACGCCGCGATACGCGATGGAATCAAAACCACGCCGCAAAATGCCGGCGCGGTTACGAGAGATTGAATTAACAACGCCGCGACGCCCGTAGACTCAAATTCACGTCGCTGACGCGATTACTCACGCCGACGCTCCGTGAGTGAGCAGAGCCGACGCGGCGACGTTAAAACCACGCCGCCACATACAGCAGACACTTAAAATCAACGTCGCGACGTTGATACTCCACGTCGCGACGTTCCAGAAAGGGTAACATGGACGTCGCGACATTTAAATGTCGCGACGCTGGAAACGCCTCGACAAGCACGACTCAACGTCACACGCTACAAGAGGCCTCCAAAAATTTGTACATCGAGGATCCAGCGGCCAAGAAACTCTCCTCACTGTAAAGGTGACTCCTGACTTGTAATGCACAAAGATGAACTGATCCTCCCACACACCGTCACAGTCCCGCCAAGAAATAACCAAAAGAGACACCGATTATGGAGAAACCAAGTAAACCTATATCACTTTAAAATAAACAATAAAAAAATTGAAAAAAGTGAAAAAGTTTAAGAAACACTCGTCGCCTCCCAAGAAGCGCTTATGTTTAATGTCGCGCAATTTCGACGACTCGAATCTCACCGTGCTCGGGACCTCAACTGCTATGATCGCCATTACACTTCGTCTCGTCACTGGCCAAAGGAATGATTTGTTTGTCTGCAAGAAACTTGCCTCCATAATACGACTCAATCGCCGCGGTGGGACTCACAACGTGCCTTCAGATGCAACTTCCCGCCCCCCACCGTGGTGAAAAGACCTTGTTATCGTGAGCGTCCACCATCGGGACTTCAATTTCCAAAGAGCTTCTCGTGCGGAATTGAACAAAGAACTTGTTGTCCCGTGAACCCTTTCTCTCGGTAATGTGTCTCACGCCGTGCTTTAGTCTTTTCCCCTGAGTAACGCGCAAGCCGTTTCGCTCTCGAATTCGCCTAGTTCATCGAAAGGCACGCTTCTGCCGCCAATGCACTGTCCATGTTTGCATATGAATAGAAGGTGTCGAGTGGCCCAATAGGCCTGATGCTCCAATTCTACCGAAGATGACACGCTTTTACCATAAACGATTCTGAACGTGACATACCCAAAGGAGCGAATGTCGCGCGGCACGCCCCGCAGTGCATCTTTCAATCTTTTTGACCAATCCTTCCGAGCCGTTAACCTGCCTTCTCGAGAATGACTCCACGATTTGATACCGCTTAACTGCTTGGACTGTGGTGGTATGCAAGAGTATGTGCGATGACGCACTCATGGCTTTGCAAAACCTTGTCAATTACTCTTATTGCGTAAATGGAAACATTATCCGTGATCAATGCTCGAGGGGTTCCAAACGCGGAGAATATGTGGTTTGTTATAAACCGAGCCACGACCTTGGCATCGTCAGCGTGGGACGTTTCCACCCACTTTGAGACATAGCTCCACCAACAAGATGTATATAAGTTGTCGTATCAAGGAAATGGTCCCATGAAATCTATCCCCCATAAATCAAACAATTCGACCTCCAAAATGGGATGCATGGGTGGCTCGTCCTTTCTAGAGATGTTCCCCATTCGTTGACATTTGTCACAAGTGGAAACGAATTGATGAGCATCTTTAAATAAGGTGTACAAGAAACCTGATTGAAGCACCTGTTGCTCCTCTGCCACCAAAGTGCCCACCACATGGTGTAGCAGACAACGGTCTGCACACGCGCATTTCATCTTCGAACACATCTCCTTATCACCCGATCAAGTAAAGGTTCAGAAGAATTGGCTCTAATAGTAGTGTTTCAAATGTGCGAAAAACCTCTTTTTCATGATAGTTAAATTCGAGGATTACTTTTAGCTACCAAATAATTCAATCAGCGAACCATGGAACCGCTCTCTTGTCCTCAATAGCTAAGAGTTTCATCCGAAAATTCGCCATTCACTGAACATCATTCCTAAATTTCCTTCCAATCGTGAAAGATGATTCGCCACTAGGTTTTCAAAGTGACTTTCTGCCTTTAATCTCTACGTCGACTCGCAAAGAATAGACTCCACCGAATTAATCTGGGTTTCAAGGCCTTTCTTAGCTTCATCAAGTACTTAATGGCGTAATGACTGTGCACCATGACCTTTACAGCAATCAAATATGGCCTCGACTCACAAAAGCAAAGACAATGGCCACGCTTCTCTTTCTACGTAGTGGCATAATTCGGTGAGCAGCGTCGAGTTCTCTTGCTATAGTAGATTGCACGAAGATTTTCTCGTTTACGCGGCAACGCGCTGATCGTGAGATCCTTTGGCGTCACACATAAGTTCAAATGGAAAGGACGATCGAACCCGCAATGATGGGGCTGAAACCAACATATCCTTGACGCGAGAATGCATGTCAGCATTGTGAATCAAGCTCAAATGGGATCCCTTGGACTAGGAGGTTGGAAACAGCGGTTTCTGTCCAGTGAAAAATCCTTGATGAGCCTTTATAGAATCGGCGTAACAGAAAACTTGAATCCGCACTACGATGAGGTGGAGGCAACTTCTCAATTGCTTCAATCTTAGCCCTATCCACCTCTATCCCTCTTGCTGAAATCCGATGTCCAAGGACAATACCCTCTTGTACCATAAAATGGCACTTTTCCCAATTGAGTACTAAGTTGGTCTCTTCACATCTTGCCAGATCGGCTCTTAGTTTTCTAAGCAGGTTGTCAAATGAATTTCCATTGCGAGAAATCGATCCATGAAGATCTCGATTGTCTTTTCAACCGTATAAGAGAATATGGCCATCATACATCGTTGAAAAGTACGGTGCATTACCTGATCAAAGCGTCACTTCGAATGCGAATGTACCATAGGGACATGTGAATGTCGTCTTCTCCTGATCTTTAGGGCTATAGCGATTTGGTTGTAGCCAGGTATCAAATCAAACGTAGTATTCATGGCCGGTATCGATCTAACATCGTCCCAGAAATGGCGGCGGGAAATGATCTTTCGGGTGGCTTTGCATTCGATTTAGATAATGTCTAATCCTGCCGTGGCGTTCGAGAAGCGGTAAGATGTTGTTTTGATCGATGACAGTTGTTCCTCCACTTCTTGACACTACTGAAGCTGACACCCGTACCTTTGTATGCAGTAAATTAAATCACCCGATGTCTAGCCATTTAAAACCTCTTTCACATTACCTCCGCCCATTTGTCGAGTTTAACCTCCTCTGCAGCTTCCCACTTGAAGAGTTTATGTCCATCTTCTATTAATCCGATGCATGCACATAGAAGGTAATTCTTTTAAAATCAGCTAGAGACCATCAAAATTGCATGTTTGTGATCTCGAAGGACCCTCGATAACTTCTCTTCCTCTATTGCGGTCAAAAGATCTTTGAGATAATCCTTTGGTAGTGTAGATTCTATTCGAGGTATGCATACTTGAATGGCTGAGTAGAGTTTTGTTCCATCTTGGTGGTTGCTCGTAGATGGGGCCAGGCGTTTTAACTCATAGCTGAGATTGAAGTATTTCCTTCTATTGTGTCAGAAAGAGTCCATCCATTTAACATATTCTAATACGCCTCTTGCCAAGGTTCTCGGACTCATTCTCCGCCTGGGCTAGCCTCGAAGGGTCGATGATACCACTTGATGAACTCTTGCCTCTTATTTACGCCGTGAAGCAAGTATCACTTTTTCAGGGTGTCTCAGCACATGAGCACGTTGAACTTGACTTCATCTTCCTGTACTCTCAATTTTAATTCTCCCCTCTGAACATCAATCATTGCTCTGCCAGTTGCAAGAAACGATCTACCCAAGATTATGGGAATTTCTTTATCTTCCTCCATATCTAATACAATGTCTGTGGGAAGATAAACTTGTCGACCTTTACTAAGACATCATACATTACCCCTCTCGGATGTGATGATAAATGCGCAGGTAGAAGTGTGTGTAGTTGGGCGGGCTCACCTAATCTGACGTTTGAAATGGATAGGGCATGAGATTATCTTTGGCACCCCGAATCATAGGGCTCTCTCGAAGATAGCATTTCCAGTAGTGGGGATAGTGGCTTGCTGAGTCCTTGAGCTTTTGCGTGACTTTCTACGAGTGTGACCTTGCGTTCCTCGGTTAAGTTGAGCGTTGTTTTTGAAATCAACCCGATCTTCTCTTACGGAATGAATGTCTTTCATAAATTCCACATATGGGCATTTGCTTTCTAAAGGCATCGACAAATGGGATATTGATGTGTAGCTTTTGAACACATCCATGTTAGTGAATTCTTATCAGTTTGTACTTCTTGAGGCGTTGTGGGTAAGGAATAACGGTAGCCTTTGCTTGATGAGTTCTCTTCGATTGCTTCTCGATAAAACATTCCTTATTTGCATCATCATTCTGACCGGGCTGGATGACTTTCTCACCCTCTACTTCCTCTATAACTGAGGATTTCCCCTTGATCTCCAAGTCTTTACCACTTCTCAGCGTAACTGCTTTGACATGTTCATTTCCGTCTCGTCTCGGGTTTATTTTTGAGTTGCTCGTGGGGGCAGGTTGCCTTCTGTCGATAAGTTTGCCATTTGGCCCATTTGTGCCTCGAACTACCGGTGTCTTCCTTGATTAATGGGTTGCCCAATGTGCATGTTTGTGGTCTCATTCATGAAAGTAGAGTGGAAGTTAACATACGTGAGGAGCTTGTTAAATCCACCTTTTTTCTCGAGGGTGGTTCAGCCCAGTTCGGTTCGATGAAGTATTGTTACGTTATTCGCCACCGTACCCTTGATTATTTATTGTTTTGGATTCGATTATTAGCCACCTTAGTGGTTTTCAGGTCGATATATTGTTTCCCTGTCTGGCCCTTCTTCTTTGTGATTGATTCCCGATTGAATAACCAGCACGTCTTGGGCTTGCTTTGCTTGTGGGGTTTCTGATGACATTCAGGTGCTATTGTCTTTGTCCTCACGAATTCACATAACTCCGTGGGTTGGTGCGTATGGCATTCTTTGTACCTTCTTTGTCCTAGTCATTTGCTTGGTCGGTGTGCAACATGATTAACGGTTGTTGAGAACCTCATTATGCATTGCCACCCGCGAAGCTGCGGTGTAGTCTTCTCCACTAGGCCAGTTGTGTTGGTTGCTGACATCTTAGGAATTTCATGCGGCAGTCAGTGGTTTCTTAAATTAATTAACTCATTGATGAGGCATCAATCCTTTGTTCTATTGGTTCTGACCGTTATAGAAAGTATGGACTTGCGTCCATCCCGGTTGGTACGTGATGTGGGCACTTTCTTAGTAATTAGTGAAATACGTCATGCCTGCGCCGGGTTCTCCTGCAATTGCCCCGAAAATATTGATCTCTTGCCTGAGTTGTGCAATTTTAAATTGGGGAAGAACTTAGTGAAATTTTGCCTTTAGATCATTCCACGAGGTAATGGAATCGGTGGGCGACTTGTTAGCGATTCTTGGCTCGATCACCTAAAGCGAGAGTGGAAGAAGCCTCGGCTGAGTGCCTCTTGATAACCCATTGGCCTTGATCGTGTCAGGACCCCGAGGAAGTTTGTCGGATGCATGTTGGGTTCTCGGTGGGGTGATCCGTGGCTTGACCTCATGCATTGGCATGTAATGTTCTTGACTTCGAGTTGAAGTTGTTTGCTGAATGGGTGGTCGTCGATCGGCTATCCCGAACAATTGTAGGCGGGAGTGCAAACTCTTCTAGTAGCATGTATGGATCATCTGGCTGTATAAACGGCACAGGTGTAATTCCGCTCATGATTACCATTCGACCTCTGCAGGGCTCGTTTTGCTCGAGCTCGAATCCTGCTCTTCATTATCACCCGTGTTGCTAAATTTACGATCTGTTCGGTTCTGTTCTCGGCGTATTACGTGTAAAGTTCTTTCACGGCTCGAGGATCAAATAAGTGTTAGTTGACTGGTCCTCGTCGTCGCATGTACTCCACTTTGAAACTTTCGCGCAATCACACACGACACAACAATGCAAATTACCGGCCTTGTAAAAAGATAAACAACGATGAAAATTTCGAGTAATATCGGTGCTTTATTCTCTATATCAATCTAAACTTTGTCCCAGAACAGCGCCAAAAACTTAATAGTAGAAAATGATTAATGTAAAATATGCGCATGTCGCATGAAGTGCAGCGTCGCCTGATAATATAATCGTGCGATGATGCGGATATAGATCACGGGGCAGGTGTGTTGACTGAGTTTGCTTCTTAAATAATATCACGGATAGGCGTATTTTAGGAAAGAAATTGGTATGAAATTCGACTAGTATTGATTCTAATGAATTAATGGTATTGGCAATGGAGTTATGTCACCATACGTAATTCAATGGATTATTTCTTAAAGATATTATTATTGATATATTTATAAATTTAATAGATGGCGGTGATCTTACTTGGAATATCCTCTCTCGAGTATATCGCCTATCTATGAATAGAGTTGAGTATATCTATCCCATTTCAGTATTAGAAATGCTTAAATGTTCTAACCCCAAATACCACCTTAGTTGGAATATCTCTATTTCACAAGATCAATTGAAGAGTGCTCTACCTAGATCACTGGATAACCTCATCTCTCGGATCTCGGATCTCGGTGTGATTATGCCAATGTTGGCGGACATCACCGTATAATGAAATCATAGATATAGGATGAAACAAGTCAGTAAAACAAATGAATAATATAAAAAGTACTAAACTTTAATCATCAACATATGATAGGGTTAACCTGATACAGATATAGATCTAGAACATACTGAATGAGAAAATGAAAATGTTTAATCTTAAAAACATCATTCTAATATCCAAAAATGAGAAACAGTACAAATCACGGGCACTTCTTGAGTACGTATCCGCTAACACTTTGCGGAATTCCAGTACCCTCGTTCGTGCGCCTCCCCATGCCTCAGTCCCCGAACCATTGGTGCTTTAAATGATGAGGTGCGAGATCCGTCTTGACGTCGCGGCGTTTACGATTGTTGACTTCACGTATTGTTGACCAGCGTCAGCGTTGGAGCGTCGCTTGGCGTGGCAGCCACTCTGCATTCTTTCTCCACGTGCTCGATTTACTTCCACGGTGTGCTCTTTTCACATCCATACGCTTTTGCATTCAGAGCGATTCGTACTCCGGATAACCAAACTGGAAAAATACATATTTAACCATAAAAATAACGCTAAAAACCTAAGAAAGGCAGCGGTATACTGCGAAGTATTTGAACTCATCACGCCTTTTCAATATTTTCACGAACTTATCGTCGGGATTCATGTGTCGTGAATAACATTTGAGACTTTCTACTTTGGGGGATCGCTCGACTTTGCTCCGTACAACATGCGGTACATCATTTGATCATTTACACACTTTCGTGAATCTACCTTGGACTTTATTCCATCTTTCCGAGAGTTCCGCGACCCGACTCATAACCGTTGAATAAACCATACCGCCCCTTTTCGACTTGACTCGATGTGACCAGTGCTGTAAAAGTCATGATGCGATGCATTTTCCTTCATGTTACATGCATGAATGAACCTTCGCGGAACATTCACAAACCGTGGATAATTATAATTTATACATATAATCTACCTCCATTACAAACCGTATTATCTGCCGAATAACATGCATCGACCATAACATTTTCCACTGCGCATGTTTATTCCAAGCAAACAATAACACCGCCGATTAGGTCCTGAGCCGACAGGACCATTGACGAACACTTCACCACATCCTTCTGACATGGACGATGGTTCGTCGTGCCAGTCATGACAAATAACCATAACATAAACTTTAGGTTTTATAAGTCGCAAATAACTTTCACGGTTGGTGGTAGTATTGGCTTGGAATCATGAAACCCATACCCCTTAGTCCCAAAGCTTAGAACTAATTTACATGGCCTCTCATAAGCAACCCCTACCATTATATAGCCCTTAGGCTAAAAGTAAACCAAGTAGGAAAATATCCTACCTCGTGGAGTTTGTCAGCTCGACTTTTGGTGTCCTGCATTAGATCGCTACATGCACCAGCACAATCCTCGAGCAGTCGAACCGATGCCAGCAGGAAATCTTCCACTCCCTTCCTCATTTCTCTTTTTCCTTCCTTTTCTCTCTACGAACCGTTTTCCCTTTTTTTTTTTTTGTTCCTTTCCTCCTTTCCTTTCTTTTCTTTTTGCTTTTCTTTTCTTTTCTCTTTTCTCATCTCATTTCACTTTCATTTTCTCCTCATTTTCTCCTTTCTCTTTGCCTTTTCTCCTCCTTTTTGGAGCACACCACTCATTCGGTCAAAGGAGGAAATTTCCTCCTCTTTTCCTCTAACCATTTGTGTGGCTCTCAATTTTCCATCCTTATTTCCTTATTTCTTTATTTCCTTTTATGGCATCATCACTACATGAAGCAATGTGAGCCATGGGATTCCTTCCCACACATGGCTAATCGTGAGTCATTCCTTCAATGCAGAGTGTCACTCTCTTAAGTGCCGTGGCATACATCCTTGCCATGTGTCATTCGACACCGTACCTCGAAAAAGCGTGAAATCGGAGCTACCTCGGAATCGGCCAAATTCAATGTGGTAGCTAAATCCAACGAGACGATTTCAACGGAGAAGTTCGTTTCGTCATCTGAGATCTAGAAACATTTCGGTTTTTCAATCGAAATTACTATTTTACCCTTTATCCAAAATCATGGATTTTCTGGGGTTTCACATATTAATAGTTTCAAATCAATAAAATGGGTTTAAATAATTTAAGGAAGCATAAGAATAGATGATTAGCTATTGTGAATCTGAGCTTAGAAGGTAGCGGATTCGAGTTACGTTAAGGTCTTAATAGAGTTAAAGATGTGAAACGAAATCAAGTAAAAGATCCATAGAATTATTGTCTTTATATCTCTTTTCCTTTCATTTTCTCGGTGTTCAACTAGAAAAAGAATACCAAAAGGGTTTAATTGACGCATAGCCATCAACTTGTGACAAACATTAAGTCTTTAAATTAATAATGTCGATACATGTGCTCCACAGGTTCCAAGACAGCTTGTGGACCCTCGAGACCTTAATGTTATTGGCATAGGTTGGTAAAGTTGGTGCTTTTCCTACTTTGTAAAGATTCCAAATTGTGCTAAAGTCGAACCCTGAGAATACAATTGTGTTATGTGGTAGAGTTTTACCTTCCTTATGGTCACTATAAGAAAAAATGCCTTCCTTAATAGTTTTTCACCGTCAAGACATGGAATATATGTTAAGATAGATAATTTTCATAAATGTCATTTATGCCAATGTCAAGAAAATTTTAAAGCCATCTTGACATATATATATGTCAAAGTTTTCTTTATTTGTGGTATCATATATGTTATAGGTTATATTGCATATGTCAATGTTGGGCATAACACTATGTTAAGGTTGCTAATGAAATATTTAATATTATTTATTTTAATTTTTGTTTTTTAATAGGAAATGAATTTATTCTTATAGATTAGATTTGATCTCATTTTCTAATAGTAACCATCAAGTCCAAAGAATAATGTCAACAAATTACTGCTCAATGTAAAATGATTCTTATATGCATTTATATTTGAATATTGAAAACACAATTCCATAAATCTTTACCAAGTCATTCTCCATTTTCTACATATAAATAAAATCTAATTAAGAACAATTCAATTCAGATTACAAACTTAATTTGAAAAGACAATACTATATTTATAAAAGGTCGTCTTCATTTCTTCATCTTGCTATGTTTCTTGGGTACTTAATAAGATAAATAAAACACTAATAAAAAGTAAGCAAAAGTAAATAAAAATAAATTAAAAAATTCAAAACTTGTAATATTTGGAGTATTAACATTATTTCAAAAGGACTAAGAAAAGAAAAGTTTAGGATATAGTATAATAATGAATAAACTACATTATCAATTTCTAATATCCATGACTATGTGCAACTCAAATGAAGATAGTAAGAACTAAAATGTAAGACCCGAGAAATTCCAATTTCTGGAAAAAGGGTAAAATTGTAATTTCGGTTAAAAATCTAAAATTTATTCTTTAGATCTCGGATAACAAAACGGATTTCACTATTGGAATCGTCTCGCGAAATGTAGCTAGCACGTAAAATTTCGTAGAATTCCGAGACAGTCGGAGTTGGCACGTTTTTCTAAGCATCACGTTTCGGGTGCCGTAAAAAGACATGTGATGTTACGAAAGTCACTTATAACATGTACACATTTTATACATGTTGCATGAATAGAGAAATGATGGAAATGGACGGCCGAGATAGTGCCAAATGTCGAAAATCCAAACTAAGGGACGAAATGGTCATTTTGGAATTTGATTAAATGAGAATAAAACAAAATAGCTACAGTGTCATCTCCTACACTTGAAATTAGAAGTCAAAAACTTGAATGAGGGAGGGGGAAGAACCAATAGTTGAAATTCATTGTTTTTAGAAGTATCAAGCCTCTCTAGAATTTAGCAATCCAGTAATCCATTCACGGAGGCAAAGCAAAGGCGCTACATCTTGAAAGGACAGCAGCGTATAGGTATCGGTTTCTTAGAGTTTCGACAAACTCCGTGAGGTAGGGGTTTCTTCCTACTTGGGTTTTACACTTTGTTTAAGTGTATTTACAATGTTTGAGTTGAATGAGTAGTGAGTGGTTTGATGGGTCAAAGCTTGGAGGCAGAGATGGAAAAATTTTAGAAACCCATGTGGGCGGTCGGTAGTAATCCACGGGCTGTTTTAAGGTTGCTAGTTTATTGCATTGTAATGTTAATGCATGCTTTGATATGTATAAAGCGAGATGGCCGCGAATTTGGGTTCCCCAGAAGTGAGCCAGATGATTGGATGAATGAATGTGAACAGTAAACTTGAGGGTTTAATGTTCTTTTGAATAGTGATACGAAAATAGATTTTGTGTAAGCGATGTTTGGCGAGCAATTCAAATTAGGATTGCTCGTGTTTGAAATAATTAGCCCAGGTGAGCTAATTTTTAGTGTAATGAATTGTGGAATTGGATAACGTGTTTTGTGTGATTTAAATTATGTGAATATATGCGTGAATTTATATGTTGCATGTGTTATAAATTAGTAATGAGTGTCAGCTCATTCGCCTCTGTTGGGGCATCTTAGAAAGATAGGAATGATTGCATGAGGGGATTCTTGAGAGGATGATTTCGGAGGGTTGACTAATAAATAGAATTATCGGAGTGTTTCCATTATAATATCGGAGGGTAGTCCATATACATATAAAATATCAATCCTCGGAGTCGGCCCAATTGATATACATCGGACGTTCCCTGACCGGCAACGATATCTTTGTTAAAATAGTGTTTCTCATCATGGCTTAGGCAAGTGTGAGGGAGTCGGTGAGGACTGGGGTATGAGTTAATATAGTAGACATTCAGAGTAGGATCAATGCATTTAGCGAGATGTGTGTTTACTTTTAGGAGCCGTGCATATGCACTTGGTGGGTAGCCCATTTAGGGTGATTCTACTGCGAGCATTAGCTAAATCTATCGAGGGAACGTATTTTGGTGCGAGGGAGCGCCGCGAGGAGCGACTCATCATATGAGGCGATTTTGAAAGCCAAGTGTGGCTTTGATGTTTATAATTAACTATGACATGTATTAAATTCTAAAATTTTAATATATGTTTGTATAAGAGTATTTTTCAAACTCTTGAAACTATTGGATATAGTTGGATAAATATTGTGATGAGTATTGGTTTATGGGCCCAGTTGTTTTACTCATGCGGAGGTGATGTTGGAGACGGGTTATGCCTCCGGGGTGAGAGCTCCGTCTGAGGAGACTGCCGAGTTTTGTAATGTGGATTACGGGCATTCACTCAAATCATTGTGGGTGCAGTGATCCAGCGGACCACGGCATTTGGGGCGTCACGGCAGTGAGCTTGGTATCACCCAGAATACCACCTAAGGGCTGGGTTTGGGTAATATCACCATTTGGTGGTTTGATGTTCGGTTTAGGTAGAGATTACCTAGGAAGGCCACGACCTGAAAACTAGGACAACGCATGTGTGTTTGTGTGACTTAGTGTTTCTATGTGAAAATATTATAACATGAATGATGTTGAGATTGTTATGTGTGCTTAGTGATTAACACATTGATGTGTTAGAAAGTATTTTAGAAAAATATTTTTAGAGTTTATAATAAGTAAAAAATTTGGAAAAAAGAAGAAATGAAATAGAATTTTAATAAAATATATTTGGTTTATTGGATAATGAATTAAAATTTTAATAAATTTTAGGTTGAACACTAGGTTTAGTGTTAGATCAGAGTTTGAAATTTTAGACAAAATGTCCAAGAATTTAAAATGAAATATATATATGTATGTATATATATATATATATATATACTCTTTGCTCATATATATATATATATATATATATATATATATATATATATATATATATATATATGTATACTCTTAATGTTTTTGGTATTTTCCAGTAGCTGGAAATTTATGTGTGAAAAAAAAAAATGAATGAAGAAAATGGTTTTTAAAGGTTTTACAGTGTAAAACTGAAAAAAAAAATGAAGAAAATAAATTTTATAAGTTTATTTTGGTGTACTGGAAATTGAATGAAAAAAGAAAAAAATGGATGGATATGTTTTTGGGTGTTTCCAGTGGCTGAAAAAAGAATTGAAAATAAATAAATAAATAAATAAAGAAATAATGAGAAAAGCGAAAAGAGTAAGAGTCTGAAAAGTTGCATTTGTTTTGCTACTAGGTGTATTAATGCAGGGTGTGTATTGTGACTTGAGTAGCTGCAAGAGGGGTGAAAGTGTAATATTACTGCAAATAGGCTGGAAATTGTATTGCAATATAAGTTTGAAATTGGCTGGCTTAAGGGTGAGTTTAGATTGCAATAGGAAGAATTTGGTGGGGAGAGCGGTGTGTCCACTAAAATTTGTATCGTGATTGAAACAATAGGTTGGGGTGGATTGTATCATGTCTGGCTCCGGGTGTATTAATGAGGCGAAGGTGTGGAGGCTGGGCATTGTATTGCAATCTGTTACAGTGGGCTGATCTGTTTCTGGAGTGCGAGAGCGTGGGCGCGTAGGCGTCACGGCGGAGAGCCACCGCCCGGGGCCAGCTGGAGGCTGGCGCGGGACGAGGCGGTATTTGGGCGTGGGCGCGGCGAGCCTGGCCGGGCATGTGGTAGCGCGAGGCGGGGCATGCGGTATGGCGGGAGGCTGCAGGGGTTCTGCGGGGCCCGGGCCTTGGCCCGCGTGAAACCTGTGGCGTGTGGTATTTGGGCCTGTGAGGTTGTGGTGGCCTTGGCCAGCGCGGCTGTGCGCCTTTAAGGCGTGCTGGGCCCAGCTGGTATGCGCCAAGTGTACACAACTGTTTTGACTCGATCTTTGTTACGAGTCATAGTTTGGACCGCGGTTAGTGACATTTGTTCATCACCACATTTTGAAAAACAAATTTTTTGCAAATAATTTTTTTAAATAAAATAAAATAAAATAAAATGAAAATGGAGACGAATTTTGAAAAAAATAAAATTTTCGAATTTTTTTTTTGTTGATAAATATGACTTAATATATTGGATAAATGGTCTTGCATTGCTTGTGAATGCGGGGACTTGAAATATCTGTGATGCATTGAATGATGTCTGAGTGTATGCCTTGGAATGTATGTATTACTTGGCCATTTGAAATTGTGTAGATGGCTAGTAGAGGACGAGAACGTAGAGGGCGTCCATAGGGTATTGGTCAGGCACCACCAGTATTTGATAAGTAGGCCTTTGTTGAGGCTGTAGGTGCGAATTTCTTGCTCCTTGTGTAGCGTGCGAGTGGTCGGGGTCGTAACCTCAGGAGGTTTAGGGCGCATCATCCTCAGGCATTCCCACGGGGAGGAGATGCGATGGTGGCGAGACCATTGGTTCATCTCGGTCGAGGAAGGTGTTAGAGGCTATGGAGATTACCTCTGACATTACTAGGATTAGGCTAACTGCGTTCCAGCTAGAGGGTGAGGCCCAAGTATGGGGGAAATGGGCAAGGACCTCTTGAGACCTTAGAGGAGCCTTTGTATGTGAGTTCTCCCTTAGGGATTAGGGCGAGAATAGGGATGATATGTCGTGGTTGCGAGTTGGAAATCTCGGGGACTCTATT
Source organism: Tetrastigma voinierianum (assembly GCA_016808115.1). Lineage (NCBI taxonomy): Eukaryota > Viridiplantae > Streptophyta > Magnoliopsida > Vitales > Vitaceae > Tetrastigma > Tetrastigma voinierianum. The sequence continues at coordinate 307,346 of JAEQBH010002842.1, forward strand.
CACAACGGACTTGAGGATCATGGACATGTCAGAGTTCGATGCTATCCTGGGGATGGATTGGTTGATAGCTTACAGGGTCGTTATCGATTGTGAGCGTAAGAGGATTCTGCTTTGCGCGGGGCCGGTACTGTGTGGTATTTCGAGGGGGGATAAACATGATATTTTGCCCGGGCGGTGCTCCTGATCCAGTGTCGAGGGCCGAGTTAGCGGGTTAGCTAGCGAGCCTTACCACAGGGACGGAGAGACGGACTTAGATCTACCTTGAGTAATTTGAGTATGTGGATGTTTCGGATGAGCTACAGACTACCTCCACGGAGAGATTGAAGTAGACTTCGGTATCGAGTTACACCACAGTACTTCACCCACGTCTCTATGACTCAGCGTAGGATGACACGATTGAGTTACGGAACTCGGAATCCGATTCACAGGAGGTTATTAGGTGAGGGTTCGTTAGGCCAGGAGCACTTCACCCGAGGGCGCTCAGGTTCTATTGCGAAGAAGGATGAGACCCTTGACTATGCATTGATTACTACGAGTTGAGCAGTTCACGATCGAGAATCGGTACTATTACAGAATTATTGATTTGTTTGATCGATTGAGAGGCCTTGAGTCTACTCCCCAAGATGGGAAGAAAGCCGCCTTTAGTTACCATCGTGAGGTTGGGAAGATAGATATCCACTAAGACAGCGTTTAGGACGCGTTGAGCCTTTGGTTCTGATGATGCCCTTTGGATTGACGAATGCGCCATCGGCATTCGTGGACCTCATGCATAGGGTGTTCGACCTTATCTGAATCGGTTGTCGTAGTCTTCGTGGATGACATCGTGATGCTCTGGTAGTGGAACATGAGTATCGCGAGTTGCGTTCACGGTTGTTGAGACCATCGGTATCGTTAAGTTCGATAAGTGCGAGTTTGGCTTGCGAGGTGGATTACTGGGACGCGTGGCGTCGGCTGTCGGGTGTCGTTGGACCGAGAGAAGGTTGAGGCAGTGATGAGTTGGGAGAGGCCAGATGTCGATCTTCGTGATCGTGGTTTCTTGGGATGGGTGGGTATTCTGGTAGTTCGAGAATAGAACAAAGTTGTCCATTGACGGGATCGTAGGACTTCGCCTCACAGGACATGGACTCCATGGTTGGGGCGACAACACGACCATAGAAGATCGGGATCTCTTTCGGAGCACTCGGGATGCGGGTGTTGGTAGCAAGATGGAGGATCGACCTTCTTAGTTTGAGGAAAAGCGAGACCACTTCACACGAGCTTCGAGGACCGGGGCCGAGTTGGGGCATGTGGTGGGATTACCCCGATGACGGGGATCAGGACTAGGGCCAGTGCAGTCCGATTAGGCCCATAGAATAGAGGAAATTATCTTGATTCGTTCCTCCACACCCTAATGCAGTCGGAGGAACCACTTTCGGTTCGGGATCTTTGTCTGAAGCACTCCCGATAGAGAGACGAGATAGACGGAGGGCGGAGTGGTCGAAGTTAGGGACGGATCGAGGTTGCGCGTGAGGCGTAGTGGACCTTAGAGTGGTAGACTATTGGTTGTTGATGTCGAGCGGCATGGATGAGTTATTAGCCATCGGGTTGTCATTAGTGGGACCTTAGCTAGGTTGTCATGCAGACACGACGGATTTAGGCTTAGAGTTAGGCCTTTAGAAGCCCGGGTATAGATGTTCTTCCACAGGATGTAGGGTGAGAGTTGACTGATAGGTCGGGTTATGAGTGAGAGACCTCGAGGTCTGCTCTGGTGGACCCGAGTTGGGTGTCACGAGTGTGACATTATTGGATTCGTGTGCACGGTAACATCGCGTCAGTCGGGTGTGGGTGCACGGTATGGTCATTCTGGCTCTTGGTGAGTGTGGGTTGAAGGTTGTCTTTAGGACTCATTGATGAAGACTCATAGTTGAATCGAGAAATGAAGAGTAATTAAAGTGTGTTGAAGCGAAAGCGAAAATGGGGGTCGTAAATCCCACAAGGTGAGAATCACAGGTTAGGGTGTAAGAGACCGGGAGATATCCAGAATTTACGTGTGAATGTAAGAGGCTCGGGGAGTGTGGTGAAGGATTAGGATTAATCGAGATGAAAACACGCGGTCGGGTTATCACGTAGACTTAGAGTTGAATGATGAAGTCGCGGGGTGACTTCGAGATTTGGATACCCTTTGGAAATTGCATTGGGTGTTGTTGAGCCGGCAAAGGCTCAGTATATGGATGTCATACATGACATGGACTAGGTTGACGGTCCATTGGATTGTCAGCGATTGTGACCTTGGGAAGGTCAGCGTTTACACACAAAGTACGGGTTGCGTAGGGTTACACGTTGTGTGGATTATGTACGGTGTTAGAGGACTGCGTGATACGTCCTGGGTCTTAAGGGTAGAGGGCAATTGCCACATGGTAAGAATTCTCCCTCTGACAGCGAGTTAACTCCCGGGCGAGTATATAGATGTATAGTATGAGGCATTGTAAAGGGAGGCCGTGAGTCCAGTTATGTTAGGCAGGGTGGGAAGGCTCCGTCAACGGTCGAGATCGATTAGAGACACCTCGGAAAGGTGAGGTTTAATGCGACATAAGTCTTCTCACGGCTCGAGTCGGCGAGAGAGTTGTGCGGATGGGCGGCGTCGGCCCTTAGGATTCGAGTTGGGGATCACGTCTTCTTGAAGGTGATGCCTGAGCCTGGGGAGGTGGTCGGGTTCGTGACGGAAGGTATGTGCAGAGATTTCGTGTCCCAAAGATGACAGTCCACGAGGTATTTCACGCCTCCATGCTCGGAAGTATACCCGCATCCAACCATGTGGTGGATCGGGTACGATAGAGGTTGACACCGATGGGACCTTCGAGAGGAGGGACTAGTGTGTATCATGATACGTGAACGTGTTTCGGCAACACGCAAGACCGTGAGGCTAGTGAGGGTGCTATGGCGGCATTATGGAGTGGAGGAGTCAACGTGGGAGCGCGAGGACACGACGCGGGCCACCTATCCCTTTTTATTTAGGGATGAAGGTACGTGGTTTAGTCGTTTAAATATCTAAATGAAAAGTTTACATGCATGGTTTTGTGCACATTGCATATGCATGTGAGTGATTAAGATTTTAGAATTTCTACGAAATCTTTAAGGAGGGAGAATAAGACCGAGAAATTCCAATTTCGGGAAAAGGCAAATTGTAATTTTGGGTTAAAAATACGAATTTATTCTCTGTAATCCTCGTGATGACAAAACGGATTTCAATCGTTGAATCGCCAAACGAGCATCGTGCAAAATTTCGTAGAATTCCGAGACATTTGAGTCATGCATCAAGCCGAGACAGGCGCTTCTACCGTAAAGACATGATGTTGTTTGTTAAAGTCACTTATAACATGTGCCATGATGTTATACATGTTGCATGAGTAGATAAATGATGGAAAATGGGCAATGAGATATGCAATGCTCTTGTAACCAAACTAAGATGAAATGAATATTTGAACTTTAATGAGAATAAAACAAATATTAGGCGTGTCATCTCCTACACTTGGAAATTAGAATAAAAAACAGAATGAGGGAGGGGGAAAGAACCAAGAGGTTGAATCCATTTGTTTTTAGAGCACAAGCTTTCCTCTGGGCTGTAACCAACTGGGTACCTCGAGTAAGAAGCTAGCAACACAGAGACAAATCGATTTGGGTATTCTGCTGTTTGGAGTTTCATACAATCAACCCGTGAGGTAGGGGTTTCTTCCTACTTGGGTTTTACACTTTGTTTAAGTGTATTTACAATGTTTGAGTTGAACGAGGCCGTGAGGGGGTTGTTGATTATTCAAAGTTTCAGAACCGAGATGAAAATTTAGAAACTATGTGGACAAATTGTGGATCAACACTAGGGTCGTTTTGGGTTGCTAGTTTGTGCATTTATGTGTTAATGCATGCTTTGATATGTATAAGGCCGGAACAACATGAAATTCGGGGTTCCAAAGTGAACGATGATTGACACAGATGTGAATAGTAAACCCAAGGGTTTTACTTTCATTTGAATACACACGAAGATAAATTCTTGCGGTGAGAATAGAAATTAGGCCTATGCAATTCATGGAATGTTCGTGTTTGATAATTAGCCCAAGGGAGCAATTTTTAGTGTAATTAATCGTGGAATATATAAGAACATGTTTAGTGATTAAAATTACGGTATAGACATGTTGGCTGAGTATATTTGTAATGCTAAGTATGTAATTGTAAATGAAATTGACAATATATAGATCTAGAGACATATTCAGAATCCTAGAAATAGAGAGGAGGTGCATGAAGGGGATTCTGAGAGGATGATCTTGAGGGTTGACTCAAATAAATAGAATTATCGGAGTGGTGGTCCATATTAATATCGGAGGGTGGTCCATATACATACCATTAATAATAATAATAATAAGCACACACAAGTGGTTCTTCCTCCTCTTCTTCCTCCTCTTCTCCTTCTCCTATGGGTTCATTTAAGAAATTTTACACCAAAATATGAAATTTTGTTTGTCTCCTCTCTTTTCTATATATATTAACTTTGCCTTACTCACTATTAAGTCCTAAGGTTTTAATATTGCACTTAACTTTTGTTTACTATTATGGCCCATCTCTACTTTTTGATCTTTAATTTTTCATATATGGTAATAATTAATACTTAGTTCCAAGACTTAGATATATTGGTAATAAACATATTTATTTTCATTTTGGCATACTATCTTCTCAATTATGTCTTATATCCTTTTTGAATTTACCACTTTACCCCCAAGTATATCAAAAATTCTAATCTCCCAGTTCCACAAATTATGATTTAATTCCTCTGGGGAAATTATTAAAGCAGACACTGGGTGCCTAGATATGCCTCACAAAGCAAATGTATCAGACACCTATCTCGGATTACATGCCATATTATCCCTTCTTTGCTAGGGATGAAGGCACGGGTTTAGTCGCTTAAGATGAAATGACTGCCACATGCATGGTAGAGTAACATATGCATAAGATATTTATTATGTCCGAATTCTCGGGATCTAAATTCTGAGGGAATGGTAGCAGACCCGAACCCATATTCAGAAAAAGGGTAAAATCGACTTCTCGTTACAACACTTCGCTTAAAATCCGGAATTATTCTTTAGATTCTGATGATGAAACTGATTGCACTGCTGGGGAATAGTCTCAGAAAATCTGGTATCTAGCACGCCGAATTTCGTCGAATCTGCGTGACGCTTAATTTACACGTTTCAATGCATCGCGTTTCGGGTGCCGTAAAATGATTTTCGATGCGAAGAAAGTCACATATAACACGTACTCATGTGCCATAAGTGGCATGAGTAGAAAAATGATTTAAATGGATGTCAAAACTGGTAGTTAAGGGACAAATACTTTGGAATTGTTTGCTAGGAAAAAGACAAAACTCTAATAGTGTCATCTCTTCGATTCCAAAGACCAAACAAAACGGTCAGGGGAAGAAATGACAAGGGCTATGGCTTATGATAGTTTTGAAATAGAGAACGCTCTTTCTGAAGATTGTAGAGATCCGACCGCCGCGCCTTTCGGATGAAGAAGTCAGTGAAAGGCGAGAGGCTTCAAGGTGGGTACTGATTTCGGTGAGTTTTGACAACTCCGAGAGGTGTGGCTCTTCCCATTTAGGTTTTACACTTTATTTGGGTGCATAAATGTTTCGTTTGGTTTGAGGCCTCAAACGACCGCTTGATAGGTCCTAAAACCTCGGGACCGACTATTGGAGTTGAGACATTCTCACGGGCCACGGATTGTTGGTGATGTGTGTTGGAAATTATGTATTAAATGAAGTTGTATGTATAGGGCCTTAATGGCTTGAAATTGTCTGCAAAGTGAACCGACGATTACAGTATTTTCAGAATAGTAATCAGGGTTTCACTATTCTCGAGAATAGTGTTAAAAAAATAATTTTTGTGAAATAATGTGTTTGGTTGAGTAATTCAAATCGAATTGCTCGTGTTTGATCATTAGCCCACGTGAGCTAATTTTGATGTGATTTATGGTGAAATTACATGACATGTTTGTAAGATTTAAATTAGAATATGTATGATTATATATTTGCATGTGTTATTGAATTGAAATGGAATTGGCATCATGCATTCCATATGCACCGGGGCACCCTAGGACGATAGGAGTGAGTGCATGAGGTAATTCTTGAGTGAATGGTTCGGAGGGTTGTCTAAAAATATTAAATATTGGAGGGTAGTCCAAACATAATATCAATCGTCGAAGACGACCCAATTGATATATATACATCGGAGGGTTGTCCACAAATAAACATAATAATTCTCATACGAGGCTTAGGCGAGTGTGAGGGAGTCGGTGAGGACTCGGGTACAAGATGATCAATTAGACATCTGGCAGATCATGCATTTGCTTGAATGTGTGTTTATTTCGAGCATTGCATATGCATCATAGTGAAAAATAATCAATGTAGTGGCAGTGATTCCACTAATGAGCATTAGCTCACTCCCGGGTCGGTGGATGCTCATTTTACAGTACAGGAGCGTGGCGAGGAGATGGCTCGTCCTAGAGACTGAGTTTTAAAAGAGAGTCGGAATGTGGCTTTGATGGTTCTACATGTATTAGAATTTTTTTAATTTTAATATATGTTGTATAAGAGTGAAAACAATTGAACTCGAAACTATCGATATAGCTGGGATATATATATTGATGAGTAGTGTTGTATCGGGCCCAAGCAAATGTTTGTACTATGATATCGATGCTCGTGGACAAGTTATATATGTGTTTTCAGATTAGGTAGAGCCCCGCATTAAAGCGAGATTCTCGTCTTATTGCGGAAAAGTCTGCCATCTCGACATTCACGAAAGTATTCCGCGGTTGGTAGGTAGTTAACGGGCCCCTGCTTTAAGGCTGAAGCAATGTAGCCGAGCATAGGTAGCCACCTAGGCTTGAGGGATTGGCCAGCCATAGTTCGTAAGAACATCACCACTAGGTGTGGTTCGAAGGTCGAATAGGTTTGAAATTACCTAGGAAATCTCGGGACAAAACTAGGACACTACATGGATGTGTTTTAGGTGATTGTTTGATAAATGATGTGTGAACATGTGAATGTTTGATGAATGGTGTATACCATGTTGTATGGGAAGTGATTGTCGGGTGTGCTTGGGTGACTTAGCACATAGGAAAACAAGGATGTGTTAGTTCTCGAAGTTTTTACAAGAAAACTGAACAAGTGAGGAGAAGCTAAAGTCAAATTTGAATAAATTTGCTTGAGTTGTTAGGATAATGAAATCAAATTTTTAATAAATTTGAGGTCGAGCACTGTGGTTAGTGTTAAATAAGGAGGCTTGAGGAAATTCTCAGATTGCCTTCCAATTAAATGAAAAAAAAAAATAAACAAAATGAATTTTAAGCAATTTATTTGGTTTATTGGAGAAATGAGAATATATATATATATATATATATATATATATATCAGACATATATCATATAAGGTGGAGAAAATTTATTGCAGGTAAAACCCGAAAAGAAAAGAAAGCAAAATAAATTTCATAAATTTATTTGGTTACGAGGAGAAGAAAATAATTTTTCTAAGATTTTAGTAGTAAAAAATTGAAGAAAATGGGGTAAAATAATTTTATAAATTTATTCGAGTGTTCAAGAAAAAGTAATTTTTTTAGCATTTTTCCAACTCACGGAAATAAATGAAAAAAAAAGAAAAAAAAGGTGCAGAATCTTATTGGCCACGCTCCAAATTGTATTGCAAGGTTTTGTAATTTGTATTGCAACATGTACGGACAGTCAAATGGGACGCATAAATACAAGAGGGGTGTAATATGGCTAGGTAAGGGGCGTGAGGCAGTCAGATCGTGAGACGCTCGACACCCACAACCAGCGCCGCGCAGGGCGCCTGAGCTCGGGCACGCGGGGCTGCCAGCCATACGAGGGCGCAGCCGGGCGCTACGGGCGCAGCGAGGGCGCGGCGTGCAGGCGGGTGGCGACGGACGCGCCGCGGTCGAACAACTCGTGGTCATCACCCGTCTTCGGCGGCGCGCGAGATAGCGGAAGACGCGCAGACGGCCGCAGGCGCTGTGGGCGGGGCCGCGGCCATGGGCGTGCCTCGCAAGGCGCAGTCGGGTGTGTCACGGGTCACTTGAGCCGCCAGGTGTTCGTGCACCGGCTAGTTCTCACTCGCTGATCGCTGACCCCAGATCGTTCCTGAGTCAATTTTGGGGAAAATTTAAAAAAAAAAAAAATTTTGAAAAAAAATAATAAAATAAAATAAAATAAAATAAAATTAGACAAAATTTTCGAAAAATAAGATTTTCAAAAAAATGAAATTTTTGTTGATAAAATGTTTAGAATTTAGATCATCGCTTCGTGATACACCAGAAATGCAAGGACAACAGTATACATTTGATTTATGTATGAATAAGAACTCGGGCGGTTTATTCTCAGAGATACTGAATTGAAATTGAATTTGCCATCGTGACCACGTGATGACATGGGACGAGGGACGCAGGACGAGGACGCAGAGGGCGTCCACTGAGTGTCGGGTCAACACTACGCTGGCTCGATCAACGTGCTTTTACCGAGGTCAGTAGGTATCGGCAGCAAATGCTATCGCACAAGTCGTATAAAGAGTAGTCGTGAGGTCCTCTAGTAACCTCCGTAGGTTTAGTGGCGATCATCCTCCCTCACATATTCATGGGGAGGAGATCCCACGGTGGTAGATCATCAAGTTCATACAGATTGAGAAGGTATTAGAGGCATTTGAAATGCCACTCTCCCTACACTACCAGATTAGACTAGCCGTTGCTCCAAACTAGAGAATGAGGCCTAAGTCCGGTGGAAATGGGCAAGGACCTCTCTTGACCCTGTAGAGGAGCCTTGTATGTGAATTCCTCCCCAGTGGATGAGGGCGAGAATAGGATGATATGTCGAGGTCATGAGTTAGGAGACTGACTTACCCACAAAGGGACCTCATGATCATGGACATGCCGTAGTTCGAGGTCATCCCCGGGGATGGATCGGTCGACAAACTTATTGTGGGTCATCAGTATCAATTGTGAGCGAGAGGAGCATCAAATTTTTCTGCACGCAGACGGTACACGGTATTTCGTGGGGACAAGATGATATTTTACCCTGATACAAACGAGTCCAGTGCCAGGTGCGATTCCAGTTGGCTAGCGAGCCTTAATTCCTAGAGGACGGTGAGAGACCGACTTAGATCTACCCCTGGGCAAAGTAGTATGCGAGTATGTGGATTGCTTTTTCTAGATGAGCTACCCGATTCACTCCTCCACAGCGCTGGTAGTAGACTTCGGCATCGAGTTACACACTGGTACTTCACCCATCTCTACGACCGCACAGATGGTACCAGCTTGAGTTGGTAGAACCTCGCAGTCCAAATGCACAGAGTGCACCGATACAAGGGGCTCATTGGGATCGAGCACTTCACCGCTGGGGCGCCCGATTCTATTTAAAAGAAGAAGGACAAGACCACACTGCACATTATCACACGCTGAATGTGGTTATGATCAAGAATCTGCACCATTACCATGATTATTGATGACGGATATTTGATCGGGCTGAGAGGAGCGAGCTCAATTCCAAGATAGACCTTCGTGATTGTTACCATCAACGAGGGTTGGGAGAGAAATGAGGCATCCCTAAGCATTGAACAAAGTGACGCCAAGAGTGGGCACTTTGAGTTTACTAAGGATGCCTTTGACGACGCAATGCGCCAAATCGGCGATTCATGGATCTCATGCATGTGGCATTCCAACCCTATCTAGATTAGTTTGTCGTGAGTCTTCAGTGGATACGACATTTTGATCTACCCCGTCACGAACGGAGCATGAGTATCACTGAGGATCGCGGCCGCGCTTGTCGAGATCATCGTCAGACGCAGCTCGCAGGCGCGAATTCGCCATCGAGGTGAGATTTTCGGGACACGTGATGTTCGCGACAGCGTGTCACGACCCGCAGAAGGTCATCGTAGCAATATGGTGAGTCGGAGAGACCAATAATCTTCGAGATAGTCGTGAAGCCGATTACCGGTATTACGTGAGATTCGAGAATGGGCTGAAGTTGTCCATTCCGCGTGATAAGAGATTTCCCACGGATGAACTCCATGGTCAGGGACTACCCAACCATGAGAGAGATCGAGGATGCTCTGAGCACTCCTGATGCGGTGTTGGTAGCAAGAGGGAGGATTAAACTTCTTCTAGTTCTGGGAAAAGGCGTAAGACTTCTCGTCACACGAGTTTGGTGGACTAGGCCGTGGATCGGGCATGTGAGACTCGGGATTGCCCTAGAAAGATATCCCACGGCTTTTTGGACAATATAGCCCTCTAGTTAACCCAGAACAGAGAGTATACTGCTCATTCCTCCACCCAAGACGGGTCGAGGAACCGCTTTAGTTTTGGAAAGATACAAGCACTCCCAAGAAGACAGACAGCAAGGGCTGTAAAGTGCGGGTCAGAGGCCGGGCGACGTGACGAGCTGCGCAAATGCGGGTTTAGTGGACCTAGGTGGTAGCACCAATGGTTGTTGATGTCAAGCTTGACATGGATAGATGACAGCCATAGGGTTGTCGTGTAGAGATTGCGTATCTTACCGGGTTGTCATACCCGATACTTACCCTTGGATTCGCTTAGAGGTTAAGGCCTTTAGAGAAGCCATAGATGTTCTTCCATAGGTGCAGAGAGTCGAATTCGATAGGGTCTGGGATTATGGTTTGCAGATCTCCTCTGCAGAGCCCCCGTCTATGGTGGACCTCGGGATTGGGTGTCACAGTGTGGCATTATTGTGTTCGTGTGCATAGTAACATCGCGTCGAGTCGGGGGTGGGTGCACGGTACGGTCATTCACCACTCTTGGTGAGTGTGGGATGAGTTTGTCTTTAGGACTACGTCCAATAAAGACTCATAGTTCGATTTAGTAAAGGAAGAGTAAATAGAGTGTGTTGGGCAAAACAAAAAGGGGGTCATAAATCCCCTAAGGTGAGAACTCCGAGTAAGGGTAAGAGACCCTGAGATATCCTCACTGCGGTGAATGTAAGAGGCTCAAGTGTGAGCCACAGTTAGGTAAATCGAGATGAAACGCCACTACGATTATCACGTGACTTAGAGTTTGAGTGATGAGCTCTGAGTTGACCGAGATTTGACACTGGAAATTGTATCAGTTATATTGAGTCGGCAGAGCTCGTGATATGGATGTCATACATGACATGACTAGCCGACATCTATCGGATTGCTGTATCAGGACTCGGGAGCGTCTGGGCCAGGTAGGTTACACGTCAAGGTGGGATTATATACAGGTGTTAGAGGACACGCTGTAGCATACATCCTAGGTCTTAAGGGTAGAGGAGCAATTGCCCTTAGTGGAATTCACCTACAACAACATTTACCAGGCGAGTATACAGATGGCACCATATGAGGCATTGTATGGGAGGCCATGTAGATCACCGTTAGGTTGGAACGAGGTGGGAGAGAGTTCCATCATTGGTCATGATTTGATTAGAGACACCTCCGAGAAGGTGAGCTTGATAAGACAAATAGCCTTCCTCACGCCCGTGTCGACAAAAGAAATTAGCGCCGATGTACGACGTCGACCCTTAGAGTTCGAGGTCAGATCACGCCAAGGCATGCCCAAGAGAGTAATGTCAAGTTCTAGAAAATTCGAAGTTATCGCCGAGATTATCAATTTCGAGATACCGAGGATAGGCACTGCTATGACCGACAGCTTTAACTTCAAAGATAGTCGTGTCCACGAGCCACATTTGCATGCTCGAAGTATACGCCAGATCCAAACATGGGGTGATCGAGACAGATCGAGGTTGACAATCGATGGAACTCTAGAGGAAAATCTCAAAGATGTATTTTGGAGTCATGGATCGTTTGCATACTCAAGACCGTGTGGAGGGGCTTAGTGAGGGTGCCACAGCACAAGACCATGGAGTGGAGGAGCTAACGTGGGAGCGCCGAGGACACGATGCGCCACCTATCTCGACACACCCTCACTTCCTACCATCTTAGCCGACCACCGCACATGAACTCAACTGCATACTTATAACCACTTAGAAATCTGTGAAGCTAAGCCGTACGCTTGCTTCAACTCAGATAAAATTTTTTTCTTTTCTAAACTTATGATTTTATAAAATTTCTAAGAGCATAACAGTCGTGATATGTGACATGTCCCCAAATCCCGTATACACACTTATAATTTATTTAAATATGCAACCAACAACATTCTTTCATAAGAGCCTCTCTAGCTTCACATTTTCACAAACTACCTTATAAAGCATACATACTCCTTATACAAATTCAAAGCATTTCACAAATAGACATAGACACAAAGACAGTCACGTGGGTCTGTGAGAATCCTAAACTCCGCTTCTGGTTGTCCTGGGCTGCTTCAGACCAAAATAGTTTTAAAACAAAAAGAAAAAAATAATGAGTTAAACGAGCTCAGTGAGTGTATGCTTTGTAAAAGGATTTCTTTTTCTGAAAATATCTCAAAACGGAAAACTCTTTTTACAAGATATTTTCCATAATTCTTACTTGCTTTGCTTAAAAAGTTTCTAAAACTTTTCATCCTTGCTTGCTTGTTTTATTGTTTTCTTAAAAGTTTCCAAAACTTTTGTTACTTGCTTGCTTGGAAAGTTTACAAAACTTTTCAAAAATCTCTTGCTTGCTTTCTTTACCTTGAAACTTTTCATAATTTCTTGCTTGCTTTAAAAGTTTTGTAAAACTTTTCATAATCTCTTGCTTGCTTTAAAAATTTCTCAAAACCTTTATAAACACGGGAGCTTAGGCTCAACCGTTCTTTTTTTTTTAATCACTACGGAGCCCGGGCTCAACCGATCGCTTTAATATTTATAATCCAGAGCCTCAGGCTCAACCGCTTGCTTTAAATCTCTACTGGGAGCCCCGTTCAACCGTGCACCAATGGTTGATTTTTGAAATTGTATAAACATGCTATAAAACAACAACCACTGGAGGCCCCATACTGGTCATCAGACCTTAGTGAACACTGAGCTGGCATCGATCGCGGCTCTGCGGAAGGACTTGAACCACATCACCTTTTCCAAGATATGGTGGAATTGACCTCGTGTCTCCCATCACCATAATTTAGTTAACGTTAACCCTATATAATTCCCGCCAGACGCGCTTACCTGCCTTTAAATTCTATGATGGCGACCTAAGTTTCATTGACCACCAAAACTAAAATGCATGTATGATATCCTAACACCACCGTGCATCGCATTCGACACTTGACCCCAGATGTTTGCTTAGAACTAGGGATTTTAGTTAGGCCTGTTTTCACAAATATTCTCTTTGCTTACTTGTCAAGTTAGTTCTTTGAAAATGGTTTACAATTCAAACCATTTACTTGTTGCTTCTTTGAAAAATGGTTTACAATTCAAACTACATTGTATTCCTTGTTTTGAAAAATGGTTTTACAATTCATAAAACCATTTGGTTATATTGGTTTTGAAAATGGTTTACAATTCAAAACCATTTGCTTGTTTTTCAATTATGGTTTAAATCAAAACCATTTGCTTGCTTTTAAATTATGGTTTAAATCAAAACCATTTGCTTGTTTTTCAATTATGGTTTAAATCAAAACCATTTGCTTGCTTTCCAAATATGGTTTACCATCAAAACCATTAAATACTAGTGTAAAACAGTTTATAATAATAATACACTAGTATTTGGAAAAATAGGTTTAGAACACTCACCTCTTTGTTTCTCAAACTCCTGAGCACAAATTCCACTACTTTCCGCCTTTGCTTTTAGCCTACACACACTCAACCAATACTTAATCGATTAATCGTCACAGAAGCGTAAAACTTAACGTACTTCACACGCAAGTCACTTGAGAATACACAACATTCATATACCCAATTAATAATACCCTGATAATTAAAAAACCCTAACAAAAACCACTATTTTCAAGCCAACCTTTTTCCAACAATACTCTCTGGACTTTATTACCCAAAAATTATTCAAACAATCTTCAAAAATTATAAAACTCTCCAGATCAGTCCTTTATATATCCAATGACATCTCTTAAAATTTTCAATTTAAAATTCCTTCTCTAAGGCCCTCAACCACAAAACACAAGTTACAGTTATTGCTTTGATTCCACTTCTGTTAACTCCACCTACATATATCCTTGATTTATGGGGTCTTAACTTATAAATTCGGTGGTTTCTTCACTCATTTGAAGCTATGATTCTAAGGTTTCTTCTCCAATTGGAATCACCTGAATTTGGACTACCAAAACTCAAGTTATTGTATTTATATCTAGATTACTCAAATTGGCAGAACAGAATCTGCACATAGCTCCACTTGGAAATATTTCTGGGAACTTTGGGGTTAAAATTTGCTTGTACTTCCTTCAGATAACTTATTACCCTAGAAGTCTAGTTTACCCATAATTTTGAATCACTCTATTTGGATGAGTAAAACTCCACTTATGTCCAAAACACTACAACCATACCCAAAACAGAGCATAATCAGTGAGCTACACGAGCTCACATTTCAGTCCGTATTTGGGAGCATTAGAGCTACAATTTGCTCTTGGTCCCTTCTATACATTTGTAGCCCTATCTCTTATGGTTCTTTACCAATTGGAATCAATTCATTTGGAGATGGATTATAATCTTACACCTATAGGCCACAAAACAAAAAATAGGGTTTACCAATTTTGACAGAATTTCCTTTAAAACCCAACATTCTTTTTGTACAACCTTCCTCAAAACTGTAATATCTCAATCCACGTAAAGCTAATTCAAAACCACTCTATAACACTTGTGGGCTGGTGGTTTAAACCTCATACCACAAAACCCTAGGTGAAAATCCAAGAACTCATATGAATTTAACCCAAGGTCCACCAATTCTATATAAAAACCATACCATTATGTATTGACCTATCGTTTATTTTACACAAATTGGTTTACCTCATAACTCAAGAATTTAGGGTTAAATGCATTTCTCCATAAAACCCTAGACCAAGGAGCACTAATCTCATAATTAAACCTAGGAAATCCAAGACCCATGATTACAAATGAAACATACCTTGGCTTGGTTTTTCTCCACTTCTTCTTCCTCTTCTTCTTCCTCTTCTTCTTTCTTTGCTCTCTTCTCCCAGCCTTGCCTGCTCTAGCAGGGCTCTTGAGACCAAAATGCAAATTCTGCTTGAATCCCATCTCTTCTATAATATTAACTTTTGCCTTACTACCATTAAGTCCCCAAACACTTTAATATTGCACTTTAACTTTGTTTTTACTATTATGGCCCATCTCTACTTTGATTTTGAGACTTTCATATTTATGGCAATTACAATCAGTCCCTCAAACACTTTGATATTGCAAATCAACTTATTGTAGATTCGATGGCATACTATCTTCAAATTATGCCTTTATATCCTGAATTCTACCACTTTACCCCGGCACTAGTACCTCAATTCTAGTTCATAAATTTATGATTTACAATTCCTCTCCAGTCACCAGATAAAGAGAGCCACCTAGAGGTGCTTCCTGGCACGCCCCACAGCCAATTCCTACTCAGACACTCCATCTCGAGACCGGGCATTACAAATCCTCCTCCTTAGACATTTCGTCCTCGAAATGAACAACTAACTCAAAAGAAAGGAATCTCATCTGAAATAATCGGAGGGTACCGATGACGATCCGAGCCTCCGGGCCCTGGCAGGTTCCTCCCTCTCACTCTTCCATAAGACTTTAACCAAAGGAATCACCTTACCTCTCAACACCCTCGCCCTTTGTGATCTACAACTGCACAAGTATTTCCTTCATAAGCCATGCTCCTCCTTTTAGCTGCATCGGGTTGCCTTCAACACATGTGAAGGATCCTGGATGTATTTCTAACATCGATTAATACGAAATGTGTCATGAATCCTCGAATAACCATGGGGTAACTTCAATCAGAAGCTTATCGGGTCCCACCTTGCTCGAAATCTCATAAGGTCCTATATATCTCACTAAGCTTGCCTCGTTTCCCGACCTCAACACACCTTCCCAAGGTGAATTAAAAGACTCGGCTCACCTATCTCAACCAGTTCTGCTGTCCGCATAACTTTTCTGTCTATCTCTTGCTTTTTTTTTTTTTTAAGTTATCACGAACAAATTTCACTTCCCTGATCCGCGATTCAGACTAACTCAGTGGCCTACTAGCTTCTCACCAACCTCATCCCAAAGACACTGAGTCCTACATTTCCTACCATAAAGGCTCAAATGAGCCATCTCTATATCGGCCTGGAGAAGTTGTTGTTGTATGAACCCGCTTAGTGCCAGCGAGTATCCCAACTTCCCTTGAATTCCATAATTTCTCTCTTTAGCTCGCCATACTATGGCACACACATTCTCTTTTTTTTCACTGTCATGCCATAATCTCTAATTTGAAACTCTGCTTTCTTTTTTTTTTTTTCTATCTCTTCCTTAAGCTTAATCATTTGTGGATCCCGACGCCCCCCGCTAGACCCATCCACTAGGAGCGGGTCTAACATGAAATGTGGCTACACAAGGCCTCAATCCTCACCTCCAATATCACCCCCTTAAAAGCTCTCGATCCACCAAGGAAGATAACCCGATCTCAGTATGAGACACAAAGAACTCTCTCGGTCGCCTACTTAAGGCATCCGCTACGCATTATATTGATATGGTACTACTAGTACAAATCAGAGGTCTAATCAACTCAAGCCATCTACTGTAGTTTAACTTTTTGGGTGAAAATATATTGAAGATTCTATGATTCAGAAGATCCCGCAATGAATTATATAAGTAATGTCTCCATAATGAACACCATATAAGTAATGTCTCCATATTTTTGCAAACACGATCGAAGTCTAAGTTGTGTGGTAATTCTCCTCATGCTTCTTTAGCCGCCTAGAGGTATATGCAATCACCCTATCATTTTGCATCAAAAACACAACCAAAATTGCCTGAAGCATCACTATAGATCACAAACCCATCTCTCCCATTAGGCAAAGCTAAAACTAGAGCTAAGTCAATCTACTCTTCAACTCCTCGAAACTCGTCGATGTGCATCTACCTAATCATACTGAGATCTTTCTCACGCCACAAGTGGGTCGCTTATCCCGAGAACCCCCCAACAAACTCCGAGCACACCGCAGTCCAAGGAAGCTTCTGACCTCCGACACTGTTCTTTCGTGGTTTCCAACTGTCACACGCCTTCTATTTTCCGGGGGATCCACACTCACCCCTCACCGAGATCACATGACCTAGAATGCCATTAATCGCTGCCAAAGCCGACACCTTCTCAACTCGCACACAACCGTCAGCCTCCCTTAGGGTCTCGTAATACAATCCTCAAAGCCTCGAATGTCTCTCCGAACTACCCGAATACACTAAAGCATCACGAAACTATGGGCGAACCTATCCAAATACGGCTGGAATACCCGATTCATCAAATCCATAAACGCCGGAGCATTAGTCAAACCAAATGGCATCACCAAAAACTCATAATGCTCCGTAGCATGTCTCCGACGTGCCTTAGGTACATCACTTCCAACACTCAACTCCATGATACCACCTCAAGCTCCATATCTTAGAGTATACTGAGAACCTGGAGTTGATCGAATAACCCATCGATCCTAGGAAGTGGATATCGATTGGCCGATGGTAACTCTGCTCACCGCCTCGTAATCTATACACAACCGCAAACTCCCATATTTCTTTTCAATGAAGAGAACTCGGAGCTCCCCGGGGGATATGCTCTGGCTTCGAATAAATCCCTTACTTAACAATTCTTAACCGAGCCTTAAGCTCTCTCAACTCGCAGAGCCATCCTATAAGGAGGAATGGAAACTGGCTCACCCGGGATCAAATCAATGGTGAACTCCAATTTCTTTCTGAGAGGTAATCCCGCAATATCATTCGAATCCAGGAACTCTAACAACCGAATCTCAATCAACAGATTCTCCCTTCCCCGTCTCACCACATAAGCTAGATAAATCACTGACAACCCTTACGAGATCCTCATACTGTGGCGAGATCATACTCAGAAGATAACTCTCTGTGGTATTCCTCCTCGAACTTAATTTTTAATCTCCCGTGCCTATGCGCTTTTTACTCGTTTATAACAATCTAATGTATTCTCATGGCGAGATAGCCAATCCATGCCGAGAACCACATCAAAATCCTCATATCTATACACAAGATCCGCTTGAACTCCTGTCCACCAATCAGAACTCTACTATCTCTGACACTGTCTGAGACTAACTGGACTTCGCTAGAAGGGAAACCCCCATACCACCCCCTAATGGTCGGGTCTCCCGGATTGCCACTACAAATACATGGCTTAGCGCCCAACTCTATAAAGCTCGAGTAGACCTCCTAGCTCTTTAGGAACCGTAAGGCCGTAGGTCGAGGCATAAATGTGCTGGACTAGTCGCCATAATTTACTATTCGAGCAATCTGTGTGCCACTTGTTCTCACATAAACAATCCTGCACTTGAGTCTCCCTCAGTGGCCCGGCACCCACCCGACTCGTAGTTGTCAGAGGTCGATTCATAGAGGCGGTAGTGGAACTAACTACATGCTTATCTCTCTCAGGTACTACAGGACGCTCGGAAACCTCTGGAATGACTCTCCTAGAATGACCACTACGTCCTCTGCCTGGCATAGTGCTGTATTTACCAAAAATCAACTGTTTAATACTTTGAAACACCTCATATGTATGTACTTTGAGTTTGAAAATGCATGTCACATAGTGTAAACTTCTTGTGTATACGAAACTACGATGCTTACTAACACAGTTTCCTAAGGCTGGTTTCATTACCAACTCGCTGGGATCATTTCTCTCAAGCCTTAGTTTATACCAACTTATGCTCTGATACCACCTTGACACACCCCCACCCCTACTATCGGCGTGCAGCCGCCACCTACGTAAATCCCCAACCACATTCTAACGACTAGGAAAATCCCGTGGAAGCGGTCGCATTGCCATTTCAATCTCAGATAAATTTTTTTCTTTTTCTAACTTATGATTTTATGTGGCCTCGGGCAAAGATAACAAACGCATATAGGATATGTCCCCAAACTCGTGATACACAATTTACACTATTTCAAATATGGCAACCAACAACATTCTTTCATAAGAGCCTCAAGCTCCACACATTTTCACAAAACCACCTTATGTACATACATATATTCCTTTATACAAATTCAAAGTATTTCCTTACACAAAATAGTATTAATACAACACAAATATAGAAGTCGGAATTCTAAACTCGCTCCATTGCCCGGCCGTGCCCACTGGGAAAGTTTTTAAAACAGATTATAATGAGCCAAACAGAGCTCAAGATGAGTGCTTTATAAAAGGATTTTTCAAAATATCCAAAACGTAAAACTCTTTACAAGATAGTTTTCCATAATTCTTGCTTGCTTTGCTTAAAAAAAGTTTCTAAACTTTTCTATCCTTGCTTGCTGCTTTGCTTTGCTTTTCTTTAAAAAGTTTCCAAAACTTGTTACTTGTCGCTGGAAAGTTTACAAACTTTTCAAAAAATCTCTTGTTGCTTTCTTTGCCTGCTTTTAAAAGTTTCCCAAAACTTTTCAAACCTTCTTGCTTTAAAAAAGCTTATAAAACTTTTTATATTTCTTATTTGTTAAAAGTTTAAAACTTTTCATAATTCTTTGCTTGTTTTAAAGCCTTCTAAAACCTTTATAAACACTGAGTCAGGGCTGGAACCTTTTTTTTTTTTTTTTTTTTTTAAATCACGCGTGGAGCCCGGGCTTAACCGATCATTTTAAATAGCAACCTGAGCCTATGCTCAACCGCTTGCTTGTGAATTCTACCGGGAGCCTGGGTCACAACTCAAAATTCAATGTTGATTTTTTGAAATCAGATAAACATGCTATAAAACATCAACCACCGGGAGGCCTGGTACTCTGTCATTGCATCTCTAGTGAACACGGATCCCTGCATCGATCGTGGCCTGGGTGGAAGGACCTCGTGTCCGCATCACCTTTCCAATACAATATGTAGGAATTGACCCGTGTCTCCATCACCATTTAGTTAACGCTGCTAACCCTATATTCCCGTGACGCGCTACGCCTCCTTTAAATGCCATGATGCATGACCTAAGTTTCTTCCAATTCTCACCAAAACTAAAATGCATGATGATATCCCAACACACATCAGCACGATTAATACCTTTTACCTGAGATTACACCAGGATTTAGTTAGGCCTGTTTTCAATAAATATTCTTATTTGCTTGCTTCGTTTTTTGCTCTTTGAAAATGGTTTACAATTCAAAACCATTTACTATTGTTTTTGGAAAATGGTTTACAATTCAAAACCATTTGCTTTTGCTTGTTTGAAAATGGTTTACAATTCAAACCATTTGCTTGTTTTTCAATTATGGTTTAAATCAAACCATTTGCTTACTTTAAATTATGGTTTAAATCAAAAACCATTTTGCTTGTTTTTCAATTATGGTTTAAATCAAAACCATTTGTTTGCTTTTCAATGGTTTACCATCAAAACCACAAATGACTAAAGGTAAAACAAGGCTAGAGAATACTACACCGCATTTGGAAAAATAGGTCTAGAACACTCACCCTTTTGTTTCCTAAACCTGAGCATCAACTCCACTACTTTCCCGCCTTGCTTTTAGCCTACACACTCACCCATCACGGCAAACATATTAATCGCCTGCGCATAGCAAAACCTAACGTACTTCACACGCAAGTCACCTAGGTCCCACAACATTCATATAAAGTCAAATTCACAATTTACCTTGAGCACTAAAAAACCCCTAAAAAAAACCACTCATTTTACCAACCTTTTCCAACACTGGACTTTATTACCCAAAAAATTATTCAAACGGTCTTCAAAATTATAAACTCTGTGATCAGTCCTTATAATCATAATGACATCTATTTAAATTTTAAATTTAAAATTCCTTCAAGGCCTCAACCACAGTTAAATACTGCTACATCATGTTTTTGATGCCAATTTGGTTAACTCACTGGATTCACTACTGTTATCCTTGATTTCTGGGGTCTTAATCTATAAATCACAAATTTTTTCTTCACTCATTTGAAGCTATGGTTATAAGGTTTTCTCCAATTGGAATCACCCAATTTGACTACCAAAACTCAAGTTATTGTATTTTTATCTAGATTACTCAAATTGGTAGAACAGAATCTGCACATAGCTCCACTTGGAAATATTTATGGGCACTTTGGAGTTAAAATTTGCTTGTACTTCCTTCAGATAACTTATTCCCCTAGAAGTCTAGTTTACCCATAATTTTGAATCACTCAATTTGGATGAGTGAAACTCCATTTATGTCAAAACATTAACCATACCCAAACAGAAAGATAATCAGCGAGCTGCTAATTTGTTTTCATTTCAGTCCTTATTTGGGATCCTTAGAGCTACAATTTGCTCTTGGTCCCCTCTATAAATTTGTAGCCCTATCTCTTATGGTTCTTTACCAATTGGAATCAATTAATTTGGATGATTATAACTTAATCTATAGCCAAAACAAAAACAGGGTTTTACCAAATTTTGACGAAATTTCCTTTAGAAAAACCCAACATTCTCTTTTTTTTGTACAACCATTCCTCAAAACCGTAATACCTCAATAATCAACATGAAAGTCATTCAAAACCACTCCATAACACTTGTATTGGTGGTTTGGAACCTCATACCACAAAACCCTAGGTGAAAATCCAATAACTCATATGAATTTAACCCAAGGTCCACCAATTCTATATAAAACCATACAATTATGATGATTCCACGTTTATTTTACACAAATTGTTTACCTCATAACTCAAGAATTTAGGGTTAATGTGATTTCTCCACAAACCCTAGACCAAAGGAGCACTAACTTCATACCAAAACCTTAGGAAACCAACACCATGATTACAAAATGAAAACATACACCTTGCTCAGTTTTTCCCACTTCTTCTTCCTCTTCTTCCTCCTCTTCTTCTTCTTTGCTCTCTTCTCCTTCTCCTACGGGTTTGCCCTAGCAAATTTTGAGACCAAAATGTGAAATTTTGTTTGTCTCCTCTCTTCTATAATATTAACTTTGCCTTAATTACCATTAAGTCCCCAAGCACTTTAATATTGCACTTTTAACTTTTAGTTTTTACTATATATATCATCTCACTTGATTTTTAATTTTCATATCTATGGAAATTACAATTTAGTCCTCAAACACTTTGATATCGAAAAATCAACTTATTTTATTTTCATTTTGGCATACTATCTTCTCAAATTACGCCTTTTATATCCTTTTGAATTTACCACTTTACCCTCGCACTAAGACTCAACTCCGGTTCCATAAATTATGATTTCATAATACCTCTCCAAAATACCACAAGTTAATTTGCGGCCTGGTACCACGCTTAAATGTACCGGTGACACCTATCTCGGATCGGCGTTACATATCCTTTTGTTTAGGTGGGATGAAGGTACGGTGGTTTCGCTGCTTAAGATGAAATGACCGCTTACATGGCATGCAGAGTGCACGCGGCATGCATGTGAGTGATGTGATCATTCACTTCGATACTAAATTCCTTGTAAGGAGGGGAGAATGTAAGACCCGAGAAATTCCAATTTCTGGAAAAAGGGCAAAATCGTAATTTCGGTTACAAAATTGTAATTTAACTTAAAAATCCAAAATTTATTCTCTAAATCTTGGATGACGAAACGGATTGCACTGTTGGAATCTTCTCGTGAAATCTAGCTAGCACGTCGACTCATTCGACCGAGACAGTTTCGAATTTACACGCTTTTCTAGCATCAAGCCGTGTCAGAACGATTCTGCGATGTTAATAATAAAGTCACATATAACATGTACTCATGCAATAAGTGGCATGAGTAGAAAAATTATGAAATGGATAATGTAGATAGTGTCGAATGCCAGTCGTAAACCCGAAGTTAAGGGACAAAATGGTCATTTTGGAATTGTTTGTTAGAAAAAGACAAAAACTAATAGTACATTCTTTGATTCAAAGACCAAACAAAAAACGTGCTGGGGGAGAAGAGGGCTGGACAAAGTGGCTATGGCTTTGAAGCCACGGCAGAACGCCCTTCTCTAGGATTAGAGATTCACCGCTTCATACTAGACAAGAAGGAAAGCCATTTATGCGGAGAGGGCTTCGTAAGTACCGGATTTGAGGAGTTTTGACAAACCGAGAGGTAGTTTCTCCTACTTCTGGGTTTTAAGCACTTTATTTAAGTGTTTTACAATGTTTCAAATTTTGGTTTGAGGCCTTGAACGACCGCTGATCGGTTCCAAACTCGGGGACTTAATTATTGAAATTATTGAGACATTCTCGATCAGTCAAGGATTGTTGGTGATGTGTGTGTTGGAAATTATGTATTAAATGAGGTTGTATGTATAGGCCTAGATTATTTGAAATTTTGGTTCACAAAGTGAACTGACAGACAGGATTTTCCTGAATAGTAACTATGGGTTTCACGGCCTCGAGAATAGTGTCTTACAAAATAAATCTTTAAATAATGTGTTTAGATTAGTAATTCAACGAATTGCTCAGGTTTGACATATTAGCCCACGTGAGCTAATTTTGATGTGATTGATGGTGAAATTACATGACATGTTGTGTGAGTTAAATTATGTGAATATATGCATGATTATATATTTACATGTGTTATTGAATTGAAATGGAATTGGCATCATGCATTCCATATGCACTGGGGCACCCTAGGACGATAGGAGTGAGTGCATGAGGTAATTCTTGAGTGAATGGTTCGGAGGGTTGTCTAAAAATATTAAATATCGGAGGGTAGTCCAAACATAATATCAATCGTCGGAGACGACCCATTTGATATACATCGGAGGGTAGTCCATAAATAATATCAATTGTCAGAGACGACCCAATTGATATATATACATCAGAGGGTTGTCCACAAATAAACATAATAATTCTCATTCGAGGCTTAGGCGAGTGTGAGGGAATCGGCGAGGACTCGGGGTACGAGATGATCAGTTAGACATTCGAGTAGGATCATGCATTTGCTTGAATGTGTGTTTATTTTGGAACATTGCATATGCACTCCTAGGTAGAGACAGCCCACTGTGGTGATTCCATCATCGAGCATTAGCTCACCCCGTCGAGGATACCATTTGCATGGTGCAATGTGAGCGTATGAGGAGCATGGCTCGCCCTAGAGATTCAGAGGCGGAAGAGAGCTGATTGTGGCTGATGAGCCTCATGAATAGAATTGTTTTAATTTTAATATATGTTGTATAAGAGCAAAAACAATTGAACTCTGGAAACTATTGGATATGGTTAGATATATATATTGATGAGTAGCGTTGTATCAAATCTTCAAGCTGCTGTTTGTACTCATGATATTGATGTTCGGGGACAGGTTATATACAGGTTTTGTATTTGCAGCCCCCACAAAGAGAGACTCATCGATTTTCAGGAAAAATGCCCGTTACTGCACATTCACGAGTATTCCACCGCTGGGGTGTCACAACAATATTTAAAACACTTCAACAAACAAAAAGATATTACAAATATGTACCATGAGAATACTTTAATGGCCATGACTGGCAAAAGATTGATATCTTAATCGATACTGGAGCCTCTTCCAGTTATATATCAAAAAGTATAACCTTTATGTTAGAATTAAATGATTTGAATGAACCGATTACTTACATCAATTTTAACGGTGAAAAGTTTTGTGTAACAAAATTTTGTAATGTCATAATTCGATTAAATAATCAAGAGATAAAATTACCATTAATGGTTGAAGATGAAGGAAAAAATAATACAATTAGCATTATGTTAGGAATGACTTTCCTTGAAAAATGCAAAACCATGGCAGATTACATCCGAAAACTTAATGATTACAATTAATCAAAATCAGATTATTATACCTAAATGACTAGTCCCTTCTCTATATATACCACCGTCAACCATCTGACAGTAAAGTCAACTCACGTTATATCGATATTTGATCGTATATGTCTTTTCCCAAATCAGCCTCGGTTTTCTCGAAGAATATCATACGATGCATTCGCACACAAGGAAAAGATATTTCAAATCAAAATATTATCCTACAAGTAGCAAGGCATCAAACATCCTCAGACGTGATTGAAAAATATATTGTTAAATTAACTTTCATATTTCCATATCTGCTTGTGATATTCTACTTGAATAATTTTCTTCAACTTTTTAAAGTTATTATTCAAAATAATATTTCCTATTCTCTTCGACTCAAAACTCCTTGTAACCATTGGATTACTACGCCACGCTTAAAACATGCTTATGCTCGCAAACTTCCTATTCCTTTTATCCCTCGCAGCCAGCATGGTGATTATCCTATTCCACTACCTCTACCAAAAACTGATTTTTCTACACCCTACTCAAATTAGAGTCTAGATTGCTGAAAAGCCTTGATTTTTGTTCCCAAATAAAACTTCGACTTGAATCTCTTTATGTTGAGAATCCTTTACAATTTTGGGACAATAACAAAATTTATGCAACCCTTGAATAGTTAGGACCCCAGATATTAGAAACCATGCGGCATAATGAGTTAGATGTAAAAGAATTCCGCATTCAATTAAAAGAATTATGTGATTTAAATCTACTAGGCCTTCAAAAGTCCACATAGCAAATTCAAATTTTTATGGTTAGAAATCGAAATGAGATTAATAGGAATAAAGCCCGTATGGTTGTTAATTACAAACAACTTAATGATAATACAATTTTTGATGGCTATTTCCTACCAAACAAAGAAACATTAATTCATAAGACTAGAAATTGTAATTGGCATTCAAAATTTGACTGTAAGTCAGGATTTTATCAGATTAAGATGACTGAAAAGTCTAAACCATTAATTGCATTTAGCACTCCCCAAGGTCACTATGAATGGAATGTACTACCCTTTGGATTAAAAAATGCCCCTCAGATTTTTCAAAGAAAGATGGATAATATATTTAAAGATTATGACTTTATACATGTTTATGTTGATGATATGCTTATATCTTCAAAAACAAAATAGCAACATTTAAAGCACTTAGATACATTTATAGATTTATGCAAAACACATGGTATTGGATTATCCAAAAAGAAATCTATAATTGGAGAACAAAAGATTGAATTTCTAGGATTATTGATTGATTCGGAAGGAATAAAACTACAGAATCATATTCTAGAAAAGATTAAGGATTTTCTTTGAAAATTACGGTCAGCTTAACTCAAAGATTTTTAGGTATATTAAATTATCTTTGAAGGATTCATTAAAAACCTTCTGACCTAAAACCATTAAGAAAATTGACAAGTGAAAAGAATAAATTTGTATTTACGAGAACATGAAAAACAAATAAAATTTATAAAAATCTCAATGTATTAATTGCAAAGTTAAAACTTCCGCTTGATAATGATGATTTGATACTTGGCGGATTCATGCGATGGTACATGTGGGCGTGGTATAAAGGATTCAAAACGATACTGAAGAATTATGTAGGTATACCTCTGGAACATTTACTCCTACTGAAGAAAGATACCATATAAATGAAAAAGAATTTTTAGCAGTAATAAAAGGATTACAAGGAGTTTTGAGTTGAAGAGAATAGGAAATATTATTTTGAATAATAACTTTAAAAAGTTGAAGAAAATTATTTCCAAGTAGAATATCACAACCAGTATTATGGAAATAAAGAGAATTAATTTAACAATATATTTGCTTTAATCAAGAATGCGAGGATGTTTGATGCCTTTATGCAGGATAATATTTTGATTTGAAATGCTTTTCCTTGTATTCGCAGTGTCTGTATGATATTCTTCGAAGCGGAGCTGATTTGGAAAGACATACCTTTGATCCAAAATGTCATTATAAGCGACAAAGGTTCGACTTATAATCGGGATAAGTTAAAAGCGATTAGTATATATATAGAGAAGGAATTTAGTCATTTAGGTATATGTCGATTTTGATTAATTGTAATCATTAAGTTTTGGATGTAATACGCCATGGTTTTGCATTTTCAAGGAAAGTCATCCCTAACATAATGCTAATTGTATCATTTTTTCCTTCATCTTCAACCATTAATGGTAATTTTATCTCTTGATTATTTAATCGAATTATGACATTACAAAATTTTGTTATACAAAACTTTTCACTGCTAAATCTTTCGATAATAATTTTCTTAAGAGAATGGTTTCGGAGGGTAGTCTAAAAATGATAATAATCGAAGGGTAGTCCATACTAAAAAAAAATATCAATCGTAAAGACGGCCCGATTGACTCTATACATCGGTGAATCGTAAATAATATCAATCGTCGGAGGCAGCCCAGTTGATATATATACATCGAAGGGTAATTAACAACTAATATCAGTAGTCGGAACGACCCAGATTGATATATATATATATATATCTCTGTGGAGGGTTGTCCACAAATAAACATAATAATTCTCATACGAAGCAGGCGGTGTGAGAGATCGATGATGACTCGGGGTATGAGATGTCAGTTAGACATTCAAAGTAGGATCATGCATTTGCTTGAATGTGTGTTTACTGAGCATTGCATATGCACTTAGGTAGAGAATAGCCCACTTAGGGTGATCCTCACGAGCATTAGCTCACCACAATCGAGGATACTATTTTACGGATTACGGAGCGTGCGAGAGATGGCTCGTCTAGGCGGGATTTAAAGGAAGCTAGAGATGTGGCTTTGATGGTTACATGTATTGAATTGTTTTAATTTCTAATATATGTTGTATAAAATAAAAAATTGAACTGGAAACTATTGGATATAGTTGGATATATATTGATGAGTATGTGAGTGTTGTATTGGACTGGCGGTGTTTGTACTCTGATATTGATGTTTGGGACAGGTTATATACATGTTTTGTATTTGGGTAGAGCTCCGTACAAAGGCTCTGCCCGTTTTAAATAAAACGGGTTGCAGAGCATTCCTGGCTATTCAGCGGGTTGTGGGTAGTCAAACGGAACCGGATTTATATATATATATATATATATAAGGTGGAGAAAATTTTTTTACGATTTAAAACAAAAAAAAATAAAATAAAGAAAATAAAATTTATAAATTTATTTGGTTATGAGGTGAAGAAAATAATTTTTTAAGGTTTTAGAAGTCGTAAAATTGAAGAAAATGGAGTAAAATAAATTTTTATAAATTTATTTGAGGTATTATGGAAAATAATGAAAAAAATTGGTGCGAGTCGGTTGAAATTTCTTGCTTGATTGTAGTAATGAAAAAAAAAGTTGTATTGCAAAGTGAGATTGTATTGCGAGATAGGAGAGAAATTTGTTGAAATTGTATTGCAATACAATTTAAATGTGGTAATATTTGAAATTTTGTTGAAATTTGTGAGGAAGTTGTATTGCAATCTGAGGTGTATTGTGATATCTGAGACGGGAAGCGGGTTGTGTCATGAAATGACCATTGTGTCCGATGGCGTTGGGCGGGCGGGCGCGCGCGACACGAGAGACTATGGCGCGCGGGCATGACTGCCAACCTGGCCGGTAGGCGCTGGGCGACTTTGTCTTATGTTTCAGAGCGAGTTAATTACCTTTATTACTTTTGTTTCGATTCATTTCGGTTTTGACCAGTTTTGACTAAATCTATTCTGAGTCAATTTTGAGCCTTGTTCAAAAAAAAATTTAAATATTTAATTAAATAAATAAAAATCAAATAAAAAAATTAAACGAAAATTTTGAAAAAATAAAAATAAAAATAAATTTTCAAAAATGAGAATTTGAAAATAAAATTATTATTAGAAAAAATTTTAAATGCAAAATTGATTGCCCATTTGTAAATGCAAGGACAATGTCTTCTCCTAGCGATTTATGTGTATACAGATAGTGTCTAGGGTTGTGTTTATACCTTAGAATCTTGGGTGAGATTCTTGCCATTGAAACGTATAGATGGCTAGTAGAGGCCGAGGGCGTGGGGGCATCAGCAGGGTGCGGTGGGCACCACAGTGTTGATAAACAAGCCTTTGTTAAGAATTTGTAGGTATTCTGTGGCTGTATGTGCAGACTAGTAGTAGGTAGTCGGGGAGGTCTGGCTGGCCTCCGAGGAAGTTTAGGCGCGTCATCCTCGGGCATTCCTGAGGGAAGTCTGGGTGGTGTGAGACCGTTGGTTATCTGATTGAGAGGTGTTAGAGGTTATGGAAATTACCTCGACCTTACCGAGACAGACTATTGTGTTCTAGTTAGAGTGAGGCCAAAATATGGCAAAATGGGCAAGGACCTGCGGAGACCTTAGAGGAGCCTTTGTATGTGAGTTCTCCCCTATGGATTAGAGTGAGAATAGGGATGATATGTCGTGGTTGCGAGTTGGAGAATCTCGGGACTCTGCTGAGTGGACACGAGGATTATGGACATGTCGAGGGTTACAGTATCATTACACAGGGATGGATTGGGTGGCTTGACACAAAATTGTTATCAATTGTGAGCGTAGGAGGTTCACCGCCGCGGACGGTACTCGTGTGGTATTTAGGACAAGCATTACATTTTGCCCCGAGTGGTATACGAGTCCGGGTGTCGGGACCGATTAGCGGGTTGTGCTTGAGCCTTACCACAGAAAGGACGGAAAGACCGGAACTTAGATCTACCTCGGGTAATTTGCGAGTATGTGGATGTTTTTCGGATAGGCTACGGACTACCTCCACGGAGGGGTCTTAGACCGATTATCGAATTACACCCTTTGGTACTTCACCTATCTCTATGACTCACATGAGGATGGCACGGTTGAGTTGTAGGAACTCATAGTCGATTCACGAGCTATTGGACAAGGGGTTTTTCGGGCCGAGCACTTCACCGTAAGAGCGCTCGGTTCTAATTCGCGAAGAAAAGGGCAGAACCCTTAGGCTAGCCATTGACTACAGGCGATTTGAACGGGGTTATGATCGAGAATGGTACCCGTCAAGTTGATGATTTATTTAACCCGGTTGAGAGGGCGTGAGTCTACTCGAGATAGACCTTACATGGCAGTTTTCCATCGGTTGAGGGTTAGGGAGACAAATATCCCTAAGCAGACAGCGTTTGGGAGCGCTGATGGGCACTGGGTTTACGATTGATGCCTTTGGATTGAAAGCGAATCGCTACGCGCATTCATGGATCTCGCCATCGGTATTCCCGACCCTGCTCCCAGTCAGTTTGTCGTGGTCTTCGTGGATGACATTTTGATTTACTCCGATTACGAGTGGGAACATGAGTATCGCGAGGATCGTGTTATAGTTCTTTGAGACCAGCGGTATACGCCCGAAGTTCGGTAAATTCCCGATTTTAGCTTCTTGGTGAGATCTTTAAGGACACGTGAATTGTCGGCTTGTGAAGAATATCAGTTGACCAGAGAAGGTGAGCGGTGATGAGTTGGGAGAGATCGAATGTCAATCTTACCAAGATCACGTAGTTCTTTGGGATTGTTTGGTTTCTCTGGAGATTTGAGAGCGGGCTGAAGTTGTCCATTGAGGCCGGGATCGTGGATTTAAGCTGCAGACATATGGACCTAATGGTTGGGGCGACCGACCATAGAGAGAGATCGGATGTTAGGAACACTCGGGTTCTGGGTGTTAGTAGCAGAGAGATCCAACCTTCTCTTCTAGTTCGGGAGGCGAAGACACCTTCCTGCAGTACATGGCGGGGGCCGGGATTGGGCCTTATAGGGCCAGGTTGCCCGTAGACGAGATCGAGACTTTGGGGCGGCGCGGTCCAGTTAATTGCGAGCGAGGAAATTACGGTTCATTCTCCACACCTTAATGCAGGTCGGAGGAACCGGTTTGAATTTCGGTGCTATACAAGCACTTTCAAACAACGAATAGGCCCGGAGGGGCGAGTGCGCGAATTAGTAGGGCCAGTTAGAGTTGCGTGAGCGTAATGGACCTTAGGGTGAGCGAACATATTGGTTGTTGATGTCAAGCGACGTGGATGAGTTAACTGACCATCGGGTTGTTAGTAGTGGGACCTTAGTGGGTTGTCATACCGACACGACGGATTTGGAAAAACCCAGAGGTTAGGCCTTTAGAAACGGGAATAGATGTTCTTCCACTAGGATGTAGGGTGAGAGTTGACGATAGGTCGGGATTACAGTGAGAGATCTCACGAGATTACGATTTCATGGTGGACCCACGGGATTAGGTGTCACGATGGGACATCATTGCTCGTGTGCCGCGGTAACATCAGCGTTAGTCGGGTGTGGGTGCATGATGCGGCCATTCACACCACTCTTGGTGAGTGTGGGTTGAGTTTGTCTTTAGGACTACGTCCAGTGAAGACTCATAGTTCGATTCAATAAATGAAGAGTAATTAGAGGTGTGTTGAACCATAAATAGAGGTCGATAAATCCCCTAAGGTGAATCACAGGTTGGGGTGTAGAACTGAGGAACATCCAAATTTACGTGAGAATGTAAGAGGCTCGAAGTGTAGCCCAGAAGAGTTATGTTGTCGAGATGAAAACACAGTCGGGTTATCACGTAGACTTAGAGTTGAGTGATAGAGTGGGGTGACTCGAGATTTGGATACCTTTACTGTCGCATTGGGTGTTGTTGAGCGATGGGGCTGAAGTCATAAGATGTCATACATGACATGGACTAGATTGACGGTCCCGTTGGTTGTCGTGATTGTGACCTTATGGGAAGATTCAGCGTTTACAGTAAGGGTTGTGTAGGGTTACACGATGGTATGGATTATATCTACAGTGTTAGAGGACAGATTGCGAGCATCGTCACAGGTATTAAATTTAGAGGGAAGCGATTGCTCTTAGTGGAATTCACCTGACAACCGGTTATCGGGCTAGTATACGGATGGCGCGAGTATGAGGGCCTTTGTATGGGAGGCCATCTGGTCGCCATTATGTTGGACCGGGTGGGAGAGCTCCATCAACGGTCACGTTTTAGTTCAGAACCACAGGAAGGTGAAGCGATGCGGCCGTCTTCTCATGGCTCGGGCCGATAGAAGAGCCCTATGCGGATGTATAGCCTTCGACCATAGAGTTCGAGGTTGGGGATCCGTTTTCTTGAAGGTGATACTTTAGAGAGTGTTAATTCGGGTTCGTGACGTGGGAAAACTATTGCGAATTCCACTAGGCCTTTGAGATACTCGAGAGGATAGACGTTATAGCGTACCGGTTGGCTATACATGACATGTCGGTGTCACGGGTGTTTCACGTCTCGTGCTTGAGTATACGCGAGATCCCGACTCATGCTAGTTGGATTAGGAGACGAGTTGAGGTTGACGATGGGACCTTTGAGGAGGGGACAGTGTGTGCATTTTGGATGTATGTGTCGGGTTTCTGATTGCAAGGCCGTGAGGCTACGCGGGGTGTTATCGCGACCTTATCACGGTTAGGAGTCAACGTGGGAGCGCGATGACACGATGCGGGCCACCTATCCCTTCTTGTTTAGGGATGAAGGTATGTGGTTTAGTCGTTTAAAAACTTTAAATGACTGTTTACATGAATGGTAGAGTACACGTTGCATATGCATGCGAGTGATTGTGATTGTCCAGAATTTCGGGACAAAATTCCTTTTAAGGAGGAGAATGTAGGGCAGAAATTCAATTTACGAAAAAGGGCAAAATCGTAATTTCGGTTACAAAATTGTAATTTTGCTTAAAAACCCAAAATTTATTCTCTGGATCTCGGATGATGAAATGGATTTCACCGTTGGAATCTTCTAGCAAAATCTAGCTAGCATGTTGAATTTCGTCGAATTCCGAGACAGTTGGAGTTGGCACGTTTTTCGAGGCATCGCGATTCGGGTGCCGTAAAACGATTTTCGATAAGACGAAAGTCACATATAACACGTACTCATGTGCCATAAGTGGCATGAGTAGAGAAATGATGAAAATGGATGGCCGAGATAGTGTCGAATGTCAAAACTGGGAAAAGAAGGGACAAAATGGTCATTTTGGAATTTGATTAAATGAGGAAAAGACAAAAAACCTCAATAGTGTCGTCTCTTCAAATAATCAAAAGGAGAAAAACGTGGGGGGCTTGTAGGAGGTTTAGATTTGGAATTCTAGAGAGAGAAGGACCTCCTTATCTTTAGGTTTTCGAGCAATCCGACCGTCGGAATTCGTCGGGACAAGAAGGAGCACGCTACGTGGAGGGAGCCGATGTGGGTACGGATGTAAGCCGACAAACTCAGGGAGGTGAGGTTTCTCCCTCTTGAGTTTTATTCTTTAATTAAATTTTTTTGTTAATGTTCGAGTTGAATGAAGTGGTAGTGGTTTGATTGATCCCCGAATCTTGGGACGGTGTCTAATTTTTAAACCTCAAATGGAGCATTCCCGTGCGGTTCACGGACTGTTTGTAGTATGTTGGAAATTATGTAATAAATGGTACTTTTGGTATGTATAGAGTAGATAATATAGTAGTGAAGTGAGTTCACAAAGTGAGCCAAGCGATTAGTGATTTTCGGAATAGTAGCAGAGTGTTTCACTATTCAGAATAGTTCTCACAAAATAAATTTTGTGAATTAATGTGTTTAGTCGAGTAATTCCGTCTGAATTGCTATTAACGATCATTAGCCTATGTGAGCTAATTTTGATGTGATGAGATGCGAAATTACATAACATGATTGTGTGATTTAATTTTTATATGAATATATGCATGTTTATATATTTGCATGTGTTATAGACTGTAATGGAATTGACATCATGCATTCCATATGCACTAGGGCACCCTAGGACGATAGGAGTGAGTGCATGAGGTAATTCTTGAGAGAATGATTTTGGAGAGTGATCTGAAAAATGATAATTATGGGTTTAGTCCATCTTAAAAAAAAATATCAATCGTCGAGTGGCTTTAATTGATATACATCGGAGGGTAGTCCGTAAATAATATCAATCGTCGGAGGCGGCCAGTTGATATACATGGATGATCCATAAATAATATCAATGGTCGAACTGACAGATGACTATATATATATACATCGGAGGGTTGTCCACAAATAAACATAATAATTCTCATACGAGGCTTAGGCGAGTGTGAGGGAGTCGGTGGCTCGGGGTATGAGATGTCCGATTCAAACAGTAGGATCATGCATTGCTTGAATGTGTGTTTACTTTAGAGCATTGCATATGCACTTAGGTGAGTAGCCCACTTAGGGTGATTCCACTCACGAGCATTCCAAACTCCTTCCACAATAGAGGATACTATTTCACAGTACGGGGAGGCGTGCGGGGGACGGCTTGTCACAGGGGCGGGTTTTAGAAGAGAGCGGAATGTGGCACAGTGGTTACACATGTATTAAATTGTTTAATTTAATATATATTGTATAAAATAAAAACAAATTGAACTGCGAAACTAGCTGGATATAGTTGGATATATATATTGATGAGTAATTGTATTGTATTAGACTGAGAAATTTTGTTTGTACTCATGATATTGATGTTTGGGACATGTTATATACATGTTTTGTATTTGGGTAGAGCTCCCCGTACAAAGGAGACTCTGCCCGATTTTCGTGAAAAATGTCGGGTTACCCGACATTCACGAGTATTCCAGCAGTTGTGGTGAGTCAACGGAACCGGGTTTTAGGCGTCGCACAGTGTCCTGCTGGCTGGTATTTGGAGAGGAATTATGAAATCATAATTTATGGAACCAGATTGAGGTACTAGTGCCGGGGTAAAGTGGTAAAATTCAAAAAGGATATAAGGGCATAATTTGAGAAGATAGTATGCCAAAATGAAAATAAATAAGTTGATTTCTTGATATCAGTGTTTAGGGAATTTAAATTGTAATTGTAGATATGAAAGTCAAAATCAAAGTAGAGATGGGCCATAATAGTAAAAACAAAGTTAAAGTGCAATATTAAAGTGCTTGGGGACTTAATGGTAGTGAAGGCAAAGTTAATATTATAGAGAGGGCAAACAAAGGCTCACATTTTGAATCCTCAAATTTGCTAGAGGCAAACCATTAGAAGAAGGAGAAGAGAGCAAGAAGAAGAGGAAGAAGAGGAGAGAAGAAGTGGGAAAAACCAAACCAGGTATGTTTTCAAATTTTGTCATGAGATATTTGGATTTCTAAGGTTTGGTATGGAGATTAGTGCTCCTTTGGTCTAGGGTTTTGTGGAGAAATCACATTAACCCTAGAATTCTTGAGGTTATGAGGGTAAAACCCTATTGGTGTAAAATAAATATGGAATCATCATAATTATATGGTTTTATATAGAATTGGTGGACCTTGGGTTAAATTCATATGAGTTCTTGGATTTTCACCTAGGGTTTTGTGGTATGAGGTTCCAAAGCACCAATACAAGTGTTATAGGTGGACTGAATGACTTTCATGTTGTTATTGAGGTATTGGTTTTTAGGAATGTTGTAAAAAAAAAACAAAGGAGAATGTTGGGTTTTTTAAAGATTGCTGTCAAATTTGTAAAGCCTGTTCTTGGCTTTGGATATAGATTAAGTTATAATCATCAAATCAGGTGATTAATTGTTAAAGAACCATAAGAGATGGGGCTACAAGTGTATAGAAGGGACCAAGAGGCAAATTGTAGCTCTAAGGATCCCAAATGCAGTTGAAAGGAACAGGCCCATGTAGCTCACTGATTATGCTCTGTTTTGGGTATTTTTGTAGTGTTTTGGACATAAGTGGAGTTTCACTCATCCAAATTGAGTGATTCAAAATTCTGGGTAAAATATACTACTAGGGGAATAAGTTAGCTGATGGAAGTTCAAACAAGTGTAGCCCAGTGGCGAGAAATATTTCAAGAAACGGTATGTCTTGATTCTGATACGCCAATTTGAGTAATCTAGATATAAAATACAACTTGAGTTTTGGTGATCCAAATTGGTGATTAATTGGAGAAGAAACCTTAGGACAACTTCAGGATGAGTGAAGAAACAATTTCCAATTTATAGAGTTAAGACCCCAAAAATCAAGATAACAGTAGGTATTCGGTGAGTTAACCAAATTGGCATCTAAAACATCTTTGTAACTTGTGTATGGTTGGGGGCCTTAGAGGAATTTTAAATTGAAAATTTAAGAGATGTCGTGGATATATAAAGGACTGATCTGGAAGTTTCATAATTTTGAATACCACCGTTTGAATAATTTTGGGTAATAAAGTCCAGAGTATTGTTGGAAAAAAGGTTGGCCAAATGAGTGGTTTTTGTTAGGGGCCTTTTAGTGCTCCAAGGGTAATTGTTAATTGGCTTTATAGAATGTTGTGTAGGTTTCTAAAGTGACTTGCATGAAGTGTACGTTAAGTTTTAACCTTCCTACGCGGTGATTAATACGTTGTCGTATTCGTTGAGTGTGTAGGCTAAAAGCAAAGCGGGGAAAATAGTGGAGTTGTGCTCAAGTTTGAGCAAAGGGTGGTGTTTCAAACCTAATTTTCAAATAATAGTGTATTATTATTATAAAGCGTTTTTACACTTGGTATTTAATGGTTTTGATGGTAACCATGTTTTGAAAATCAAATGAGTTTAGAAAACAACAATGGTTTTGAATTATCAAACCATATTCAAAACAAACAATAGTTTGTGAGTGTTCTAAACCCATTTTTTCAAATACTAGTGTATTATTATTATAAAGCGATTTCTGTGGTATTTAATGGTTTGATTTAATAAACCACTTATTTCAGAGCAAGCAAATGGTTTTTGATTTAAACCATATTTGAAAAATAAGCAAATGGTTTTGATTTAAACCATAATTGAAAAACAAGCAAGCAAATGGTTTTGAATTGTAAACCATTTTTCAAAGAGCAAGCAAGCAAATGGTTTTGAATTGTAATCCATTTTTCAAAGAGCAAGCAAGCAAATGGTTTTAATTGTAAACCATGTTTTAATAAAAGCAATGAGATTTAGCAAGCAAACAATGGTTTTGATTTAAACCATATGAAAAACAAAATGTAATTATTTCTAAACCTATTTTATCAAATATTAGTGTATTATTATTATAAAGCATTTCTGCTTTGGTATTTAATGGTTTTAAATTGTAAAACCATATGTGAGTGTTCTAAACCTAATTTTTCAAATACTAGTGTATTATTATTATAAATTGTTTTACACTGGTATTTAATGGTTTTGATGGTAAACCATATTTGAAAAGCAAGAAATGGTTTTAAAATTGAAAAACCATAATTTAAAGAGTAAGCAAATGGTTTTGATTTAAACCATATTTGAAAAGCAAGCAAATGGTTTTGAGTTGTAAAACCATATTTAAAGCAAGCAATGGTTTTAAATTGTAAAACCATATTTCAAAGAGCAAGTAAGCAAACAACGGTTTTGAATTATTAAACCATGTTTCAAACAAGCAAGCAAGCAAATGGTTTTGAATTATTAAACCATGTTCAAGCAAGCAAGAAAAAAGAATATTTGAGAAAACAGGCCTTACGCGCTAGCTAGATTTTGGTGACGCGTTAGCTAAATTATGGTAATGGGGCATAGGTCGATTCATGGCTCTATTTCTTGGAAAGGTGATCACGGACCCACGGGTCCTTCCACCACCGCACGGTCGATCTCACCCGGGCTCCGTGTTCACTAGAGATGCCGGTAAGCAAGTATAGGCCTCCAATGGTTGATGTTTTATAAGCATGATATACGGGTTTTTGAAAAATGTGCAACCGCTGGTGCGTCGATCAGGCTTAGTAGAGATTTAAAAGCAAACGGTTGAGCACAGGCTCCCGTTTATATTTCAAAACGATTTGTTGAGCCCAGGCTCCCATGGTGATTTTAAAAAGAACGGTTGAGCCCAAGCTCTCGTGTTTATAAAAGTTTTGAGAAACTTTTAAAGCAAGTGGTTTGTGAAAGGTTTTGAGAAACTTTTTAAAGTAAGAGATTTGAGAAATGTTTTATACATTTTTAAAGCAAGAGGTTTGTGAAAAGTTTTGAGAAACTTTTTAAAGCAAGAGATTTGAGAAATGTTTTATACATTTTTAAAGCAAGAGGTTTATGAAAGTTTTACTCGACTTTTAAAGCAAGCAAGGTAAAACAAGTAATCCAGAGAATTGAGGAAAAAGAATTTATAGCTTTTAAAGAAAAGCGAAGCAGCGAAGCAAGCAAGTATTAAAAGTTTTATAAACTTTTAAAAAGAAAGCAAGTACAGTTATAGAAACTTTAAGTAAACGGCAGACTTACGGAAAATAATTGTAAAGAAGGGTTTTACGAGTTTTGAGGTCTTTTCGGAAAGTAAACATTTACTAAAAGCATACACTCAACGAGAGCTTCGTTTAGCTCATTATTTTCTGACAAAAACTATTTTCAGTGCCGGGCATCTTTGGACGTTTGGAACATATTAGGATTCTCGACACATTTGTGCAAATCTTTATTAATAATAACTCTAACATAGGAAACACTTTGAATTTGTATAAGTGACATATGTATGTACATAGTGTAGTTTGTGAGAATGTGTTGGAGTTCTTTGGTTTCCTGTTTGGAAATGTGTGAGTTATTGTATCTGGTTGGAATTGTCCTATCTGACCAAAAATCATCTTCTTGAGGTTTTTATTGCGAATTTTACAAATCCTAAGTTGGAATAAGAAGAAAATTTTTATCTGAGGTTCATGGCCAATCGTCTTCGCTTCACAGGGATTTTTAGTCGTTAGAGGTAACGACTAGGGATTTATATTGGAGTGTGACACCACACTTGCTTGGTAGAGTGGGGTGTATCAAGATGGTATCAGGCATAAGTTGGTATAAACTAAGGCTTGAGAGATGATCCAACACAAAGTTAGTAGCCAGGCAGAAGTCTTAGGAGGCACATTCAGTAACATCGTGGTTTTACCGTATACACAAGTTTACACTATTGGCAACCATGCATTTTCAAACTCAAATTACATACATATGAGGTGTTTCAAAGTATTAAACATTTGATTTTTGGTAAATACAGCACTATGTCAGGCAGAGGACGTAGAGGTCATTCTAAGAGAGTCATTCCAGAGGTTTCTGAGCATATTGTAGTACCTGAGAGAGATGAGCACGTAGTTTGGGGACTCCTCTTGTGCCCCATGAATCGACCTCTAGCCGGCGGAGGTGGGAGTGGGACCATCTGGGCCCATAAGGGGAGCTCAAGTGCGGGTTGTTTGCAGTGGAACAAGTGTGCAGTTGTAGCTCGGATAGTAGTATGTGACTGATCAGGCCCTGATTTGGCCAGCCCCTCGGCCGCTCCACGGCCACTGAGGGTTCCTAAAAGGCTGGGAGGTCTATAGAGCATAGAGTTGGGCGCTAGCGATATGATTGTGATGGCAATCCCAGGAGACCCTGACCATTAGGGGTTGTATGAGGTTTCCTTCCTAGCGAAGATAAGGTTAGTCGGATGATGTCGAGATAGTAGGGATTGCGGTTGGGGGCGGGAATTTCAGCCCCGGATCTTGTGGCGCAGAATGAGGATTTTGATGGTTCTGAAAGCATGGATTGGCTATCTCACCATAGGGCCACATTAGATTGATATAAGCAGTAAAGGCGCATAAACTGGAAATTTGAGGTAAAGTTAGGAGGAATACATGAAGATTATCTTCGGTATGATCTTCGCCACAGCGTATGAGGGGATGTTGGGTGGGGTTGTCGGGGTTATCTGTAACATAATGGTGAGGCAGGAAGGAGGGGACTCTAGTGGATGAGATTCAGTTGTTAGAGGTTCCCATATGTGACTCGGATGATATCGCGGGATTACCTCGAAGAGGTGGAGTTCACCATTGATTTGATCCCGGGGTGAGCCCGTTCCATTTTCCTCCTTACCAGGATGGCTCTGCGAGTTAGCAGGGAGCTTAAGGCTCAGTTAGAAGAATTATTAAGTAAGGGATTCATTCGTAGAGCATCTACGCGAGGGCTCAGGTTCTCTTTGTGAAAAGAAAGATGGGGTTAAGCGGTTATGTATAGATTACAGGTAATTGAACAAAGTTACCATACGCGCTATCAGTATCACTCCACGGATCGTGGAACTTATTGATCAACTCCAGGGTCTCGAGTATACTCAAGATAGACTTGAGGTCGGTATCATCAGTTGAGTGCGGGAGGTGATGTACCCAAGGCGCATTGAGGACTGCATATGGGCACATTACTAGTTTCTGGTGATGCCATTTGGTTTTTTGTGACTAATGCTTTCCGGCGGCGTTTATGGATTTGATGAGCCAGGGTATTCGGCCCGTATTTGGATGGGTTGCATTCATAGTTTTATTGATGATATCCTCAGTACTGATGGGTAGTTCGGAGAACATTGAGCACACGAGGATTGTGTTGCGGACCTTAAGGGCGCGATTGTATGTGAGATGAGATAGTGAGACTTCATGGGGTTCGAGTTTTGACCAGTGTCCGATGGGGCCCGGGGGTTCCACATCCGAGGTTTTGCCTAGTTTGCAAAACGGCTTTAGGTACTACTTCATTTAAACCTGACATTTCATCTGAATGGATGGCTGATGAAGAGGACCATTCGGACATTAGAGGATATCTTGAGAAACATATGATGGAATTCGAGGAGTTGGACCCTGCTTTTGGCCTTTAATGGGGTTTTTATCAAGCGGCTATTGGGGCTGGTATAGAAGTAGTGGCTCCATTTGAGGCATTGTATGGTAGGAAATGTAGAACTCCAGTGTGCTGGGATGAGGTTGGTGAGGAGGGGCGCTGGGCCAGGAGTGGTGCATATCACGCCGGAAGAGTGAGGGTTGGTGATGGCAGAAATAGCAAAGAGATAGACGGAAAAGTTATGGGATAGCACGTCGCGAACTTACAATTCGAGATAGGTGATCGGTCTTTTGAAGATTTCCCTTGGAAAGTGTTTTGAGATTTGGGAGGCGACGTGAGTCAGATATAGGACCTTATGAGATTTGAGCAGGTGAACGACAACTACAAGTTGAAGTTACCCCCGAGGTTATCCGAGTTCATGACACATTCCAATGTGATATTAAGGAAGTACATCCATATCCTTCACATGTCTGAGGAAATGACTAGTCACATTAAGGAGAATCGACTTGAGGAAACACTGTGCGGATTGTGGTCGCGAGGTGGGTGTTGAGGGAGTATAAGGTGATCCCACTTTGGTTAAAGTCCTATGGAAGAATCATGAGAGGAGGTAGTACTTGGGACGGAGGCTGAATCTTGTCGTCGGTACCCTCAATTATTTTAGAATGAGAATTTTTCTTTCTTAGAGTTAATTTGTTCATTTCGGGAATGAAATGTCCTAAGGGAGGATTTGTAACGCCGAATCAGAGATAGAGATGCAATTACATTTAACTATAGGCGTGCAGGAGCACGAAGTGTCACCTTGCTGGTATTTGGAAGGTATGAAATCATAATTTATGGAACCGAATTGAGTCTTAGTACCGAGGGTAAATTAATTAGAATTCAAAAGGATATAAAGGGCATAATTTGAGAAGATAGTATGCTAAAATGAAAATAAAATAAGTTGATTTGCAATATCAAAGTGTTTGAGGACTAAATTGTAATTGCCATAGATATGAAAGTCAAAATCAAAGTAGAGATGGGCCAGCATCGTAAACAAAGTTAAAGTGCAATATTAAAGTGCTTGGGGACTTAATGGTAATTAAGGCAAAGTTAATATTATGAAGAGAGGAGACAAACAAATTTCCATTTTGATTCTCTCAAAATTTACTAGGGCAAACCCGTAGGAGAAGGAGAAGAGAAGCGAAGAAGAAGAGGAGGAAGAAGAGGAAGAAGAAGTGGGAGAAAAACCCAGGCAAAGGTATGTTTCATTTTGTAATCATGGGTATTTGGATTTCCTAAGGTTAGTATAAATTAGTGCTCCTTTGGTCTAGGGTTTTGTGGAGAAATCACATTAACCTAAATTCTTGAGGTTATGAGGTAAAACCCAATTGGTGTAAAATAAACGATGGAATCATCGCCAATTATATGGTTTATAGAATTGGTGGACTTTGGGGTTTAAATTCATATGAGTTAGTTTTCACCTAGGGTTTTGTGGTATGAAGGTTCAAAGCACCAATAAGTGTTATGGAGTGGTTTGAATGACTTTCATGTTGATTTATTGAGAATATTACGGTTTTAGGAATGGTTATAAAAAAAAAAACAAAGAATGTTGGGTTTTAAAGGAATTGCTATCAAATTTGTAAAACCCACATTCTTGTTTAGATATAGATTAAGTTATAATCATCAAAATTAATTGATTCTAAATTGGTAAAGAACCATGAAATAGGGCTACAAGTGTATAGAAGGGACCAAGAGCAAATTGTTTCTCAGGCTCCTAAATACGGACTAAGGTGAGCTTGTGTAGCTCAGCGATTATGCACTCTGTTTTGGTATTGTTGAGTGTTTGGACATAGTGGGTTTCTTTCCTTCAAGTCGGTGATTCAAATTATGTTAAACTAGACTTCTAGGGGAATAAGTTAGCTGAGGGAAGTGCAAGCAAATTTTGTGACGCCCCCAAAATCCGGGGGTCCGTTGACTACCCGTCAATTCGCGGAATACTCATGAATGTCGGGTGACCCGACATTTTTCATGAAAATCAGGCAGAGTCTCCTTTATCTGGGGGCTCTACCGAGTAAACCCTGTATATAACCTGTCCCAATATACACAATGACCACAAGGGGTCTCATATACAACTATATTGAGTAAAATGACCTCTTGGGCCCCTGCATTTTACTCACAACATATATCCAATATATCGAATATAATCCATCGCATGAGTAAACGACCACTTATTTATAAACAATACTCATAAAACATACCAACTATATATCATAGTTACAAAGAGAGTTAATGATCTACTCTTATACAACACATATATTAAAATTCTAAAAATTCTAATACATGGCAAAACCACGAAGCCACATTAAAACTTTCTTAAAACTTCGGCCTCTAGGACGGGGCGAGTCTCCTGCGCACGCTCCACACCTGTGGAAATAGTATCCCTCGACGGAATTGAGCTAATGCTCGATAGTGGAATCACCCTAAGTGGGCTACTCTCCACTAAATTTACAATGCAATGCTCCAAAATAAACACACATTCGGCTTGATGCATGATCCCCAACGAATGTCTGGCCCCGA
Organism: Tetrastigma voinierianum; assembly: GCA_016808115.1. Classification (NCBI taxonomy): domain Eukaryota; kingdom Viridiplantae; phylum Streptophyta; class Magnoliopsida; order Vitales; family Vitaceae; genus Tetrastigma; species Tetrastigma voinierianum. The sequence continues at coordinate 350,288 of JAEQBH010002842.1, forward strand.
TCATCTCATGCACCCAGAGGTCTCAGACTCCCTCACACTCGCCTAAGCCTCGCATTATGAGAATTATTATGTTTATTTATTGCTCCCTCCGATGTATATATAAATATCAGGTGGGCGTCTCAGACGATTGATATTATTTATGGACTACCCTCAGATAATATGTCTACGATTGGGCCGTCAGACGATTGATATTTTTAGTGTGGACTACCCTCCGATAGTTATCATTTTTAGACAACCCTTCAAAATCGTTTTCTCTAGACTCAACTCATGCACTCCCTCCTATCGTCCTAGGGTGCCCGAGTGCATATGGAATGCATGATGCCAGTTCCATTACAGTCTATAACACATGCAAATATATAAACATGCATATATTCACATAAATTTAAATCACACCACATGTAATTTAACATGGATCAACCATCACCCAAACTAGCTCACTTGAGCTATTCAATATTATTCAAACATCACCCAAATTAGCTCATTTGAACAATTCACAATTTCATCTCCAATGGCCTACAAACACAATTATATTTTATATAATTATGTCATTATGTTAACACATCAAGCATTAACCTACTAATTTCTTTGATCAACCAACTCACATCAAACAATTCTAATGCCAAAATACATGGACATTTATGGTCTATTCCATACAAATTAGGTTTGTTTTAGTCCCAAAGCAGGCTAAGTGGGCTACACCACGAGCAGCCCACTCCTCCTTCATCGGTTCCTCTTGGTGGAACCGAATTCCATACCCATTTCCGATCTCCTACTCACCAAAACATAATTTAATGCATAAATTCCAACATAACAGCCCAAATCAGTTTCTGGATGTTCACGGACTGTCCAAAATGTTTAAAAAAATTTCCATAATTCGGTCCCATGTTTTGGGACCGATCAAACGGCCCCTCACGACCTCAAACCAACCGAAACATTATAAAACACTTAAATAAAGTGTAAAACCCAAGTAGGATAAATCCCCTATCTCACAGTGTTTGTCTAAACTCCTTAATCCAGGCACCCACCCACGAAGAAGCCCTAGATTCACGTGAAACGCTTTGCTTCTTGTCTGACAATTTCGACAGGTGATCTCCAATCTAGAGAGAAGGGTCTCTCTCTAAACCTCCATTTACACTCGTTCTTATTTCTGCCTCCCCACGTTTTGCTCCTTTTCCCAATTTGAAGAAGATGAGAACTATTCTCATTTTGTCCTATTATCCAACTTAACAATTTGAAAAATGCTAATTTTGTCCCTCATTTCTCAGTTTTGACATTCGGCACTATCTTGGCTGTCCATTTTCATCATTTCATTACTCATGCCACTTGTGGCACATGAGTACGTGTTATATGTGACTTTTGTCACATCCAATATCGTTTTACGGCACCCGAAACGCGATGCCTCGAAAAACGTGCCAACTCCAATTATCTCGGAATTTTACGAAATTCAACGTGCTAGCTAGATTTCACGAGACGATTCTAACGGTGAAATCCATTTCGTCATCTGAGATCTAGAGAATAAATTCTGGATTTTTAACCGAAATTACAATTTTGTAACTGAAATTACGATTTTGCCATTTTTCCAGAAATTGGAATTTCTCGGGTCTTATTCTCCCTCGCTTAAAAGTTTATCGAAATTACGAACAATCAAATCACTCACATGCATATGCAACGTGCACTCTACCATCCATGCAGTCATTTAATTAACTAAGCGACTAAACCGCGTACCTTCATCCCTAAACAAGAAGGGATAGGTGGCCCGCATCATGTCCTCGCGCTTCCACGTTGACTCCTCACTCCCATGGTGCCGCCGCAACACCTCACTTGCCTCCGCGGTCTTGCGTGTCGCAAAACGATCCTGTTATCCAAAATGCACCGGTCCCTCACCAAGGTCCATCGGTGTCAACCTCAATCGTCCCCAATCCACCATAAGGCTGGATCTGAATTACCACTTCGGAGCATGGAGCGTGAAATACCTCGTGAACACATGACATCTTTGGGTGGTAATGCCCAGCCCCAGTGCACTTAACGGTGCTACTCTCTGGTATCTTGAAAGGCCGATAAATCTCGGCGATGGCTTCAGCGCTTAGAACTGACCACTCATCTGGGCATCACCTTCAAGAAGACATGATTCCCAACCTTGAACTCCCAAGGGTCGGCGTCGCACATCCACATAGCTCTTACGCCGACTACGGCCAGTGAAGGCAGTCGTATCGAAGCTCACCTTCTCGGAGGTGTCTCTAATCCTCTCAGGACGGTGATGGAGCTCTCCTCCCACCTCAGTCAACATAATGGGAGCCTACATGGCTCCATAAAATCCTCATCTGATTGCTATCTGTACTTGCTGATAACCGTTGTTGTAGGCGGAGCCCCACACTAAGAGCGAGTGCTCCTGCCCTTATGACCCAAGGCGTATGCTCGCGGCGTGCTCTCTAACACTGTATATAATTCACACAGGTGGCAACCTACAACCTTACTTTGTGTGTAGCCAGTGACCTTCAAGGTCACAATCGACAATCGATGGTACGTCATCTGGTCACATGTCTCACATGTATGCATCCGTATACCGGGCACTGGCATTCAATGACACTGATCCTGATTTCCAAGATTTATCCAAATCTCAGTCACTCTCGAGCTCCTATCACCCAACTCTAATTCTACGTGATAACCATGTCCATTAACTATTTTCATCTCGATTAACTTAACTCTTCGACTTACACTTCGAGCCTCTTACATTTCACAGATCAGGCTTATGAGTCTTCATTGGATGTAGTTCTAAAGACAAACTCGACTCCACACTCACCAAGAGTGGTGAATGGCCGTCTTGTGCACCCACCTTTAGGCTCGACGCGATGTTGCAGGTGCACCGAATGCAATATGCCATGCTGACACCCAATCCGGGTCCACCATGAGCGAATCACCAGATCTCTCGCTCATTAATCGGAACCTGCTCGAGATTGACTTTCACCCTCGTCCTAGGAAGAACATCTATTCACGGCTTCTCTAAAGGCCTTAACCTCTAAGCCCAAATCCAAGGTCGGTGTCGGTATGACAACGACTCTGGTCCCAGTGCGACAACCCGATGGCTGTCCGACTCATCCGTGCTTCGAGCTGACATGTCCTGATATTTCGACCCTGGGTCCACCACGCTTACAGCGTACAGCTTTGATCTGTCCGTGACTTAGACCACATACGGCCCCTCGGCCCCTCGGCCTCGTGGCTGGCTGGAGTGCTTGTGCTGGCAAAAAGTGGTTCCTACGACCATTTTAGGGTGTGGAGGAATGAACCTCTACTCTCTCATGTTCTCACAATTGCTTGGGGCTATGTCAACCACAGGATCTCTATCTACAGGGCAATCCCGGGTCTCCACATGCCTGATCTAGCCCTAGTCTTGAAACTCGTGTGAAGCAAAGTCTTGCCTGCTTCTCAGAACTAGAAGAAAGGTTGATCACTCCCTCTTCTTGCCAACAGACCAATCAGTATTCCAGGCATCCTCGATCTCTACATGGTCGGGGCCAGTCTGACCATGGAGTCCCGTCCGCTAAGGCGAAGTCCTCGATCCCACGCGAATGGACAACTTGACCATTCTCATCTCCTATTATACCCGGTAATCCCGAAACTACGTATCTCGAGATTGACGGTATTCGATCTCTCGACTCATTCTGACCTCTACGCCTGCAGGTCGTGGCCTCGATCATGACACCATGTGTCCTAAAAATCCCCACCTCGATGGCAGGCTTCGCCTTCTTTGAACTTGGCGTACAATGATGGTCTCTCAACAAGCGTAAAACAATCCTCATTGATACTCATGCTCCCACTCGGCGGGAGTAGATGAATGTCATCCACGAAGACTACGATAAGCGATCTAAATAGGGTTGGAATATTCTATGCATGGTCATGAATCTTTGCTAAGCGCATTCGTCAATCAAGGGCATCACCGTAAACTCAAAGTGCCCATCGCGCAGTCCTAAATAACTGTCTTAGGGATATATGCATCACAACCCTCGGTTATAGTAACTAGTACAATTACATCTTGGAGTAGACTCGCACTCCTACTCAAGCGATCAAATAAATGTCGTCAATCCTGGTAATGAGTGCAGATTCTTGATCATAACCACAATTCCAAGCTGAGAAATCTATAGTCAATGCACAGCCGAAGAGTCTTGTCCTTCTTCTTCGCCATGAGCAGGAGTGCCGTGGTGAAGTGCTCGATACAATAGACAGTCGGTAGCTCTGTATTTGGACTACGAGTTCTGCAACTCAACCGGTGCCATCCTATGCGAGTCATGAGATGGATGGTGAAATACCGAGGGTGTAATTCGTCACAGTCTGACCCTACGTAAGGGGAGGGAGCGTGTCTTTGAGTGTAGTCTAAGGAAAAACATCCACATACTATGAAACTTCACTGGGTAGATCTAAGTGCGGTCTCTCCTATAGTTCTCTAGAATGGGCTCGCTTCTTGACCTTCTTGTCCTTGACATCTGGACTTCATTATCTTGTGGGGCAAATATCATGCTCGTCCCCCCTTGAAATACCACAGGAGTACCGTCTTGCGTGTAGGCGGTAACCCTCACCGCTCCGCAATCGATAACGAAACCACATGGTTGTCGGCCAATCCATCCCGGGATGACATTGAACTCGACATGTCCATGATCCTCAGGTCCACTATGAGTGGAGTCCCCGAGATCCTCCAACTACATAACCCACGAGCATAGCCTCTTCCTATTCTCACCTAATACTGAGGGAGAACTCACATACAGGGCTCTCTGGGTCCTACAGGGTCCTTGCCCATTTCCACCATATTTGGGCCTCTCTCTCTAGCTGGAACATAGCTAGTCTAATCCTGGTAGTGTCAGAGGTAATCTCCATAGCCTTTAACACCTTCTCGATATGCACTTGGGCCAATGGTGCAGCCGCCATCGGATCCTCCTCCCACATGGTCAGCCGGATGATCGCCTAAACTGGAGTTATTGGGACCTCCTAGCTTCCCTTTCGCTAGCTGGCACGTGCGATGCGACCGTTTGTAACTACCTACAACCTCAACAAAGCACATTGATCAGGCTGCGGTGGTGTCTACGATCGGTACCTCTTAAGACGCCTCTATGCACAGTCCTCATCCTCGCTAGCCATCTATACATTTAAAATGGCGATTCAAATACCGATAAGCATCTCAGGCGTAAACCTGACCCAAGAGACACTAATCTACAAAAATGATTGCATTATGTCAAAGTTCTATTTATAAGCAACTAATAATGATTGAAGCGACGAACCCGAATCTGAACCATCTTGTGAAATTCTTGATTGATGAGCGAGGACCTTGTCCTTCTCATAGGTTCCACGACCCTTTCGCGCTGACTCGAACAAATGAAACATATACTTCTCTCCTTGTCTCCATAATCACGCCTCTCCATTCCAACCACTTTTACCCGCGTCTATAATAGAACCACCCTCTCTCCGCAGCACGTCTTTCTTGCAGCATAAACCAACACCTTATCGCGCCCTTACCTCCACAACCTCTCATTAGCCGCCCGGATTCATCCTCGGTCATTAAACCAATGGTTGGACACGCCAAAGCCACCGGTTATCCGCGTAGGAATCTCCTTGGCCAGGCCACCAGCGATATTACCATCGACTTTCCCGGCATCAAGCTGCCCTGGTTTCCTCCCAAAATAGGATGAATCAAACAAATTCCTCTTAGCTTCCCATAGCCGCCGCCTAGCGTCGACCACAGCTATGCGACGGGTTGTGCAATGTTGCCTCCTACTTGTCTCAGCCATGAAAACTAATAGAAAATTATTGTGATCGTTCGACCAGAGCTGGATCCACACGTTAGAATGAAACCGCCTTTGAAGCGCGGAGTCCATGAATCTCTGCGTAGGAGAGGTTTTCGGAGCGGCCCGGTGAATCCAGCAGAACCTTTACCCAATTATTTGGCTGCGAGGACAAAGTGATGTAATTGTGGTACATGGGCGATGAGAGGCATGGGAGAAACCTCAGCCATGAAATGACGGGAGAGGAAGGCTTTCTTTGGGTTAGCTAGATCGGCAGGCAGGAGGCGTAATACTCCGGTTCAGGTGCGGTCAGGAAATTTCTTGGTGAAGCCCCGATTTGGGAGTGTCGGCGGCGAATTCACGTCTGTCTTGTGACCTCTCTACCGACCATCACGTGGCCTCACGGAGAAACGGAGGAAAGAAGTATAGAACCGGTAGTTAGATCCATTATTGAACCAAAATCCCTATACGTATAGGCAGCGAAACGAAGAAGTATGATTTTTGGTCTTTAACACTTGTGTATTTATCTTGTAGGATATTAGGCTTGAAGAACAAGTGATTATTGAAGTTGAGCTGAGATCGGTTTCATTATTGACCCAATTATGAAAGATGATGGTTGACCCCTCTAGAAGAGCAAGAGAGTCCAAGGGCCTGTTTGGCTCGTTTGTCTGAAAACTGATATTAAGAACAGTTTTTGAATACACATTGACATCAATTTTGTGCTATCCGTGAACTCTTATGTGTTCTCTTGTATTTTTTGTGTTCTCAATGTATTTTTTAGAATTAAAAAAAAAAATACTGAAACTAATTGAGGTATCCCTATTTTCCTTATTCTCCTTATTTTTTAAAACAAAAAACTTTTTTAAAAAATTAAATAAATCCCAAACATGAAATCTCTTCTATGTATCAATTTCATTGATGTTTATTTGTTTGCACAGGTGAAATTTATTTAATCGATAATAGGTTAGGCCTAAGCCCCCAGCAACCTGAATAAAAGTCTGAACCAAAAAAAAAGCTCAGATCCAATTGTACATGTCCATTAGAAGAAGTGTAGGGGTATTTTTGAGAGTACAAACATTTCAAAAAGTCAAATGAAACGTGCTCGAGTTAGCAGAGAAGTGAAGTAATTATGGGTTGATGGGGAATATACTTGGGGAACAAGTCTTCATGATGAAGATGTGTTCGAATTCTTGAGGATCAAGAATTCACAATGGAGATGTGGAGGAGTTCTTAGGGAACAAGTTTCCTTAATGGAAGACATGTGCAGTTACTTCTGAAAGTTGAGAAAGTGGAGAAATTGAGACTTTGGCAATAAGTCTTCTACGTATATAAAAGGAGTAGAAGAAGATTAAGCAAAAAATAGTCAATCAACCAATCAATCAATCAATGGACTCAATGTCAATCAACAAATCCTAGCTTTTAGAAACTTTAGCATTTAAATTCCTAGTTGTAGCCAAGTTTCTAGAAAATTTCCAACAATGTTATTTCTTTCATTCGTGGTGAAATCCAATATTTTCTCTAGCAATTTCAGCATTCTAGTTGTAAGTTCTATTCAAGTTTATCAAGTTTTCAAGCACAATATTGTTTTCAAAATCAAGTCTAATGTTTACCACTTCACTTGATTTCATTATTACAGTTTGCAAGTATTGAGTCATCGACTTCCGACATTGTGTTATTTCATTCCTTCATAAGAAAATCTAACACTTTTCTTCAACAATTAATTCCTACCAGATTTCCATTTGTATGTTTTCCACTTTGATTCTAGGGAACTATCAAGAGAACCAAGGAACCTACATAGCCCAATTAAATGTTTGATCTTCTGATCATTCAGGTTTAGGCTCCTTTGATTTCTTGCTTTTTTAGCATTGCATGTATTTTGTATGTTTCGCATGAAATTCAAAAATCACCACAACATATTTTTGGCACTCCTGGTGGGACACATCTTTGTGAAACATTGTCCGATGGGACATATCTTTGCTGAAGAAGGCACCAATGTTTATTAGTAAAATATTGAAGGTCTAGGCTACCAGATGCGATGATGGAGTAACCTGAGGAAATTGTTCTAGCAATTGTGGAGCAAAGAAATCATTTCTATAACAAATTTGATGATTTTCATCCATTGATGGAGGAATTGAAGAATTAGAGGTCAATAGCCAGGGTTATGGCAGAACAGGCAAAGGTTAGGGCTGGATTGGGCGAGATTAAATGCAATCAATCGAGGCCGATCGGGCTAAGGTTAGTGTAGAAAAGTGAAAACAACAAACTCAATCACAAGTGAAACTCTTGAAGGCAACCTCAGGAGTTATGGGGAAATGAGACACCACAAACAAAATGTTGCTTCTTGACCTACAAGGAAACTATGTGATGAACTCGGGAGTGATGCCAGGGAATTTTCATGGTGGTGAATTTCTGCTCACGCTGTACAGTTAGTAATATGGTGAGTGTAACTTGTGAAAGTCTTAATATTGTCAGAACAATGACTGCTCAAAATATCTTTTCTCACACCAACCCAACTACACAACCTGGAGTCAATAATGAATCACTTCCTTCTGCAAAACAGGGACATCATGCCACCGCTGGAGTAGGTGTCAATAGAGTGCTCAAATTCCCCAACTTGTTATGAGGTTGATGAGTATACTTTATACTCATTTTATCTTTATGTTTTGCTTACATTTTTAGTAGTTTAATTATATAAATAAGTGATCTAATGCTTTAAATGTTCATTTTTGTGATTAGGTCAACCATGAGGCAATATGGAGCAAAAACAAAAAGATAAAGGCCAAAAATCAACAAACATGTAGTTGCAACTACTATGTTTTGATATTTTCAGTTGTAAGATGATCTCAAATGACTACAATATTTATATGGATTGATTAGAGACTTCCCAATATTTCCAAAGAGACCTTATTCACTCAATTTGGACTTCAAATGATCAATTTATGAATCTTAGAAGTTGAAGGAAGAATAAAAGATAGCTTAAAAGTGACTGGCTTGAGCATTTTGTAAATTCTGCCTTTATCATCATTTCTAAAGTATTATTTCTAGCCATATCTAGATTCTAAACTCTCTAATATTTTCAACGACTCCAAGATCACCCAAATCAAAGTTCGGATGATAAAGTTATAGCCTTGGCAAATTAGTGCAAAAACAGAAGAGCTGCAGCAATGTCGTGATGTCAAGAACCAACGTCGCGACGTTGTAGAGAGTGCAAAAACACTGCAGCCTGATGTCGCAATGTTACCAAAGGACGTCGCGGCGTTTGGGGTTGGTTTTGGGTTTATTTTTAGCCCATAATTGAGGGCTTTAAAGCCTCAAACCCTAGAAACACGAATGAGAACGAATTTAGTGGGTTTCCTAGGGTGGAAACACCCTAGGAACTAAGTCTTTTGAAGAGGAGTAAATTGAAGAAGAAGGAAGATTGAAGAGGAGATTTTGGATTTCATCATCCAGTACTTTATTTAATTCCCCCCTTTTATGTTTCCCTCACTTCTATGGTTGTATCTCTATACCATCATGAGCCCGATTTCGTAATCTAGGGTTTTGGTTGTATTTTGGACATGAATCTTATATCTAATAGTTTATTTTCTTATTTATATTGTCTATTTGTGTTTGTCTATCTATTAATTCATGCTTGGTTGTTATTTACATATTGATTTCTAGCTAATCTCAATATGGAGAGCGGTTTCTCATGAGATCTAAGAAGTGAGTGAGGAATTAGACATAAATGAATCAACCTAATTGATTGGATAATAGAGATATTAGCAATAATTAGGAGGCTTTGTGGTTCTTTGATCTGTCACGTCTCTAATGCTTGGAGTTGGTAGTAAGAAACCTAATGTTAGTTGGTAGGTTGTTGACCTCGAGAGGGCTTACCCCATAAATTAAATTAGTCAAGAGTCGCCTTGGAAAGCATTCTCATGAGACAATAGGATGGAATATTGGCCTAGATATAATAGAATTGTCCAATTGCACCAAATACCCTAGACTTCTAACATCTCTTGGTATCCCCTAGTTGCATATTTTAATTGTTAGATAGAACTTTCATTAGTTTAGTTTAAATTACGTTTTACTATCATGGTGATCGTTGGATATTAGAAGCATTAATTTTGGTACTTAGCATCCCCATTTTCCTGATCCTTTGGTTACTTAGCATCCCCACCACTGTGGATGAATCTCGTACATCTTATCTGGCTGTATTCCCTTGACAAATGTATACTTAGCATATGGAGCACTCATTACCTATTTTACTACATATTGTAGTACATAGCAAAATAAACATCGTGATCCACCTCCACCTACCGCAAACCTAGGAAGGAGTCTGCGAAGTATCTAATGTACAGAAGCCCGGTATACATCGATGTGGCAAGGCGAGGAATTCCTTGTGTGAAGAATAAGTTCATCCCACTCTTTCTCGGGATCACTAACTAGCAAAATGGGCCCCAGAGGAAAAGTCTTTTATAGTATCACAAATCCTGGAATCATAGTACTAATGCTTGTTGGAGTTTCAAGAATATTATCTAGGACTAGATCAATAAGGGAATATTGAAGTGCCTTGAGAAAAAGGAGGTCATGGTGATTGATAAAGATCATGTTCCACTAGTGGCTTCAATCAACATAGCTGCTACTGATTAAAAGGCAATGTTGAATCCAAAGAATGATGAGAGATTTTCTCCTAATGTTAGGATAAGATATGTATGGATTTCTAAATAATATCTAGTTCATAGAGATGCATTGGCAGCAAAAAAAAAAAAAAAAGAATGTCTGCAGCCAAAGAAAAAGAAAAGAATGGAAGGTATCCATACCATATAAAACAGGAAATCAAGAAGGAGAAATCCTATAAAGGAAAGAATGTTTCTCCATAAGGGAGACATATTTTTTTAGAGAGGCATGAACACTTTAAGGAGGAAAATACCTCCAAGGTTTGTTGTTCCTCCTCCTATCTTACTTGGACAAGAATGGAATGTGGGGTAGCATAAGAAATTTCCCTAAAGCTCACCATAACTTAAAAAAAAAAAAAAAAAATGTTGAGACGAAGAGCTATGGAGAAAAGGCAACTCAATGAAGTACCTAAAGAAACACTGGAGAATAAGACTATGGAATTAGAGAAATTGAAGGAAGAAGCAATACCTAGTCCAAAGAAAACAAAATTTGGGAGAAGAGATATAGAGGATGCTAAGTCTATTTGCAATTCAGACAAAGAGACAGATTCAGGAATTATTCTCATAGGTATAATTCCTATTTCCTTGAATTGTTCTACTAGTTCTCTAACTTTGACAGCTTTCTTCAAGTCAAAGGAGATGGAGAAAAGCCTTGTAGAAGTGAAAAAGAAACAACCTATAGTAGATGAGGCCGCATCTGCAAGGTGCCATTGAACCCTCTAAAGGAAGCGAGGTCCCGAGTGTGATACTTAGAAAAATCTACTATGGAAGTAGAAAAAACACATTCAATGTTAAATCTGAGGGAGCCACGATGAGGTTCATCAATTGGAAGCCACCTTAAAGTAGTATTTCTCTACCATGTGGGAGATGTTGGGTATCACCCAAGAATTAGACCGACTCTACGACCTTTAATGTTGGGGAAATTGTTCTATTTTATGTTTTGAGTCAAGAAGTAGGCTTTTTAGCCACTGTTTTCTCAATCATTCAGTTTTTCCCAACATAGTACATATTCAATCTATGTTTTGAGTCAAGAAGTAGTCTTTTTAGCCATTGTTTTCTCAATCATTCAGTTTTTCCCAACATAGTACCTATTTAATCTATGTTTTGAGTCAAGTATGTGATGACCCAGCTTCAGGGATCAGTTGACTGACCATCAACACATGGAATACTATGGGCAGGTATCGCATATCTCGATACCATACTATCTTGTCTCATTCACCTAGACTCATGTATAAGTAAAAGTAGCCCCACCGGGCCCTTTCAACCATACTCAATATATTACCCAAGATTATGTCATGATAGTCCTTAAGAGTTTATTACAACACTCTTATACAAAATCATATAATGTGCTGCTTATTTTGTTCTAATATATTTTACAAAATGAATATCAAGGCCACATGTCGGCCTTCTTCACAATTACGGCCTCGGATGAGCGTCGTCCACCGGTGTCTGTCCTGCACCTGAAATATTTTTTCCATAAAGGGTGTGTGTGACACCCCATCCAGTCCATTGATAACCCGTCAACCTGCGGAAACCGGTGGGTGTCGAGTAACTCGACGCCACACCATCATGTCCATTTTATCAGGATCCATAATTTAACAAAAAAATCGGACAGAGTCTCCTCTATATGGGAAGCTCTATCCAAAATACAACTTGTATAACAATACATCACATGACCCATCCTGGCTCAATATACCACACTGAGTCATTCATGAGTCAGAGTGACCCCTCGGCCCCATTCAACCATACCTTGAATACTATACATGTAACTATGTATTGATATGTTTACAAGAGTTCAATTATACACTTTTATACAAAATGATATATTAAAACTGATTGTTCTAATATAAATATACAAAATATGGTCCAAAGCCAAATCCGAATTTCTTCGTATGCGATCCAGAATGCGAGATTGACCACGCTACCTAGCATATACTTTAAAGGGGTCTGGCCGGATGAGCAAAGCTCGTGGTGATAATCTCCTACAAGGGTTACTCCCCACCTAAGTGCTCATGCGATAATCAAACTCAACCAATGCACATCGAGTGAAAATATGCACATGAATGTAGGTATGTCATGTGAGAATGTCTTCATGCCCATATCCCGAGTCACTCACCGACTCCCTCACACATGCCTATGCCAAGTGTGACAACTATCACTGGTAGTACCAGTGACAGACATATGCCGAGCCCTTACCGGCTCACCAGTACCAAATGCAAGTGCCAATGGGTAACTAATCCCAAGTCAATCCCGACTCCTCTCACACAACTCGAAGTTTATGTGTTAATCTTGTGTATTATTTTGGGCAATAGAACTTTTCGGATTACGCCGCGAGTCTCTTACACCCATGTTCCAAGCTTTTCACTTGAGGGGATTAATGACCCCTTTCTTGCTCCGTCCAACACACATTAATTATATTTCACTATATGTTTTGAACCGTAAGTCATTTATTAGACGTTGTCCAATGCGCTTTCTCACTACCGTTCATCGGCATGATGATGGATGACCATACCATACCCCACCAAATATGCTGATGTCCCTATACATATGCAAGGCTAATGTCACTATAATTTCTTATGTTACATGTATGAAGCACACTACATGAACCATTCTCATCAGTTGTACTTCATGCCAATTACCATGCAACATATATATCTTAAGCATATAGCATCCATCAATCATATTCAACCAAAATAATGCCATCCTGACCTTCCTTAGGCTAACTCATGGCATTTCCTACCCACCACAATAGCCTACAACATGCCATGCAATGGTTATGCAAAAACTTAGACTATTCACATCGACACTTGACTAAACCTTATGCACACTTTGTGCAAACATAGATTTCAGAAAGTTATGATCACCCAGTATCCTCCACGATCATGGCTAGAATCTTGAAGCTGTGGAGCTCCATAGAGTTTAGAGCACCAAAATGAAGTTCGGACTGAAGAAGTTACGATCGTCCAAAGTTGGAGGCCTCACATGAATGTCGGACCCGGCCCGGACCAGGACCCATACACCAACCAGTAGGACGGACCTAAGCCAGGACAAACAATGGGATAGACTTTGCACTAGGTGGTTCTGGTAAGCGGACCATAACTTGGGCTATAAGGTCGATTTGAGTCAATTCAAGCCTAACATCAAGTTCACTAATACATTACAATTTGCACAGGGTCCTTTTTATTAATTTCCTTGGTTTGCCACTCAAATCGGTCTAAGAATTAAATTTGTCACGTGGGATCAACATGGGCAGCTTCCCATGGACAAACATCTCCCTTGGGCAAAACACAACCACACAACCCTGAGATGAAAATAACCAAGTGAGGAAGACCTACCTCTTCATTGTAGGGATTGCTCTAGGAAGTCCCATGGACACTTCCTAAACCCTAAACTCTTGATTTCCCAAACCCTTCACTTGAATCCTCGGCGAAACCTCGTGTTTTCAGTATCCACGCGTAGCCTTTGTCGAGCAAATGATCTTTATTTCTTAGCCTGACGAAAACCGACCCACCGATCTCCATAGATCGTAAAGAGAAGTTGGCGCTTCTCTCTCCTATTTTTCTCTTCTCTCTTTTCTCTTTCTTTTTTTTTTCCCTCCCTTTATTCTTCTCCTCCCCACCGAATTTGTTTGGTCCAAAGTCAAGTGGGAGGCCTTATCTTGCCACATGTCACTCTCCTATTGGCTCCCTTGGTTCCTTTGTCACCTTATCCGTAACTTTGGATTTCCTTCCTATCAAGTGGTGACACATGTCACACATGGCCCCACTTATTCTCTTGTTTGACTTGCCCTCCATTTGACACGTGGCTCAATGTGAGTCACTCAACAAGTGTCTCGAAAAACATGAAATTCTGACTGTCTTGGAATTCAACAAAATTCGACGGGGTAGCTAGATTCCACGAGATGATTCTAACGGTGAAGTCCATTTCATCATCCGAGATCTAGAAAAATTTCATATTTTCCCACTGAAATTACCGTTTTACCCTTTTTTAGAAAATTTAATTTTCTCGAGTTTTACATTCTTCCCCCCTTAAGAGAATTTCGTCCGAAAATTCCACACACATTCACAACAAAACACGTGCACGATGCAATGTACACAATCTTATGCATGTAAACTAGTCATTTAATTACTAAAGCATTTATGCCACGTACCTTCGTCTAATGAAGGGATAGGTGAAGCACATCGTGTCCTCACTCCACGTTGCCTCATCATTTCTTGGTGTTTCCGCAAACAACTTCACTGTAGCCTCACGGTCTTCTTTTAAGCGAACCTAATCCTGCTATCAAGATGCATACTTTGGTCCTCCTGGTCTGTCACGTATCAATAGTAATCTCCCCCGATCCTTCAGCGAGTTAGATCCCCAGAGATTATCTTGGCGTGGGCATTAGAACACTCATGGACACTTGATAAACTCGGTGGTAGTGCCAACCAATACGCAACTGTGCCCACCCTCTTGAGTATCTCGAAGGGTCCGATATATCTTAGCGCTAACTTCCCTCGTTTATCGAATCTAACCACTCCTCTCTTAGGCATCACCTTTAAGAAGACATGATCATCCATCTCGAACTCTAGAGGTCGACATCGCCTATCGACGTAGCTCTTCTATAGACTCTGAGCAGTGAGAAGACGTTGTCATATCAAACCCACGTTGTCATCTCACTTGCCCTTAGTGGAATTCGCCTACAACAACAGTTATCAGGCGAGTATACAGATGGCACCCTATGATCTAGGACACATGCTCGCAGCATGTCCTCTAAAATCTGTATGGTCCTCTCTGACTGACCATCTGTTTGTGGATGAAATGTAGTGCTCATAGTCAGCTATGTCCCAGTGGCCTTCTGAGCTCTTCCAAGAAGTGTAATAGGTAAATATGGGATCTACATTTTAAATACTTGTAGACAACGACCTCCATGTCGCGGATGATCTCTCGAATATCTTCTTCTTGAGGAATTCCTCCGATTGAAGGTCCATCCTCGACTAGAAAATGTGCGACTTAGTGAGTCGGTCCACTATCCTGCTCTGTATCTAATGTCTTGCGATGTCAGGTGGAAAGTAGGTCTAAAATCCATTATGACATGCTCCTTCCACTCAGCCACCTCCGATGGCTGGAGTAGCCTGGCGGCTTCTAGTGCTCGACCTTAACTTTGTTGACATGAGGCATCGTCGAACAAAGTCCACTGGCGATGTCTCTTCCATCTGCAACCAGTAGTGCGCGGAGACAAGATCACAATACATCTTCATGCCACTGGATGACAAATCGAGAACAGTAGACTCCACAAGGATCTCTTCTCTAAATCTGTCGGCCCAGAAACCATACCAGTCCTCTATACCCAAGACTACCACTTATGTGTGAATGGTCGATAGCCGTCATGTACGACTATACGGTCCTTGATGGACACTATCTCTACGTCCTGCCCCTAGGACTCGATCACTCTGCTTAATAGGGATAGCGTAGCTACCAAACTCCTCAAAGTACCTTGAGCCTGCTCATTATACTGTAGTCCGAACTATTCCACAATCTCAAGCATCTGCCACTCCCGGGAAGCTATACTAGCCAATGCTCCCCATGTCTTCCGACTGAGTGCATCAACCACCACTTTTGCCTTACCAGGGTGGTAATGCAAAGTGAAGTCATAATCCTCTAAGAACTCCATCCACACCAGTTTGCCTCGTATTGAAGATGCTAGCACAGCGTGAATGTTACCTCAGTTGTGGTGCAGATGCATCTCAAACAGCTCATCGTATAGGTAATGGCGTCAAATCTTCAAAGCGAAGACTATAGTTACCAACTCCATAACATGTGTGGGGTAATTCTGCTCATGATTCTTCAATTGGCGGGAACCATAAGCTACTATCCTCTTGGAATTTGCATCAGAAACATCCAGTCCTGCCTTGAGGCATCTGACACACTAGCCTTACGCTTACATTGGGACTATCAGAATAGGAGATGAAGTAGGTCTCCTTTCAATTCCTAGAATGCCTTCTCACACAAGTCATTCCATTCAAACTTGACCTCCTTCCGGGTCAGTCTCATCATAGGTGCTGCTAGTTGAGAGAAATCCTCGATGAACCTCCTATAGTACCACCTTGATCCCAGAAGCTGATTATCTCAGTACGACTTCGGCCTCTCCCAACTCATCACAGCCTCGACCTTCTTGGGGCCCACTATCCGCTGGCGACACACTACATGCCCAAAGAATCTCACCCGATAAGCCAAAGCTTCGCACTTGTGAACTTGCCCGTACGGTGATGGTCTCTCGAAGTATGCAGAAACGACTCCTCAAATGATCCTCCTTTGCCTCCTCCTCGAGACGGGAGTAGATCAAAATGCTACAGACTGACCAAACTAATCTAGATAGATTTGGAATACCCTATGCATAAATCCATGAAGGCCGCTGGCGCATTCCTCAATCCGAAGGCATCACCATAGAACTCGAAGTGCCATGCTCGTATCTAAGCGTTGTCTTAAGATTATACGCCTCCTAACTTTCAGCGTGGTAATCGGTGTGAAGGTCTATCTTGGAGTAGACTCTTGCCCCTCTCAGCTGATCAAATAAGTCATCAATCCTTAATAATGGATACCGATTCTTAATCGTAACCCTGTTTAATTATCGATAGTCAATGCACAATCGAAGGGTCTTGTCTTTCTTCTTTGCAAACAAAATTGGAGGGCCCCATGGTGAAGTGCTCGGTCTAATGAATCCCTTGTCCATGACTCCCGTATCAGACTTGTGAGTACACCATAAACTCAAGCTGGTGCCATCCTATGCGGGGTCATGGGAATGGCGGCGTGCCGAGGTGTAACTTCATTCACCTGATCTACATCCCTTTGTAGAGTAATCCACAATGACTCATCGGAAAACATCCTTATACTTATAGACTACCTGAGGGAGATCCAAGTCCTATCTGACCTCGTCCTCCAGGGTAAGGCTTATTAGCCAACCCATCAACTATACGTGCCGTAAGTCATACACGGTGCAGGCGAAGCATCGTGCTTGTCCCTACGAAGCGTAACACGGGTACCATCACACATTGTGTGGCGACCCTCCTACGCTCACAATCGATGATGACTCGGTATGTCGTCAACCAGTCCATTCCAAGGATGACATTGAACTCTGACATGTCCATGTGACCCTGGGTCCCTTTGTGGTAGAATCCTGAGATCTCTTTCGCCAGCCTCGACATATCAGATCCACACTCACCCTAGCCCCTAGGAGAGAACTCACATATTGGGGCTTCTCTAAGGTCTCAACCTCTAAGCCCAATTCTCTCACAACTGATGCAACAATGAATGAATGTGATGCACTAAAATCAAATAATACCCTTGCCCATAGGTGAGATAACAAAAACATACCCTCTATAGCTGACTGATTTGATGGCTCAGTCGGTGGCATGATGGCGTAGATACGCCCCTGAACCCCTAATGTCCCAACCTATGGGCCCTGTACTTGACCTCGACCCACACTCTAGCCTCTTTGGCCTGTCAGCGTAGTATAAGGCACATGTACAACACCTTGGGACTGATAATGATTCCTCTGACCAACACTAGGGTGTAGAATAAGTGTGTTCCTTTTGTCTGCAGTGATTGGGATTGCGTTATCCAGAGCCTTAGGATCGCGCCTCAAGCGATCCACCCGGAAATATGCGGTGATGGCGGAGAGTAGGTCACCAGTCGGACTAAGCGGAAGCCTTGGGTGAATTACAGTACGATAAACAGCATTTTGTCCTGAGCCTCGTGAAGAGCTAGAATCCTTTGGCTTCTTTCCCGAACTAGAAGAAGACTAACTCTCCTTCCTCTTGCCACTAGCACTTGCATATCGGATGCTCCGTGTGTCATCTATCTCTCTCTCTATGGCCATAGCCGTCTTGATCATAGAGTCCATGTTTTGTAAGAGGAATCCCATAATCTTACCCCGGATGGACAACTTCAGCCCATTCTCAAATTTCCTCACCTTGGTCATATATATGGCCACGTAGTCATCAGCAAAACGGGCTAACTCTGTGAACTTAGCCACATACTCATGTATGTTCCTGTGGCTCTAAGACTCTGGGCCTTTGCATGTTTAGCGGTGGTAGAATGCTTGCCATGAAAGAGCTCATGGAACTCTATTTAAGGTCGTGCCTGCAAGTCTCAGAGGTCTTAAGCTTGATCCTCCTATACTTGGGACTCACCCTCTAGCTGGAATGCAGCTAGTATGATCTTGGTCACATCGGAGGTAATCTCTAATATCTTGGGACTCATCCTCTAGCTGGAATGCAGCTAGTATGATCTTGGCCTCAAATATCTTCTCTATCTGCCAGAACCAATGGTCTGCCACCATCGGATCCCCTTCCCCTATGTATGTCGGAGGATGATGGGTCTTAAACCTCTAGAGGTTACTTGAACCTCCCTGACCCCCAGCTACATTAACCTATGCAAAACTGGTAAATGCAGCGCTCAAGACCTCCGTAAAGGCCTGTTGATAAAAAACGGGCGGTGGTCGACTATCACCCCGTGGATGTCCTCTACGTCCTCGTCCTCGACTTGTCATCTACACATGTCAAATGGCAACAGAGTTATTAAATTTCCACCTCAATCTAACTAGTGGTGCACATGCCAACCACTAATACAATTCAATACAATTTCCGAATTTTCATGTTCACTATGTTTTTCGAACCCCTAAGATTAAATGTTTCTAATACTAGTGTTTCCTTATAATATATCATGTAAATGTTCACACAAATCATGCACATATCACACACATCAATTCATCAAAATGCATAATGAATGCATGATCTAAACCCGTGCCCCATCGAGTCTTGGGTATTCGTGTACCTAAGCTCTGATACCAACTTGTGAAGCTAGTATTAGAACCATACTTATGGATACCCACACCCAAGCTCCCTAGGTAATCGTTTACCTAAGCTCTGATACCAAGTTGTGACACCCCTATCCCGGGGGTCCCGTTGACAACCCGTCAATTTGCCAAAACCGGTGGGTGTCGGGTAACCCAACGCCACACCATCATATCCCATTTACAGGGATCCATAATTTAACAAAAAAATCGGATAGAGTCTCCTTTGTATGGGAAGCTACATCGAGAAATACAACATATGGCCATCCATGACCCATCCCGAACCAATCACGTGAGTCATTCATGAGTTATAGCGACCCCTCGGCCCCATTCAACCATACCCTAAATACTATACATGCAACTATGTATTGATATGTTTACAAGAGTTCAATTATACACTCTTATACAAATTGATATATTAAAATTGATTGTTCTAATATACATATACAAAATATGGTCTAAAGCCACATCCAGCTTTCTTCCTTATGTGCGGGTCCAGTGCGGGTCAACCGCACCTGCCCCCGCTTGTACACGAAAGGAGGGTCCCACGACGGGGTGAGCAAAGCCAGTAGTGATAATCTCTTACAAGGGTTAGTCCCCACCTAAGTGCTCATGTAGTGATCAAACCAACCCATACACATCCAAGTGAAAATTTCTACATGAATGTCGTATGTCATGCAAGGAATATCTTCATGCCCATATCCCGAGTCACTCACCGACTCCCTTACACATGCCCCTATACCAGAGTGCGTGGCAGTCGTGGTAGTACCAGCGGCTTACACACATATACCAAACCCTTGCTCACTGGTACCCCAGTACAGGGTGCCAATGGGCAACTAATCCCGAGTCGATCCTAGACTCCTCTCCATGACTCACACCGTGTTCGGGATTTTCACTCGAGAAAGTTCAAGCAGGAACCCCTTCTTGCTACGTCGACACATATTAATTATATTTCACTTTATGTTTTGAGGCAGTGGAGTCATTGTTGGACGTCATCAAAATGCGAGCTCACTACCATTCATCAACTTCTTGATGATGGATGACCACATACCATACACCCCACACGATATCTTGTGTCCTTGTGCATATGCAATTCTAATGTCACTGTAATTTCTCATGTTACATGTATGATGCACACTACATGAACCATTCTCATCAGTTGTACTTCATGTCAATTACCATGCAACATATATTGTAAGCATATAAGCATCCATCAATCCATGACTAAAAAAATAATGTCATACGGCCTTCCTTAGGCTAACTCATGGCAATTCTACCCCTGATACAGCCTCTGACATGCCATGCAATGAAATTATATTATCAAAACAAACTATTCACATCGACATAACTAAGCAACCTGCACACTTGGTGCAAAACATAGATTTCAGAAAATTTATCATCACCCACTGTCCTCTAAAATCCTATGGCTGAAATCTTGACTCAATGGGATTTCCATAGAGTCCAAGAACACTCAAAGTAGAGTTTGGATGAAGAAGTTATGGCAGTTCGAAGTTGGAGGCCTCACATGATAAATGGGGACTAGCGGATGGAGACTTTCCCTGGCTAGAAGACCCGGCCGGATGGACCCATGCGGACAAACCTAGTCGGAAGACCTGGATAGACCTAACGGATAGACCAAGTGGACAGACCAGTGATTCTTGAATAGACTGAATGAGACGAACTTTGAACTTAGGTCATTCTTGGTAAATGGACCATAACTTAGGCTATAAAGGTCTGATTTTGGTAATTCAAAAGCCTAACATCAAGTTCACTAATGCAGCTACAATTTACCTGAAGGTCACACGACCAAATTCCCTATGGTTCTCACCCGAAAACTAGTCCTAAAGTCTGGCTAATGAGTGGGATCAAAATAGAAGCTGACTTCCATGGTTAATCTGACAACGTCCCCATGAAATGAAACGACCACACAACCCTCAAGATAGAAAATAACCAAAGTAGGATAAGACCTACCTCTTAAAGCATAGAAGTTTCTCTAGGAAGTCCTGTGGACACTTCCTAAACCCGAAACTCTTGATTTCCCGAACTCTTCACTTGAATCCTCGGCGAAACCTCGTGTTTTCAGTACCCACTCGTAGCCTTTGTCGAGCAAATGATCTTTGGTTCTTGGCCCGACGAAAAACGATCCACCGATCTCCGTAAATCGTAGAGAGAAGTTCGAGCTTCTCTTTGCTCTTTCTTTCTTCTCTCTTTTCTCTTTTTTTTTTCCCCTCCCACTCTTCCTTATCTCCCATGAGTTTGTTTATGAGATCTACGAAGTCAAGTGGGAGGCCTCATCTTGCCACATGTCACTCTCCTATTGGCTCCCTTGGATTTCCTTTATCACTTTATTCATAACTTTGGATTTCCTTCCTATCAAGTGGTGACACATGTCACACATGGCCCCACTTATTCTCTTGTTTGACTTGCCCTCCATTTGACACGTGGCTCATTGTGAGCCACTCAACACGTGCCTCAAAAAATGTGAAATTTTGACTGTCTCATAATTCAACAAAATTCGATGGGGTAGCTAGATTTTGCGAGACGATTCCAACGGTGAAGTCAATTTCGTCATCCGAGATCTAGAAAAATTTTAGATTTTCCCACTGAAATTACCATTTTACCCTTTTTTTTAGAAAATTTAATTTTCTCGGGTTTTACAAAGTGAGCCACTCCAGTGAGAATACCTCTACAGAACACTCCCTTTAAGTGCATGCAGTAATCCACTCACCATTTCACAATCACATTCCAACAAGAACATGTCAATTCTATAAGGAATCCTATATGTCATGCCATGAAATGAGATGCAACTCATCATGTACCATGCGCCCAAGTCCTCACCGACTCCCTCACCGGCCTAAGCCACATGTGAAAGGCAGTCATTAGGATGACATCCGATGATCATTTTCAAAACTAAATTCATTTGTTTATAAACCAAAAACTTTTGGATGATACATCCTATTGATGTTTTTACATATCCAGAAAATCCATCTCGCGCTTTTTTGTGGGTAGCGGATTTTTTGGTGTCTCAGTAGGCTTTGCAAACCCCCAGGACACTTTCGGCCTTTTCCAGTTACTTGAGACTATCATTACTGACCTGGGTATTACATGACAAGTCTTTCACCCGAGGGGATCTATCGACTTGATGAAGCAGACACATATTTTCCTTACCATTTTCAATCAAAGCTGCTGCCGATGAGACTCTGAAGCGGATGTTCGTCATTTAGTAGAGCCTGTCAGGTGCGCGACGCGATGTTGATTTTACCCACGGCCATTGCACTCACACCCATTTAAAGCGATGCCCCCGTGCATATGCAATGCAATTATGCCATTGCATATTTGTACCATGTCACATTTATGATGAATGCTATATGAACAATTTTATCAAACATGCATATCACCAATGTATCTTGGGTAATTATATCAAACATGCATATAATTCCCCTGTATTAACTATTCATTATCGATGTATCACCTGAAACATATATCCAACATCACATACAAATCATTACTTAGTCCAAGAAATGAAGCACTTTATCCTTTAGGCTAAATTACACAACCTTTATAACATTCCTGAGAGCCTACAACATGTCATGTAATGGCCATGTCTCACTAACCTACAATTCATCACCGTCGATATATTATTACACATATCAACATTTCATCAAACGACATGTCATGTCATGCGATTAGTACACTTGGTGCTTATGATCAAAATTTGACAATATTTGTGAGCACGAATTCATTTCATGTGGTCAGATTATAGACTCAAAGAGCTTTTCAAAGATTCTAAGAACACGTGAATCGAAGTTTGGACGAAAAATATGCGGTCACCAGTTGGAGTGCAACGGGGGGCCACTAATGTGCGCCAATCCGCTGAAATAGTGTGCCCGAGGGGTTATGGTACATTTTGGCGGAAACTCGGGTACCGCATAGGTTTTCAACCCAAATTAAGTTTGACGACCCAGACCGGCTACAGCCTTCTCAATTGAGATTTGTAAAATGGGTCGTATTCGATTATTACTTATAAGCAATGCAATAAACATGGCTTCAATGGCATTGATCTGCAGCAGGTAAAACAATAGGTGAAAGGATAGAAAGAAGCTAGAATTGGGAAGAATCCACACCACTTGGGCTGCCGACCCTCATGAATATACGGGACTTTACTTCTTGGTCCTAGCAGAGTTACGATCGTCGGAACACCGCTTTCCTTTTCTCCTTCTTTCTCTCTCCCTTTCTTCTCCTTCTCTCTCTCTCTCTTTTCTTTTCCTCTCTTTCCCTCTCCTTTTTTTTTTTTCCTTCCTTTTCCTTCTTGCTGCTCCTTACTTCTACAAAGAGCTCCCACACCCCATATATAGCCTTCTCCATGTGCCATGCATGTTAACACATGGCATGCCATGTGTCACACACATGGCATGCCATGTGTCTTAAATGCATATGCCTTTACCATGCATTGTGACACATGGCTTGCCATGTGTCACCCACATGGTTTTCCATGTGTCACCCACATGGCTCGCCATGTGTCGCCCTACACCCATTGCCTCGAAAAACTTGAAATTCCGACTATCTGGGGTGTGGTCAAATTTGTTGTTTAATTCGATGTAGACAGCGATGAGGTTAGTTTCGTCATTAAGATCTAGAAAACTTCCAGGTTTTCAATTTGTATCGTAGTGGCAAGTTCACCGTGTTTGCCCCATTTTTTTGGAAATGCTCAAATTTACCAGTTTCTAAAGTAAGGCTTTTATGCACTGTTTTGTCACACCAGAATCAGTCCGACTTTGATTGGCGGATCGAGCGAGTCGGGACGAGACCAAATCTTGGGACTCTTTGCACGATTTTTTTTTTAAAATCAATTGGTACTGTGGGTATGGCCCACATCCTATAACTAAAATCAAATATTATATACATATAGCGGGTCCCATTTACAAATACCAGAAACTACTTTTCATTTACAAATCGGAGCATAACCTACATGTAGTGAACCCTTCCTGTGTGTTGGCCCAGCTGTATGCGGATGTTTAAGCGTGTCTTCTCTGTACCTACGGATTAAAAACCCGGTGCTAAGCTTTAAACTTAGTGGGAAACTATTCTTATACATAAACATAAATATAGATATGAGATTCATTATCTGAGTAACCATAGTTACTCTTTGGACTTATATGGAGGCCCTCAGTAGGGTTACGAGTTCTTCTTATCACCAGAACTTATGCTTATAACAAACTTATGTTGTTAGGGACTCCCGGCTAGGAGTTACAGAACTTATGCGGACTTATGTTTATTCAGGACTCGAAGTAGGAGTTAAACTATACTTATTCGAACTTATACTTATGAGACTTATGCTTATTTGGGACTCGAGTAGGAATTCTGAGAACTTATATACTCAGGACTTATGTTTATTCGGGGACTCCCGTGGAGTTACAGGAACTTATTCTTATACATAAGTGTGCCTTAAGTACTACAAAACTATCACTAATTGCCGTGTATCTTACTTGTACTACGAAGTATATTAAGGCGTATTGGATCTTATCACAGTATTCTGAACATATACATGTATTTGGTTTATACATGTATTCTGAGGGCACCATACATGCATTGAGATCTTATAAATGCATTTGGATCTTATACATGACTACAGAGTATATGCTTGTCTTATGGAACATGCGGTCTTCTGAGACTTATACTAATCTTCACGAGACTTACTTATACGGTATTACGGAACTTATGCGGTCTTATGGAGCATATACTTATCTTCTGGTCTATCCTTGTGCGAAGGTACCCGTAGAGTACAATAAGTCGAACTCATCATAATCCCTATCACATACGGTCGGACCGGGCGGTATGCGGATACCTATCGAGGGTATGGACATTAGTCATGGCAGTGCAGATCATAACATATACATATACTTATTTTGCAGGATACGAGAGTACCCGCCAGCTACTCTTGGACTTATACTTGTTTTACGTCTGGGAGTACCCACTTAGGTACTCTGAGTTTAATCGAATCTAGGAGTACCTAGGTACTACAAAAACTTGATGAAATGCAGTACGTGGGTACTACGAGGAACTTAATCGGCGACCAGACTTAATCCAATACGGGGTACCATTAGGTACTCACGAGACTATCGAATCTGGGGCCAGACCTCCGGATACAAGAGTACCCGTGAGTACTCACGGGACTTATTCGGATATAGGACTTATCGGATGCGGGGTACGGTAGGTGCTACGGAACTTGTTGAATCTGGGACTTATTAGATGCGAGGGTACGTAGGTACTCAGGGACTTGTTCGGTCTGAACTTATGAATCTGGGAGTACCGTAGGTACTACGAGGACTGTTCAGTCTGAGAACTTATCATATACGAAGGTACTGTGAGTGCTTCTGGGACTTGTTAAGTCACGGGACATGAGTACTGTGAGGTACTACAGACTTATTCAAATGTGTGAGTACCCTTTGTACTACTGTGAATCCTATCGTGATCGTGACTTATTCAGAGACGTGGAGTACCCATAGGTACTACGTAACTAAATCAGATGTAACGTAATCCTTAATTAAATACAGAGTACCGTAGGTACTACGTAACATTTTCAGATACGTGAGTAACTGCGAGTACTACATAGCTTAATCGTGAGACAGGAGTACCCTGTGAGGTACTACGTAATCTTATTCGTGAGACGTGAGTACTGTAGGTACTACTTTAACGTATACGTAGGTACATTCAGACTCTTTATTCTTATTCTCTATTCGTAGTCTTATCATATAATCGTTTGACTTCCTAGACCAAGAATACGGAATGAGTAAGACATGACAATAAGTACCCGAAGATAATATACAAGCATTTTAAGTGCCGTGAGTTTTAGTCGACAGAGTGCCTTAGCACTATCAGACAGAGTGCCGTAGGACTCACTCAGAACAGGAGTGCCGAGCACTTAATAGACAGAGTGCCGTAGTACTACCGGGATAGGAGTGCCGTAGCACTTAATAGACAGAGCCGTATAATTAATCGTAACAACAGTGATCAGCACAATCAGAGTACCGTTACTAATCAGAGTGCCGAGCACTAATCAGAGTACTCAAGTACTAGTTAAGACAGAGTGCGTGGCATCTACCGTGGAGTACCAAAGTACTATTCGCATGAGGCCGCTTTCATTTAATAACCGGTCTTAGGTGGTTTTACAATTATACGAGGTCGTAAGAATTTACTATCTTATAATAGTAAGTATTTTTAAATTTCAGTGTTCATGGCAGATCGTCTCCCTTTTCATATACCGGTAAGGTATGATGCGTATGTAATCACACCTTATTCATGGAATCTTATTCTTCTATGAACCTATACTTTACCTATAGAGTTGGAATCACTCCAATCGGATCATACAAACCGGTTATGGTACTTTCATGCCAACTAGTCATTTTACCCGAGGGATGCTTGAGATACTCCCTTTTTCCGGTCTTAACTTCATATTTAGCACTATCTCTTTGAACTATTTCAAATTAAGGTGCTAAGGGTTCTATTCAATCTTAATCACCACCGGAGCACTGAACTCAAGTTACGTCCGAAACAACCTCGACTACTTTATGTTCAAAGTCGAAACTGTAATTTGGCTTCGTACATGGCCCCACTTTGAGTGAATTTTTAGGTTACTAGAATCAGAATTTGGCAATTCTGAGTTTTGTTCTCCTTGAAGTCTATTTTACGTAGCTTTACTTGAATCACTCAAATCGATAAGAAATGAGCAAGTTATGCCAAAATACGAAAATCGGGTCACAGTAAAAACCGTCAGGTACCGTGACACCTCTAAAGTGTACTCGGCCAAAACGACCTCGCACCGAAGTGTACCGGCATACCAAAGTGTACCGGTACAAGTCACCCGAAATGCCCTAAAATGTGTGTTTTCTCACATTTTTCCATACTTTTGATACTCAAATCAATTCTACACTTCAAACACACATCAAAACCATTTCCAATTCACCTTGGAATCTCTTTTATACTCAAATCATCTTTCAATTCTTATCTTTCCTCAAAACTCTTTCATGAATTTCCCCCAACACAACTCTAATATGGGTCACAACCCATACATAATTCAAACTCAAGGATTTGGTAGGGTTTATTCTAAACCTCTACCACCATTTGTCATTTAACCTTGAATCCAATCTAAAAAGGAATTCTATAACTATCTTGTGCCATATGGAATTTTACCCACCTAATTTCCATAATTTTCAAGTTAAGATGGAACCCTAGCAAAACCCCATGTCTGGGACAAACTACTAACCAACCAAGCATGGAAATTCATACATAATCACATATTAAATTCATAATCAAGGTGAGTTTCCATACCTGGGCTTCTGATCTCGTCGAATCCTCCTTCCTCTTCTTCTTCCTCTTCTTCTCCCCTCTTCTTTCTCTCTACTTGCTCTCTTCTCCCAATTTGGGACCAAATTAAGTCTTTAAATCCCATGGATTTGATAAGGCCATGTTTGCCCTTAAATAAAACCCATTTTTAAGACCCTTTCTTTTATTTGCAAAATAGTCCTTCAATTCTTGGCCATTTATAGTTCAATTTCCTATTGTATTTCGTCTCTAGTCTTTTCACATTAGACTTTTAAGCCCCTTTCGGGACTAATTACAAAATTGTCCTTAAGTTTTGTGTAACTTTCCTAAGTTCTTGTTTCCATGTTTCGTATTTAACCTCACTAAACATTCAAATTATACTACAAAATACCTTGCAACATGCTCTAAAACGACTAGGGTATATTTCTGGGTGTTACATTTTCTTACATTCAAGTTCTCTGTATCAATACCTTGCTCCACGCTTTGAATAAACATATATCCAAAAAGAGGGCTTTTAAGCCACCGCTTTCAAATATAGTGTATCTGCTCAATATATCGTAAGAGGTTTTGTAGCCTATGTTTTTAGATTTTGTCTAATGTCACACTGCACTGCATATAAGCAAAGATATATTCTCAAAGAAAGTAGGTCCAAAGACCACTTTTAATTAACAACAAAGTTTCAACATTATTCCACAAACATCAACACACATCAAAAGGTAGGCCCAGTGCCACCTTGATCCACTAATACAATGTCATGGCTATAGGTGTACGTGTGTTGGTGTTCGGTGATTTTTCCTCATGCAATAAACATTCAACACACATCAAAAGGTAGACCTAGTGCCACCTTGATCCACTAATGCAATGTCATGGCAGTAGTGTACTTGTGTGGTGTTTAGAGATTTTCCATAAACATTCAATACACATCAAAAGATAGGCCTAGTGCCACCTTGATCCACTAATGCAATGTCATGGCTGTAAGTGCGTCGCATTGTAGTGTTAAGTGAATCTCCAACAACAAGTTAAGTACAAATCATGAAGACATTCCAAATCTCCTCTTTCCACCAAGAAAAAATGGTAGGCCGATGGCCACCAATAAGGGTTGGGAGGGGATCATATTAGCCTTAAAACAATCATTTGTTGTCATAAGCTATGAAGTATAAAAGCACAAGAAAAAATTGGATTACCTTGATGAAGACGGGACTAAGGTGGAAGCCATTGAGCCAACGCAGGTAATTCTTAAGGAAACAAATTCAAGGAAAGTTACAGTTAGGACAAAGGTCTAAATCTCAAGCTTCAAAACTGAGAAATGTTCAATAGGGCATAAATCTATCTGGCGGAAAGCTACCTTTAAGTCATTGCCGCCTATGGACAAATCGAAATTCTTTGGCAATTCACAACCTACAATCCGCCAAAGAAAAAACTCAATTTTAGGTGAAAGGTAATTGAACCCGAGGTTGTTGAAAATCATTCAATATGCACTTAAGAAAATTTTTGAACACAGCCAAACGACTTTAAAGAATTTTTTGGAAGGTGTATTCATGATTCTTTTCCAAGTCTGCACCTAAGAAAAATTTCCAAACAAGCCGAATAGCTTTAAAGAAATTTTTCGAAGGTGTATTAATGAATTATTTTCAAATTATGCACCCCGGAAAACATTCAAAACAACCAAATGGTTTCAAAGAATTTTTTTTCAAATGTGTATTCACGACTCTTTCTGAGCTGCACCTAAGCCGAATAGCTTCAAAGAATTTATTTTTCGAAGGTGTATTCATAATTATTTTTCGTATTATACACCCGAAAAAGTGTTCAAAACAACCAAACGACTTCAAAGAATTTTTTCAAAGGTATATTCATGATTATTTTTAGAGTTTACACCTAAGAAAATTTTCAAAACAAGTCGAACAGCTTCAAATAATTTTTTTCAAATGTGTATTCATGATTATCTTTTGTAATATACACCCCTAAAAGTGTTCGAAATAGCCAAATAGCTTCAAAGAATTTTTTTGAAGGTGTATTCATGATTATTTTCAGAGTCTATACCTAAGAAAATTTTCAAAACAAGTCGATCAGCTTCATAAATTTTTTTCTAAGGGTGTACTCATGATTATTTTCAAAAATACACCCCGGAAAGTGTTCAAAATAGCCAAACGACTTCAAAGAATTTTTTTTTCCTAGGTGTATTCATGACTCTTTTCAAAGTCTGCACTTAAGAAAAATTTTTAAATAAGCTAAACATCTTCAGATAAATTTTTCTACGAGTGTACTTATAATTATTTTCAAAATTTACACCCTAAAAAATGTTTGAAATAAGTTGAACAACGTCAAAGAATTTTTTCTAAGGTTGTACTCATGATTATTTTCAAAATATATATCCCCAAAAAGGTTCGCAAATAACTTCAGAGAATTTTTTTTCTAAGGTGTATTCATGATTCTTTTCAAAGTCAACAGTCCATAAAATGTTCGAAAGAGCCAAACAACTTCAAATAATTTTTTTCAAATGTGCATTCATGAATATTTTGTAGTTATGTACCTAAGAAAATTTGAAAATAACCAAACGAATTTAATAGAATTTTTTCGAAAGTGTACTCAAGATTATCTTCATAATGTACACCTCTAGAAAGGTTTGAAACAAACCAAATAGGTTCAAAGATTTTTTTTTTCTAAGAATACATTCAAGATGATTCTTCAAAAAATCCGCATTCAAGAAAAGTTTCAAACAACATCAAGGAAAAGTTTCAATTTTTGGCATCAAAGAAAACTTGAAACTTGCAACCAAAGCAATTTCTACATGAAAAACCCAAATCAAGAAATTCATCAATAAAGGAAACCATAAAAGTTTCAATCTTTTAGCAATTACCATTGGCAAATGATGAATAGCGGTCGACGTCGGCGTCATCTTCTCCACGAACATAATAGAACAGCCGATGAGGCTAATGGAGATAGAAACTAAAAATGGTAAAAATTGAATCTGAAAGCAACAACAATGGCATCACCGGTGTCGAGCCAAACAATGCCAAGATCGATGACGGAACATGTCCAAGTAGCGGCGTGATTTCTTGCTGCAACAGCGGCGGCGTGTTTGGTAGTGGGTGATGGTGAAACAGTGAACGGCGACAATAGCAACATTTTTAGCGGTGGCTTCAACTCCGACGATGACTTCGACTTCGACGGTGACGATGGCAACTCCAGCGGAAAAGACGGTGATGGCTTAGAGGGAGGAAGAAAAAGGAGAAAAAGGTAAAGTAAAAGAGTTTCCATTCTCAAAATAAGTGGGGTTGTTTTAGGAAGAAAAAATAAATTCTTTTTGGGAAGGAATGAAGGAAAATCTGAATTGCTTGGAGGAGAAATCGAATGATTATTCTTTGGAAGAACAATATCCTTTGATAGAGAAATAACAAAAGTTGGAGATTTAAACTTGACGATGTCGGGAACTTTTTCTTGGGAATTAATAATTACTTCTTTATTCGATCTGACTTGGCTTGTTCTTACCATCAGAAATCCCATCATGAGCCGAAAGCTGAATTTTAGGTCTCATGGTTAGAAACAAGCCTAAAAGAATATTTTTGGGGTTTAATACATACAATATGGCCCACGGGCCACAATGGATGCAGGGGGCAATTGTTTGCACCCAAATTGAAATTTTGGCCTAATCCAGTAATTGGTTAGGCCTAAGCTCAAGCCCATGAATAAAAGTCTAGAAAAAAGGGCTCATATCCATTTGTATAAGCCCATAGAAGAAGTATAGGGTTATTTATGAAATTTTTAAAATTTTTGGAAGTCAAATGAATCATTATCAGAGGTGGTAAAGAAGTGGAGCAGTTATGGGCTGATATGGAATATACTTAGGGAACAAGTCGTGGAAGAATTCTTAAGGATCAAGACTCCACAATGGAGACATGGAGGAGTTCTTGAGGAACAAACTTTCATAATGGAAGACATGGACAATTATTTCAGAAAGTGGAGAGAGTGGAAAAATGGGGACTTTGGCAGCAAGTCTTCTACGTCTATAAAATGAGCAGCAGAAGATTAAGCAAAAAACAGTCAATCAACCAATCAATCAACCAACCAACCAATCAATCAATCAATTGATTCAATGTCAATCAACAAATCCTAGCTTTCAACAAGCTTTTAGCAATTTCAACATTTAAATTCCTAGTTGTAGCCAAGTTTCTGGCAATTTTCCAATAGTGTTATTTCATTCATTCGTGGTGAAATCCAATTTTTTTCTAGCAATTTCAGCATTCTGGTTGTAATTTCTATTCAAGTTTTCAAGCATAATACTATTTTCACAATCAAATCCAATGTTTATTTCAACAATTTCAGCATTATGGTTGCAAGTATTATTTAAATCTATCAATTTTCAGCATCGTGTTATTTCATTTGTCCCTAAGGAAATCTAACATTTTTCTTCAGCAATTAATTCCTGTTAGATTTCCATTCGTATGTTTTCCACTTTGATTTTGGGAAACTGTAAAGGGAACCAAGGAACCTACATAACCCGATTAGAAGTTTGATCTTTCGAGTCATTCCAGTTTGTAAACACTTTAATTTCCTAGCACTTTTGCACGCTTGTATTTTGTATGTTTCATGTGAAATTCAAAAACACCACAACACTTTCAAAACAGGGGTTTCATGGTTTGATATGGTTTAACAACACAACTTCAACATAGCATACTTTTATACGTTTGGAAATAATCCCATTTATTAACCCAATTATAATATTTTGGTTATCAAAAAATAGAGAGAAAATGCAAAAGAAAAAAAAAGGGAGGAAATAGGAGGAAAATGAAAATAGAGTTAAATCATTTATATAATTTTTATTTGCTGTTTCATAGCAATTTCATTTATTGTAACTCATCAATATAAATATTAAATAATTCAAAAAATATAAATTTCTAAGTAATTTTTTTTGTATTTGAGTTTTTTTTTTCTTTTTTTTGAGAGTTTTCAATTGACAATCAAACACAAAAAAAAATCATTTTCCTTTAATATTATTTTCATTTGTACTTTCTAAGAATGAAACACAACCTTTAAATCTAATTTCAAATAAATATGTCAATAAAATTGTAAGCATGTTTAAATTAAATATTAATCATATAAAATTATACAATGCATAACCCATTCCAAATATTAAACATGAATAGTTTATTATTGAATGGATAATATAATATGTTAGCCATTTAATAATAATAATAATGTAGCATTTCGCTTGATGGGATTGTTATTATTTATATTAGATTTAGATTGACTTATATCTTAAAGTACTTAAACTTTGACACGATACAAGTAGCACCCACAATCTTAATTATTACCCTTTATTTAAAGACATTTTTACTAAAGTATAATTGTGAGGAACTTGAGAAGCAAGTATTAAAATAATGAGTTTAGATTTTGATAAGAAGAGATGAAATTGATATAAAATGATTGTGACACTACAAGAAACAGAGCCTATGACCACAATCACCAACCCTGGCTAAAGGTGGTAAATAATGCAGCTATAGCATATAGCTGCAAACAAAGTGGACCGCGACAAGCCAACTTACAAAGGTGTGGAATAATGCACCTATAGCATATAGTCAAGAACAAAGTGGATCTACAAGAAAGCGTGACTATAGTTACCGTGGGACAAATGTTTTAGTACCCGGAAAGTCTAATTAGGTGTCTATCGCTATAGTTGGCAGCTTAGAACGACCAGAGGTTGTAGGCTCTCTTTCGTAGCAATCAAATAGTTTATTATAGCCGGGGTTTTGTTCTAGCTGTGGCCATTGGCAATCTGTAGCCGCAATTTGTTTATGGCTACGACCATAGGTGGTGCTGTAGTCGCGGTTTAGTTCTAACTGCGGCCATAAGGATGTTCTAGGTGTTTATAGCTAGGGTTTTGTTCTGGTCGCGACCATTGGAGGTGTTGTAGCCGTGGTTGGTTCTAATCACGGCCATAGGGATGTTCTAGATTCAATAGCAATGCGCACATCTAGTTTCAATTAAATGAATGCTTTGTGTTAGACAAGAAGGTTGCATAATATTTTTAAAATCTTTAGAATTTACCCAAAAAATATGCTCTTATCAAGAGTTCAAGTCACACCACTGAGTAAAAATTTTGAATTCAATTGTAACCCCTATTACAGAGTTCGTCACCCATGTTACAAATTTGCAAAAATCATACTAAAACACATAACTACTTCTGCAGGCGTGGATTTAAGCTTCAGCACTCCATTTAAATCCCTTGCCCCAAATCCACGAATAATGAAGGGTTGACACAATCTCTCTCCATTAATGTGAATACACGGTTCTACACCCAAAACCCATAAAAATTAACCAACAAGACTAAGCATACCCCACTTCAAAAGCAACAAACAAGGAGAAGCTGTAGAGGTAGAGCATCTAGATCCAGTTAGGCTCAGGAGGAAGAATTTACAGAGGAGAGAGAAATTCAAAGGAGGTCTCTTTATTCTGCAGATCCAAAACAAGAAAAAAAAAACATAGAGATAAAAAAAGAGAACATGGGTTTGGTTACTTGTTGGCTAATTAAGCATTATTTAAATAGATGGAGAGATTGATCCGTGGACAATGAAAGAAAGAGGGAAGAGGATGAGGGTAGCGATAGCGTTGGAGTAGACAATGAAGACGAAGTGATTCATTCCTTTGCACATGGTTGATTCATTCCTCAGCTCCCTCTATTAGCTTGATCAACTCCTTTACTAAGGCTTTATTTTCACTACTCATGAATAGATAAGTTAGAATCCCATTTTCTAATTTGTGTTATGATTTTATTGTTTCATACTTACTGATTGGGTGATTTCATGAAGTAGTCTGCAAAGTTGATTCCAAGTTGGACTTCAATTGAGGCTGAGCTCACTTCCAACATCCATGATTTTCGAGGGGGGATTATAGCTTTCCCTAATTTTTAGGACTCCGAGAATTGCCTGCAGAATGTGAGTAATTCCGAGATCACTGCTATCCACTACTATGGAGTGGAATCTCACTTCAGGATCCATTTGGCCTACAAAAAAAGGAATAACAACTTCATGAAATAGAATCCAATTGGGAAATTTTGAAAGGGAAATGCAGTTGAGAATATGGGTTCAAAACTTAAGACAAACCATTCAAATCTTCCTCAAGGCACCCTAAAAGCTTATCCTTCCACCTCCTCAAACTCTCATCTTCCTAGAAAGTACAATTCGGTTTTCAAAATAGAATATAGGAAAAATAAATAAATAAAAAGAAAAACCCAAAGTACACCTTAACAAATAAAGAAAAAAAATTAGTTTGCTTTTTTTCCCCTTCATTTTTTTCTCAACAACCAAACAGAGCACAAAGGTGAAAAGGAAACCCCAAGAGATTCCATGAATAAAGAAACAAAAACCCATATATTTATTCAATCTTATTATCAAACCAGACCCAAAATCCAAACAAATTCAAAGATGAGAGCTTTAAGGGGAATAAGAGAGCTAGGAAAAAATCCATTATCTTTATCATCATCTCTATCATCACCATCATCAACATCATCATCACCATCATAATCGAACTCTAAGAAATGAGCTGATACATAATGGTAGAAGCGAAGGTTTATTTTGATTTTGGATTATTAGGAAGCACACCGAGAAGCAAAGAAGGCATATGATGTGACCAAGGTAGATGAAAGGGTGAATAGGGTAGTAGCAGCAGCTAATGCAACAAGAATAACAGCAGTAAAGGCCGTCCAAAAGCAAATACAACATAATAGTAACAATAACAACATCCCAATTCCAATGGTGTGATATTGTGGATAACAACTTACTTTAACACTACAAAAGTGAGACTTCTACTACCCAAAACAACAGCGGCCAAGAGGAGGATGGATGTGATTTTCCTTCCCAAGTTGGCATTATGTCCTTTACTTTTCAAATTTCTCTCTCCCATCCTTACTCCAAAGGATATAATCTAAGGCATGTACTTAGAATCATTGTAGCTTCGGGAAATGATGGGTGAATCAAGGAGAGGATTAGTGTTCCTTTTTGGTATAACACCGTATATATATAAATTATATGATAGATGGACATCATGACACCCATAAGTTTATTAATTTTGTTTTGTTTTATTTTTTATTTTTGTTTCATTTTTCACTATTGTAAAGCTTAGCTAGTAGTATTATAAGTGTTGGTGCCTGGTGAGAACTTGATCCCCCATCCAGTGTTGTATAAGAAGTCATGGTCTTGATAAGTATGAAACTCTTCTACTATAGCAATTGCTGCAGAGCAGGTTAGTTATTTTTGTTTCTCATTTTCTTCCACCTTCTTTTTGGTGGTTTTTTGAGTTATCATTCTGGGAGAGAGATGTTACTACTAACCAATTTAGGTTATTTCATTTCATTTTCTCTTCTTAAATCTATCTACCTTTTTCTTTTATCACTTTTATAATTCCAAATGGCTAGGGCTTTCCTTGATTTCATCAAAATCTACCCATTTCAGTAAGTGTGATATGCTTTCATTCATGAGAAAACAAGGTTGGTTTGTTTGAATAATATATGGTTGGAACTATGAAACTAAGGTTTTTAAAGAAGAAAAAATGAATGAGAACTTGAAAAAATGTGTATATATGTATATAAGGATAAAGAGACAAAAAAGAGCTGAATTATGCGAAAAGGCTTCATGGTTAAAATGATCTGCTCTCTTAAAAGCATGAAGGGAAAGAAACAAAAGGTAAAAAGATGAGAGATTGAGTCGATGGTTTTTTGAACATTATTCCCACAATTTTAGTGTTTTTTGAAAATTATTCTTGTTTTCTAAATTAAGTATTTGTTTACCTTATTTTCCAGAATAAAAAAGGAACCGATCAAACAAGCTCTTAAGTTGTATCGTAACTCCTAGGTTCATTGTCTTCCCAAATCCTCAAAATTGTTTAGATTGAGTGCATGCATTTATTTTGCCAGAAAAAAAGGTAGAATAATGCATCATGCTACATGCTACACTTTTTCTAGACAAAACAAAATAAAGAGGAAAAGTAAAAGGAATAAAAACCAAAGAGGATGCATGATGAACCCTCTTTTCCCCAAAAGATGTGAAATGAATAAAAAAAACCAACCATTTTTTCTACTTTGCTTCATGCTACACTTGACCAAATCTAGCAAAGATAGCAGATACTGGTACCTAGAATAGAATTGACTATAGTATCATTTAAAAAGGAACAGTAAAGATCAAAGACATAACCAAATAACTTTTTAGAATTGACATTATCATGGAAATTGACTACAACATAAGATCTTTGTCGAACCCAAACAAACAAAAAAATCTTGGAAGGTAAGGAAAAGAAAAGGGGAAAGAAGGCCTAAGCTCATGTGAAAAACTCAAGGCCTAGTAAAAGGTCTAACACATTGACACACAGGAAAACTTATGCAAACATTAGGCTAAGATCTTCCTAGAATGACTAATCGATATTCAAAAAGAAAAAACAAACAAATAGAACATATAGTTTTATTAATCAAAGATGAGAAGGATTAGAAATCTTTTCCACAAAATGTAAAACCTTATCAAAGTATGACTAGACTTCACCATACAAGGAGAACCATAAACATTGGCAGAATGGCTGACTGACAATCTTACCAATCATTTGTAGAATTGTGTCCCCAAAACGAAGTGCCTATAAGAAATTTAGGGTTCTATAAAGCATAAATAAGGCTAATCAAAGCTATGGTAGAAGCAAAGATTCAAACTTTCCATAAGTAAAGAAGAGAGAGGTGGTTTATGACTATAAGCCATCGACAATGACAAACATAATCCAAAAATTATAGAGTTAAAGTCCATATTATATCAATCTATCCGCCATAAATGCAGCGTCCTTTGTTTGGGGATCGTGACTATAGTTTTCCCTTCATATCCCCTCCTCCACATGCTAGAAAACAAGTTTTAATAACACAACTATATATGTGGTACATCCTATATAAGTATATTTGGATTTGATGAAAAGATACGATTCTGACCTTTTTAGATGCCCAGGAATTTTAAAGTTCGAACACGGAGTTGTATTTTGTAAAGAATGATGCCTAAATTCTTGAATAAATATAGCTAGCTTCAATTTCTAGTGACGCTTTGAGTTGATGGTGTTCCAAAAATAAATTATGAAGTGTTCCATAAAGCTGATGGTTTTAAAATGTCGCAATGTAATTGAAGATCCTATCAAATAAAATTCGGATATTTATGAAAGTGAGTCTTGTCAGACGCGATCGAAAGTAGCTCACAATCAGAGACTCAGTACATTTATGATTTGCTTTTCTTTTTTTTTATAAGTAAATGAAAATATATTAGAGAGAAAAGAGTATAGAAAATATAGTATACATGAACAGTTATATCAAAGGGAAAATAAATTTCTAATTTTTTATGATTCTGATGGTTCTAGATAATTCTCAAAACATGGATCATATAGAATAAGAGGCCATAATGCATTTTTTGCCGAAAATCTTTATCAACCAACATGTGTTGCAATAAGTACAATTCAAATTACCATTTTGGAGAACAGTTCATAATTTTCATAGCAATCATTGAACTTAACAACAAAAACACACATCCAGTTCAATTATTGAAATTAAAAAAAAAACGATCAAACGGTAAAAATTGAAAACTCACATTATCATACAAACAAGCCTTTCCATTACTCTTAAATTATGCTCTCTTGTCCAAGATAATTGAAAAAACAAGGAAAATAAAATTTTGCAATGGTAAGTGATATTCTATAATATCTCTATGGGTACACATCATTGTGTTGATGCAATTTAGATTATGAATCAAGGTATATATGTTGGTATAAGCTCAAGCATGCTCCAAAGACCTTCCTGACTAAACAGAGGCACTCGTGGATGATTGATCTGATATAAGAAAACCTAATCCTGATCTGATCCGCTTGTTGAGGATTGATCATGCATGAAAGATCTTTCCACTGAGAATAGAGGTGATGATGGTACACAGGAAGGACCACCATTGCTTCGAAGCATGAGAGCAACTAATGACATTGTGAGGTCTATCATTGGGGTTTTCACACGAACAAACAACAAAAGCGATAAAGGCTTGACTTCTCGAAACTACCTAAGCTAACATCAATAGTAGCCAAATCTTGAAAGAAAAATCATAAGAACAAATTAATAGACCAGGAAAACAAAGTTCCAAACGGCGTGACACTGAAACCACAGGGTCAGTTATTCTTAGATTAACTCGCGGAAAACTTGTGGATGTCGGGTAACCCAATACCACACTGTTGTATCCCCTTTACCGGGACCCATAATTTAACAAAAAATCGGATAGAGTCTCCTTTGTACGAGGAGCTCTATTTAAAATACAACTTGTACAAAACATAGCAACATGGCCCATCGGGGCCCGATATAATACGATAAACCTCCATAGGGTCCACTTGCGAGTAAAAATGACCACCGCAGGTCTATGTATCCATGTTCATTTTAAAGCAGTCCATAAGAATTTAATTACGATTAGTTTTATCTGAATATGCGCGAGACTAGTTCGTTCTAGCGTATTTACAAAAATGGTTACAAAGCCTGGCACGGCTTTCTTCACAAGTGGTCCTCCAGTGAAGCGTCAAATCATTTGGTGTACTCCACATTACACGAAATGGGGTCCCATAAAAGATGAGCTATGCCCAGTAGAGAATAATTCCTATAGAGACTACTCCTCACCTAAGTACACATGCAATTTCATAACACATTTCACATTCACATTCCAACAAGAACATGCCAATTCTATATGGAATCCTACATGTCATGCCATGAAATGAGATGCGACTCATCATGTACCATCACACCAGAGTCCTCAGACTCCTCGCCTGGCCTTAAGCATGTGTGATAAACCTCGATACGGATGACATCCAATGATCATTTAAAAAAAAAAATTCATTTGTTTATAAACCAAAAGCTTTTTAGATGATACATCCCAATGATCATTTTATATTCAAAACCATTCGCCTTTTTGTGGGTAGCGGATTTTTGGTGTCACATCGTAGGCTTCTCAAACCTAGACACTTTTCTGACCTTTCCATACTTCAGGTACTATGTCGACCGCAATTGGCGTTCTTTCACCCAAGGGGATCTATCCCTTCTTCGCGTCCCGACACATATTTTTCTTTACCATTTTAATCAGCGAATGCGACTGCATTGGGCGTTGTCCCGTTATAAGTCCGTGATCAAACACGAACACCGGTGTCGATTAATTAACCATGCACTCACACCCGTTGTCTGATGTCCACAATGCATATCTTTGTGCAATATGCCATTACATGTTATATCATGTCACATGCATAATGAATACTATAGACCAGCCTGATCAGCACCACTTCTGCAGGGTATCATGGACAATCACATCACCTGCATGACTTCCATACTTCATTCCATTCATGTCAACATATCATACAAGTATATATTAACATTTACATTCAACATGTCATTCTATGATCAACGATAAACTTTACCTGAAGCAAGCCATGCCAATGGCCATTGCTATAACAATTTATCACATGCCAATATATTAGAACACACATATTGACATCCAAACATGTCACTCTTATTCAAGAAATGACACACTCAAACAAGTCATACAATGGCCCCTCCGAAGCAAGCCATAATAGACCAAAGAATAGTTCTGAACTCAGTTAAGAAACAGTCCCCTAACAGTCCCAAAACCTGGACATAAACCATTAGACAGCCTAAACTGTAGCAGTCCCAGGAAATGGACCATAACTTGAGTTTTGTAGGTCCTATTTGGGTGATTCAAAAGCCTACATCAAGTTTACAGATGCAGCTATAATTTCCATAGAGAACACCAATCCGAATTCCCTATTTTTCCCAACCAGAATCAGTCCCGAAATCTGGATAGTATAAGGAGTTCCGGAAAATGGACCATAACTCTAGTTATAGAGGTCCAATTTGGGTGATTCAAAAGCCTAAACATCAGGAATTTCAGCGTCGACTCTGATTTCACAGAAGGACACTAGTCCAATTTCCCCATTTTCCTAATCGAAAATCAGTCCCAAAATTTGGACAGTATGTGGGGTCACTTTCACATCACATTTCAATGCCATAGAACACTTGGTGCAACAATCAAATTTTCAGTAAAAATGTGAGCACCAAATTCCATCCACCAGAATATGGTCAGATTCTAGACTCAAAGAGCTTTCCATAGAGTCCAAGAACATGTGAATCGAGTTCGGACAGAAAATATGGTCGTTTAAGTTGGAGGCTTAAAGGGGTGCATGGGCTGAAACCCGAGCTGGGTTGAAGCCATATGGGTAGCTATTAATACCAAATTTTGACCCAAGCATCACTTAAACACCCCTAAACAGTCCCAAGTAAAACCACAAAACCCGACCACCAAAGCGATCGAATAAGCCACAAAACATGCCATAACATGGCACAAAAACCATCCCAAAATCAGCTTCAAAACAATCCCAATTTAGCCCAAAGGTAGGAATAAAATCAAAATAGGAAGAATCCCTACCTCTTGAAGCGTAGTAGAAACCATAGGAAGCCCCAAAACACTTCCTAAC
Source organism: Tetrastigma voinierianum (assembly GCA_016808115.1). NCBI lineage: Eukaryota > Viridiplantae > Streptophyta > Magnoliopsida > Vitales > Vitaceae > Tetrastigma > Tetrastigma voinierianum. The sequence continues at coordinate 391,387 of JAEQBH010002842.1, forward strand.
CCGAAAACTTTGATTTTCCCCAAATCTCCTCTTTTGGATCTTCGGTGAAATCTCTTCTTTTTGGTGCCTACGTGTTGCTCGTCGAGGTGATGAACTTTAGTTCTTGGCTCAACGAATTCCGACAAACTAAATTCTGTGAATCGCCGAACGAAGCCTTCCTCTCTCTCTCTCTTTCTCTAACATTTCAAAAATCTGATTTTGGGAGATATTTTCCCAAAAATCAGATTTTTTTTTCTCCTATTTATACATTAATTCCTTGGCTCACGTTGCATGTAACATTCGAGCAGTTTTGGCCAAGAAACAATTTATTTCATCAGGTTCAAGTTCAAATTATCGTACTATTACTTTCTTTAAATTATTATTCAACTTCGAAATTTCATAAAAATCTTGTTTTTGGGTTTCAAGCTAATCGTCACGAAAAAGCGTGAAAATTTTAATTTGTTTTGGAATTTAGTGAAATTTGTACGGTAACTAGATTTTGCGAGACGAATCCAACGGTGAGGTCCATTTCATCATCCGAGAACTAGAAAATTTTCCAGGTTTTCAACATGTTCTATAACTGTCATTTACCATTTTGCCCTTATTCAGAAAAATTTTAATTTACCTGAGTTTTACAAGAGTCATCCCAAATACCCATCAGCAAACAATTTTAGCCCAACAAATAGCTAAAACACCTCAACAAAAAGAAAACAATTACCTTAAAGATTGATTTATTGGCATGAGGTTTCGAAAATGTGACCTCAAATTAATCTCTAATTCCCGTGACTGATAAAAAAACCCTAAGTTCTATCATCTTGAAGCCCATTGGACGAGAAATTCTGGGAGAATATGGTTGCCACTGGCAGTGAGGAGGAGGTAGAACATTGTACAGATCCAAGACCTTGATTGGCCAGTGCAAGCCACGGTGTGCGAGAAGAAAGGCATTTGAGGCAAAAGTGGCCGATCCATGGCCTTAGTTCCTCTCATTTGCCTGGCGGCTCAAATTATTAATCAAGTGACTTTTGGCTTTGGGAAATGACACAGCGAGGGCGGTGAAACAAGGAGGAAATTCGACAGCGTGGTGGGGGAGGAATTTGGGAGGCAAACCTTGACCTCTTAAGCTCCATTGGGGATCAAGTTAGGGTTAAGGTTGAGTTTCAGGAGGAGATACTGATCAGAGAGGTTTTTTTATGTGGTCAAAGTGGTTCAAGACTATGAGTAGGTTTCTAAAGAGAGAGCTGAATTGGAATGGGAGAGAGGTGCGATAAAGGGAGAGAACGGGAGGGATCACGAAGGGTTATATCAATGACATATAGTCACGGTAAAAACAAATTTGTGCCTAATTGATTCACAATATAGCCGAGGCTCTAATTTTTTTTCCGACTATAGGCTTTTGTATAGTAACGTGCAATTAATTCCCCGGCTAAAGGTTGGTAAGAAATTAATTAAACCTATCTATATGTATTTTTTAGCTACGAATTTTTTTGATCCTTGCTAAATTTCCGCTACTATATCTTAAATTTCTTGTAGTGTGAATAGGGTGATAATATTTAAATTCCAAGGGTTGCTTAAGTAGTGTAACATTATGTTTACTTCCCAAAAGTTCAAGTTCCCTTTAAATTATAGAAATATATTAAATATGCAAATCAAAATATGCATATCAATTCCTTTAAAGCATAAAATATACTAACCTCCAAACGTAGCCATTGATAAATCAATCTGAAATCCTGTGATTAAAAACACCATAAAAGTAGTGTCTATAAATACACTACTCTTAAATCATTCTCAAACTATTTTATGAGAACCTTAATCAGAAAGATACAACATATCCATGTTTACTTGCCTTAGGCCTTTTTATAGTTTGTGTAAGTCATAATGGGCTTTTAAAGAGAGTTGGTCCTCCAGTCCAATGGCCCAATCAGAGTCTTATAGAGAGTGTGTGACTAAGGGTCATACTACAAAATAATAAACAAGTAAGTCCCATTAATGGCATAAATTGACCTTGTAAGTGAGTAATTGATTATGCTAAGTCCACAAATATTTTATTTATCTAACATTCTCCCACTTTGACTGCATAATCATCAACACACACACACACACACACACACACATATATATATGTGTGTGTGTTGGCATGACACAACAATATACTAAACTAGGTAGTAGAGATTCTCTTAGTAAATCTCCTGAACATGATATACCATTTCAACTGAGTACTTTGCATGCCACAAACTCAATTTAAGTAGTAGAGATTTACCTAACCATGTTCAATCCCCAAACACACAATACCATTTCATTCGAGCATGTTGTGTATCGACATGATACAACATGATACCCAAACTAGGTAGTAGGGACTCATCATAACACATGTGGATCAACATACACATATAAATATACCAAAAGGTCTCACATATGCCTGTGAATATAAGGAGCAATAATATGTGTAATAAATCATCTCATAAATTAAATAATGATCCACACACATCAATATATCAAAATTTTCAAGGAAATAAATAATACTCAACATGGGTATTACTATAGAATACATAATAAACTCTCACTGACCCACAACAGACTCAATTGCCGAACAATCTCATATGGGACACATGCTCCTCAAATATGCCTACCAATAAGGCTTGGTTAGTAGATCTGCCACCATGCTGTAAGTTGACGTGTAAACAACAGTAATAAGACTCTCTTCAACTTTCTCCTTTACCACAAAATATTTTACATCAATGTACCTCACACTAGGGGTACCTTTTGAATTATTGGAGAAAGACACTGCTGCAGTATTGTCATAATACATTATAATAGGCCTCTCAATGGAGTCAACTACTCTCAAATCAAGAATAAAATTTGTAAGCCAAACTGCATGACGAGTAGCCTCATAATACAACACATACTCTGCCTCCATGGTTGAGGATGTTGTCACAAATTGCTTGGCACTCCGCCAAGACACAACTCCTCCTACCATGAAAAATATATATCCAGTGGTATATTTCTTATCATCCACATAGTCTTTAAAATCTACATCATTATAACCAACTATATCAAGGGATTTGGTGCGTCGATATATCAACATATGATCTTACATTAAAAATACCTAAAGACCTTCTTAACTGCTTGGTAATGAATAGGACCATAATTGCTCATAAATCTACCAAGCACACTTGCAAAAAAGGTGTTGTGAACCCCATTGATTTTTGCTTCGAGATCCACCAATTGTTGCAAGATTACTCCAAGGATCTTCAAACATGATCTAGAAAAGTGACCTCGTCCCCTTAACTATATAGAATCAAGAGTCATAAGCAAAGGTGTTGCGTCTCCGTCTCCTTGGTTATATGGAACCAAAAGTCGTAAGAACAAAGGAAAATAACCTCATCCCCTTGATTATAAAATAATCAAGAGCCGTAAGTTTGAACATTATAAGGAATTTACCTTGATAGGCTTGAAAGTTCTCACAAGAACCATACAGTAAGGAAAACCTCACAAGAATAATGTTATTCATCAATGTCTGCCCAACAAATACATCAAAGGGCTTTTATATGGAGTTTAGGACATCCTTATTAACTAAGAAATAAAGGAAAAGTTGCTGAAATTCAACCTCGATACACAAATTACCAAAAATGAAATTAGAAAACTACCAAACTAACATGAAGATAATTTACTCTTTTCCTTATTGGACTCCTATCCTTGATATTTGGACTATAATTGACCAAATTGACAACTAATGATTTGCACAAGAGTTGGCAAGTTTGATCATACAACTTGCAAGGCTAAAAACTCTTCAAAATAGGTCTTCGATTGTGCACAAATTACTGAGCCAATTTGGGGCATGAATTTCTTTTTTTTTTTCTAGTCCTTTTAGTTGCCAAAATCGTGTGAATTATTACCATCAACAGTCATGATCACATTTATGGACTTTTGAACTTCCTTGTTGGCTCTAATTCCTTCGAATGATTGATTTGACTTGGGTTCTTCTTTAAAGGTTGGGTTAGCCGGAATAAACTCCTTCACAAGCCCATTAAAAGCCTCTTTAAGCTTTTTTGGCCCTTGCTTTTGTGATCAGTCCATTTGGCATTTGAAGTGGATCCTTTGTGTTTTGATTATCATCAAAAGACTATGTTAGGCTGTGTACAAACTTGAGCATACATCAAACTACCCACCTCTGAAGAATAATAAACATTTTTCATCATCATCATTTCTTTTACATTCTTTGGACACTGATCCTTAGAAAGTCTTTCACCCTTCATGACTAGTACACTTCCAAGAGAATAATTGTGCATATCAAACCTGTCACACCCCCAAACCCCACCTGGGCGGATTAAGAGGACTCGAGACTATACTGGGACTCTTTACTTGCTTTTTCAGACATTAGTGGACCCAAGTCTTATAACTGAATCAAATATCATGTACAAAGATACAAAATAAAACTACTACCGTAGTGGTGTTTATTGTGTCAATACATACAGTCCTGAGTCCCATATTACGTTTACATATACATATACATATACAAAAACTGCACATTTACATTTACATAATTAGAGCGCAAAACCTACTATGATGGACTCTCTAGTTTTGTTGGCCTAGCCGGTATCTGAGAAGATCATGACGTCTGTACCTACCGCGGATAAAAAGACGGGTGCTAAGCAGCAGCAGTGGGGAAACATATGACTTATACATACTTACACATGCACTAATAATCATTTATAGTAAGCATAAACGTGCGGACATCGAAATTTTTCATGAATTCACATAACAGCAGTATACACATACTTGTAATTATAAGCGGACTTATACTTGTTCGGATCTCCCATAGGGTCTGAGCTTATACTTGTGCGGGGGTACCGTAGTCTTCTGAAAGCTTATACTTATCTGGAATTTTGTAGGTACTTAAGTCGAGCGATTTACGTGCTACTCTTGTCGTTATTAGGCTCTTATCCACATAAATGTTGACTACGCAGACCGATAATAAAAATGAAGCGGGACATGACACAATAAGTACTTAGAAGGTGCGATGCGATCTTGAGGTATTAGGCTTGCAGCGGGAGTGTCGAAGCACTAACGAGAGAATCTGTCGCACTAATCAAGAGTACTTGTAACGCCAAAAAATACCCTAGAATTTTATAATAATTTTTATTATATATTCAGATGCAATTAGACGAGCAGGTTTTAGGGAAAGTATTAACTTGACAAATTGTGAAATGTAAATTGAAAGTGTGAGCATAAGATTTAATATTATATGCTAAAAATGAGAAATTGAGTGAACCCGGAAATAAACCCAGGTGAAAAAGGGAAATTTGAAAATTTGTAAAATGAGGACCTAAGAGTCAATTATTATAAAGAATAAATGTCTAGGTGAATTTATGATAAATGAAAGGCCAAAGTGGAATAATAGGAGACTTAAATGAAAAATGGATTTATTGAGTGACCAAACAAGGCCTTATATGAATACAAAGTCAGGCCTTCCGAGACCAAAAAAGGAAAATGAGAAATGATAATAAGTGTGTAGGCAACCAGGCCTTACACTTAAATGAGTTTAAAAAAGACCAAAATTGGTCTTTGGGTGCTCATTTTGGGAGGCGAATCACATTTTAGAAGAAGAGAGAGGAGAAGGGGAGAAGAAAAGCTGGGGTTGCAAAGTCAAGCTTTGGTGTGATCCTTTCCCACTTTTTGCTTCTAATAGGCCAAGCAACATGGAAGGGAAGATTTGAAAGGGCTAAGGTAAGAAAAAATCAAAACCCTAACCTCATTCTTTTTGATTTGGATTTGGGTGAAAAGCCCTAACTTGAGGAAAATGGATTTTTATTGATTCTAAACCACATTTGGAGTTGTTTTGGGTAGATTCCATGGTGGATTTTTGATATGGGACGAATTGGAGAAGATTTGTGGAAGAAAAATGTGTGAAAATGCCAAAATCCCGCATTTTTGGGCAAAAACCCGTAGGTGGTACCGGTACCAAAGGAGTGGTACCGGTACCTATGATCTGATGTTGTGATGCAGGGTACCACTCAAGCCAGGTACGGTCTTGTTGGCGGTGGATAAGCGATCTTAGTGCAGGTCGAAGTGAATGCTGGTACCGCTATTTCCAGCTAAACCTGTTTTGACATATTTTTGCCAGATTAAGTCAGTATTATTATACCAATTGTTTAGGGACCCTAAGAAATTATTAATGGGGGTTCAAATAAGGATAGAACTAAGTGAAAAACGTACCATACCTCGCCGCCTCGGCGAGTTCGTCTTCAGGCAGACTTAGTGTCTTAACCCAAGACCGTTAAAGGAAATAAACTTGTAATTCACTAAAATTGTTTAAGAATTAATTATCCACTAAGAGTGTGATTGTTATTGACTAAGGGCGGGTGATGATACGCCTAACCTAGGACCGAGATCGAAGAGAAGGAAGCTAATCGAGACGGTTTGTTCCATAAAACTCATTCTTAGCACACAAAGTATTTTTGTGTTGCAAGTAAATATGAAATAGTACGTGAATGAGTATATGAAATAGTATAGATTGAGTATATCTTTGAAAAGACCATCTGAAAGTATAGAATATGGAATTGAAATATGATATTTGAAAACCGAATGAATGTGAATGATGATAAGGACGGAATTCATCAAACGGAATCAGTCATAAATGTGAATTGAATGATATATTAAAATGAGCGCTTTGTGGGATGCACCCGATCGACATCAGTCGAGAGGCACCGAGAATTGTCGATGTCCCACTTGGCGGGATGCACCAATTAGCATCCGTCATGATGGCGTATGGCATTGAAGAAATGTCCCACTTGGCAGGATGCACCAATCGGCATCCGTCTTGATGGTGTATGGCATTTAAGTGATACCACATGTCAGGGTGCACCAAATGACATCCGTCATGATGAGAGACCGAATTGTTAAATGTGTAAGCACATTACCGAATGATAATAAAAGTGATTCATTAAGCGAGTCAGATTCGAATGTAAATTGAATAATTAATTAAAATAACCAACATTGAGTGTAAATGGGATTTTTATGTATATGCTTAAATCTCATGAATTGAATTGTGAAATGGTGTTGCATTGAAAGTGCATGTTTTGATATAGTAAATGATTTGTAAATTGAAAGCGTGCGGAAATGAATAAACGTAGTATATGTTTGATATAATAGGCGTAGTTTAATGTTAAATGCATGTAGGTTAAATTGAATATTGGAATAGGCGTATGAACACTAAGCATGAATATGCTTAGCGTATAGTTTTATCTATGCGTAGGTATCGAGTAAGCAAAGAAAAAGAAGGCGAATCGCGAAGCGCGAGTCTGAAGAAAGAAATACGATGTATAAGTATATACCACAGTCATTGCGTATCATTCCTTTTGAACAAGTGATATTTTGTAAACAAATGATTGAGAAATACAGACGATTTTTTTGTATATCATTACGAAAAGGCATGAATGCCTTCTTTATCAAATATGTTTTGTTAAATGTTTATGGAGCCCTCTTGGTGCATTGAATTTGTAAGATTATGGACTTTAGCGAAAGCACTTCCGCCCAGCGAAATGGCAAAAATAAAATGTTTTATTGAATCGTAACCGTCGGGAAATGCGCCAGGGCTCCAGGTTTCAAATCCATCGTCGAATTAGTGAGGATTGATTAAGAAATTTTTAAAAAGAAAATTTAATAACACGAAAAATAAAAAAATCAGCAAGAACATCCACAGGTTCCGGTTTGGACTCACCAAATAGGTTCGGACCGTCCAGAGGGTCATATCTGATGCTGAAGTACTAAATGTGTCGAAGCACGGTCAGAGAGTGTCGTCGCACTAATCAGAGAATACCAAAGTACTATACGTGCCTACCAACGTAATAGAGGTGACGCGTCATTCAATATGTGTTTAGGAACTTATTATCTTATCACAGGGGTATTAAGTTTGCCATTGGCTTCGCCGAAGCGTTGAGGTACGGTCTAATTTTTCCTTTATCTTACAAACATGAATGGACCCTTTCATACACTTATAGGGTCCTCATTAGTCCAACAGACAAGTCCTCGGAATAACGGAATAGTAAAACATGACAAAAACACATGTTTGTAAAAAGTGCTCTGCCATAGCGTAGCACTGCTACGCTGCGGCGTAGGCCTTCGCCGTGGCGTAGCTCTGTTAAGCCTCGGTGTACCCGAGGCTTGTCTAAGCCTCCCTCTAGGCCGCGCCGCGGCGTGGACATGTCACGCCTTGGCATGGACCTACGTTGTTGCGTGGGATCCCTACGTCGCGGCATAGGACCCCGAAATTGCCCAGATTTTCTGATTTCGTCTCTTTTCAATCAACCAAAAACCCCGAGCCAATCCGAAAGCATCACCAAAAGCGACTCCCAGTGTGTTCTAACCCTGACCAACACCAAACATGGAGATTAATTAGGGTTTCAAACCCAAAAACTCAAATATTAAGTAAGTTAGGTTGCTTCCTAACACCACCCAAACAAGTATCCATATCATAAACCAAGAATCCATACTTTCGAATGGAGATTCCATACTTTCGTCTTATCTGACTAGGGTTTTATCAACCCAACTTTCCACAAATCTAGGATTAGGATGAATTCCTAACTAAACCCTAGAAATAGAACAAACTAATATCCATACCTTTAATCCCTTTGAATCTTAACTACAGAGATGCTTGATCATAGAATGAAATGGGAAGAAACCACGCAACAATCTTCTCTTGCCACTGGCGCTCTACGCTTATTTTCCTCTCTCCTTCTCCAAAAACGGGATTTGCTCAAGAATGAGCTCCTTTAGACCACTTTTGGTATTTTATTTCCTAAATCCCATAAGGCCTTGTTTGGCTTTTTAAAAAAAATCCATTTTCCATTTTATTACACTTTTGTCCTCAAACTCCCTTCTATTTGCACCACAACATACATTTTATTCTATAGTGGCTTCATCTTCTTATCTTATGACTTTTATATCATGTTTTGAAAAATTCAACTTTTACCCTTGTATCTTGTACAAATTCCGGGTTTTGAAATTTTCTCACTTAGCAAAATAATAATTACGAAAAATTTCAAAATGCACTTATAATATACCTTAATTATGTTTAAAAATGACTAGGGTGTATTTCGGGGTGTTACAAAACCTTTTAAGGATAACACATTATTAGTCCTATCTCGAACAATCTTGATGACCAAAACAAAAGAAGTCTCACAAGGATCTTTCATGTCAAAAAAGTTTCACAACGTTTGCTTTGTCTCACCTAGCAAGTGTTAGAGAAGTTCTCTAAAGACAATCACCTTTAGCATTTATTGTACGTCTTATAGTCATTTATAATAAACACATCTTCATTTCTTTGATGTTCATTTAATATATGAATTGATAGTGATCTTAAATCAAATTAATGAAGTCCTTGATACATTACATAACATAAAGAAAATCATGATGGTAATCATGATAATAAGATTCCTATTATGTGTAATTATGTAGTATCTAAACTACCCCTAGTCATAAGATCTACAAGATTGGACATTGTTGATCCGGACATACTAGCACATGTTGTACTTCTTGATTTGATCAAGTAGTTGGTCTCATAAATTGTGATCATCATGATGATTAGAGTAGACATGTGGATGCTTGCTAAGAGTAGCCAACTACATCAGAGACCTACTAAGAGACAATCATATGGATTATTTATTCAGACATCAATGATAGTCTAGAGTTAGGAATATGGGCTAAGCCCAATGGGCCATCCCAACTTTGACCTGAAGTTTTGGAGGGTCGGCCTATGAAATCGGTGGCTCAAAGAAAACTTCGAGCCCTATTGAGTTGACTTAGAATAGGCTCGTGAACTCAATCAGTTAGGGTTGGGCCAACCGAGAATAGTGAGATGTTTTTAAAATCTAGTTCACGTTGGTGTTCCCACACAACAAACCCCATTGCCATCACTGCTAGAGGCAAACCTTCACACTTGGCTATGATTTCCATATCAATTTTTTCAAGATCCTACCTTGTTCTATCTAACAACTTATTATTACTACCTTCTTCAAAGGCTATTCTTCTTACAACCCCCAACCGTCATAAGGTCAAAATCCTGCGATATGATCTAGGGTGCCCATGGCTTTAATAAGCTATGTTAATGATCGACCCATTTCCTACATCCCCATGCTCAGACTTTCTCAAGCTTAATTCTAATCGAAAGTAATTCTCCATCCGCATATCAGTTTCAGACAAGTAGAATATTTTTCCTAAATTTAACAATTCAATAAATTTCGAGATCCCTACCATGGTTCCATCATTTTTTGTGTATTAAATATTATTACTTATTTGTGTATTGTTATTTTTATTTGAAGAATGATAAAATAGGAAAAATGTATTTTAGCTTCTTTTTTTAAAAATATTCTAGCCCGTTTTAGGCTCTAACCTCATAGGAATGGATTGCCAATCAAAAGTCAGTCTCGACGAAAGGGCGTACTCAGCTTAGTCCATTTCTGCCCGCGGCCTCGACCGCCCAACCTATTTGACCCGACGAATTTAATCACCTAACCCATATTGGCTTACACCCCGAATGGGCCTAGCCCATTCAAGCCAGGCTAGCCTATTTCCCAGCTCTATGATGGTCTCATCACAACAATGGTGCAAGTATCCTTAGACTTAAAGTGCTCACTGGTATCTTAGTTATTGATTCTATACTTTGACTTCGATCCTTGTTGCCTCAAGAGAGGTTGCTCGTGGGGTGATGATTGGGTATAACTTAAGGTATTCGAAGGTAATTGAGTAGTCAATAAAGGATTCACTACTCCTGATAGAATGAGGGAATACCTTAGGCCTCGTGTAGAGATCATTACTCAAAATCTCTAGCCAGAGTGATAATGCCATGAAAAGAGTCTTCAATGGCATACTTTATGAGTAATGGATCTCAAAGACAATATAAATACACTTAGGCTAGTTCATCTAGTGGGAGCAGATGCATAGTCCATGCCCTGAACCAAGCTCTGCATAAGATGGGAGCCGAAAGGATAAGATCGCACAATATATTGCATATGGAAAGGTTCGCAGTCAAACCCTTGACTCTTCGGTCGATTGGGGATCATGATGTGTTGCTAGATTCCGCTCATGACTTTTTCCAATCAAAGGGTTGATTCAAGTGGCCAACTATTTGCCTTTTGTTATATAGACTAAACCTCTCAATTTAACACCTCTACAGTCTTCACAACTCACATGCGATATCAGAGTGGACTAGAGTTTTCTTTAAAATGAATAAAAACTAATTTAATGTTACGGAATTATGAATAGGGTTAGTCTATGACACTTTGCAAATTACCAGGTCATACAAGTAGTAAAAAAAATGGATGTAAGTCCGCAAATAATATTCCACAGAGATTGACTTGGATTATCAAGCCAACTACCCCCGACTACTCAAGATCCATACTATCTGAACCTCAATGATAAAGTTTATCAACTAAAGATTAAAGGATAATTGTCTTAAAGATAACGTAAAGAACTTAGGACATTAAAAATAAGTTAATGAACTTATAGACACTATGATAAGTTGGGCTGAATTAGTTCTCTGTAAAAATGAACACTGATAAGGAAATACTGTGAAACAGTCAATTTCTTCATTATATCCCATTTAAAACTCTGTACTAAATTTGGATCTGGATTTGTCAAAGATGTCTGATATTGCAAGTTGGATTTCTCCTTTTATTCACCAATTAGATATCCCTGTTTCTCTCGAAGACAGGGGTTTAATAAGCTACTTGTATTCAACATATTCTTTACAAGATCTGGGTATTTTTCCTTCTCAATACTTCATACCCATTTCTTGAGACTGCGGATTTCTTACTTCCCAACTCAAGGCTGATGCAAGCCTTCTATAACTTAATTGATGACCCATCCTTTAAATCTAATGGATACTTCCCTTCCCTTGATTAGATCTCAGCTAACACAAAGTCACGAGTTTTCCAACAGATTAAGGTAAAATCTGTGATGATTTAAATTGATAAATAATCCCTTTATGAGTGAACTGGGTATTTATTGACGTGAACTCTCAGATCTCAATAGTTCTTCAATAATGGTCCAACATACCCCTGGTCAGGAATGAATTCTGCTCTCGGGGTGTCATCTACGTGTCACTCAGGGCTATCTGGGTAGGATCTGATCAGGCCCAGTTATTCGAAACTACTGTGGGAATAATTTCATAGAAAAACACATCAATCAAATAAATACTCCCGAAATTTGGTACTTCCCTTTTAATTTATGCGGGAAAATTTATGTAACAATAAATTCAATACTAGTGGAAGCTAAGCTTCTTAAAGCTGCATTAAAATATACAATGGAGCATTGATCAATTATACCCACTGCAGTTGCAATAAACTGAGAAAAAACGAATTCTAGAAATTGTCTAGACTTAATTAAGCTTCGAGGCGTTAATTTGTAAAGAAAGTGAAATATTGCTTCGAAGCTTCAACATTCCTAACGAGATCTTTGGTTCAGATCTAAGAAAAAGAAAGAAAAGAAAAGAAAAATATATTAAATATCACAATTGAGTTTTCTTCTTCCCACATTTGGAGTTCCCAAAAAGCTAGCTTTACTAAAGCGAGTGCCACCCTTTGTTATAACTTTCAGAAATTGGGCCTGATTTTAAGGCTTCCGGTGGATTTCCCAAAAATCAATATCCCAGCTCACTATTTTAGGTCGCAACTTCAAAAGCAGCCATGACGTAAAATTCTAGTGCAGTTTGTGCGATCACGTCTTGACAACGAGCGGTTGCAACCTTCTTTCTCTTGCTCTTGCAATTGCTGAGCTGCGACCTGATGTTTTCTGCCGCGACTTGTTTCTTCAGTTGCAAGTTGATTAGTGGTTGTGACATGAATTTTGTGTCGTGACTATGTTAGTTGTTAGTAGTGAGAATTTTGGTTACGACCTCATTTTTCTTGTTTCCAGGAATCGGTGTCGCGACCTCAATTTTGATGTAGCGACCTCTTTTCTAGTGCAACGCCATTCAATTGTCTTGAGCCTTCAAGCAGGTCATGACTCAAAACTGCTGGTCTGCTTGTTTTATTGTCACAACTTGGAATTTAGGTCGTGACCTAATATTTTCTTTAGTCACTGAAATTCTTGTTGCGACCTAAAAAAGTTTGTCGCGACCATTCCTTCTTCCTATTAAGTCGCAACCTTATCTCTCAATCTCAACAGTTCCCTTCAATTTTTCTATTTCTGGTCACGACCTGATTGTTTTGCTCTATTTTGGAATATATGTCGTGACCTCGATTTGATGTCGCGACATTAGTTCCTGTTGTCAGTTATGTTGATCTTTGTTGCATCCATGTTTTTCTGATCCTTTAATAAATTCTATGTCACGACTTCAGTAGTATGTCGTGACCTCATTTATGTTGTCAGCCAATAATCCTTGGTCACAGCTCCCCTTCTCATGTTGCGACTTAAAATTGTTTTTCCTTTCATTGTCTTGTCATGACATGGTATTTAGGTCGCGACCTAATCGTTTCTTTCCTTGCTAAAATTTATGTCGCGACCTTAAAGTATGTTGCGATTTCAATTCTGCCCCTCCTATTGCAACCTCACTTCTTAGTCACAACATTTTAACCCATCTGGCTCATTCTTATTGTGTGACACTTGATTCCAGGTGCGACAGCGATTGATCTCAACTTTATATCTTTATTACGCCTTAGGAAATTACTGTGAACATTGCAAGGCCATTCAGCCTTACTTTCTAGTCGCGACATTATTTCTCTGTTGCGACCAACAAAATCTTCTTTTCGTGTCACAACCTCAAAACGGTGTTGTGACATTATCTTCTTTGGAAGTCCCTCCTGTCTTGGTCTCAGCAAGTGTTCTTAAGCCATATGACTTTTATTTGGCTTGCAAATCACTTCTAGTCGTGACTTTGCATTCTCTGTGTGACCTCCACTGACTCTTGATCTGTTTTCCTCCTTATTTTTGCTGGAATTTTCATTTCTGCTTTAAATTTCTGCAAAATATAAAATTGGTAAGTAGCACATATTTCTGCATAAAAATAGGCAATTATATTGTAAGAAAAAATGAAAAAATGGACTAAAAATTCAATCAGTTTTTTACTCATCAAATTCCCCAAAACTTAAAATTTTGCTTTCCCCCAAGCAAAGAAAAGAAAGATTTGTTTGTCCTCAAACAATTGAACTTTATTTTGAAGGACATTTTTATGTTCTACAGCACAATCTTATCTTATTCCACCTTTTAACTTGAAAAAGGAAATTGCAGTCTCATTTCAAACTTCAGTTTTCAACTGAGAAAAAGGAATGGTTTCAACCTCTATCACCAATAAACAGATGAAGGCTAAATGAAAACATTTTAGTCAATAAATCTTGTTCTGTGAGTGTGTGTAGGTCTTCTTCTTTTCATCTTTTTGTTGAATTAGTTAATCTTCTGGGGATCTTCTTAGAATACTAGTCAAAGTCCCATAAGCTTGTTTTTCATATTGATCTCCACTAATGTAGGTAAATTCAACCTTCAAGATCAAAAAGGTCTTTTAGGCTTGTAATGTTAGACTTGGGTAATTGGGTGGATAATTGGAAAATTTTAGGCTGCAAATTACCCAAATTCCATTATTTCTTTATGTATAATAGCCTTCATCTTTCATCCTTTTCTTTCCTTGTAGTGTAAACTCTGACTTGGCTGTACATTATCTTGGGTGTTGCTGGCTCCTTTGGTTTCACCTTCAACTTAGCTCGAGTTCCTTTGTGGAACTCTTTTCATTTCTCTTTATTTTCCAAAGGTGGAATAGTACAATGTTTTGTCTTCTTAGGCTTTCTATCACTCTTAGAGAACTTTGGGCTAGTAACTCCCATACCAGTTGGCATTAGGCTACTAGGTGTTGAAACACCCCTCTGAGCTTAATTGTTAAAGAGAGATAGGCCACAAGACAAAACTTCTTCCTTTTTCAACTTTTTCTCCTTTATCTCTAGTTCTTCAATTTATTTTTCTTCATCCATCCTTGTAATCCAAAAGAAATATATTCCCCGAGCTTGTTTCTTTACGCACCGATGGCACATCCTTATTATGGCCCGAGTAATTTGGGGTTCTTTCTTTAACGAGTTATTGTAAGGAGGGATTTCAGGTTTCTAATTGCTGCTATTTGAAGAAATTAGGCATTTTTGGCTCAAATCATGGAACTAGAGTGTATGCCTTTGCATATAATGAGGGTAGGTTGGAAAAGGTTCAAACTTCCAAAGATGGCCTCTATCGCCTTGACCAATAATCTAACAAGTTCTAGGACCTTGTACCCTTGATTGTGAATCACACCAGAAGGTGTTCCTAATCCCTCTTAAAGTTTTAAGAATTTTCTTGACCATGTGCATTGTTTTTCCAAGACTTGTACTGACTCACTGTATATACACATAGCTTCAATCATCGTATTTGTTCTTACAATTGTGTACTTTTTCCAAATTCTGCAATTTAGACCTGATTCAAACTAAAACTGCAACTTCTTATTTCAATTCACTAGTTCCTGCTCTTATTTCTCTTATAATGTTGTTTAGGATTTAAACAGTGGTCATTGTGTCATTGTACTAATAAGGCTTGAATACATAAGTCATTTCTTTCAGACAAATAATGAATGGCACAAACAACACAATTCATTTAATCAAATCCATGCATCCAAAACAAATCACTTGTTAATATTCGAGTCACAATAAAACCATTTTACCAATGTATAAGTTCTGATTGCAAACTTATTGGAAGCAACAACTCAATTTATTAATTCAAAAGAACACATCACAAGACATTTTCAATGAACCTTTCTGAATTTATTTTTTTTTCACTATTTGATCCAACAACTCATGCAATCGACATTTTCATACCAATTTAGTAATGTAATGAACAAACTTTATTAAGCAACTGGAATTTCATTTATTCAATAAATTCAAATATCAAATATTGATATTACCTGTCGATCTCCCAACTATACAAATACTAACCTTAATCTGATTGGTATTGTATCAAATCGAGAGAAAAAGCCTACATTTCTTGATCTAACACCCATGTCTTATCTAAACTTCCTCCTAAAGGCTGTAGCTCACCTTTGCTCCAGTTCCCGATCACGGATATCTTGCGAGGAAGAAAGGATGAAGCGAGTGAGAAAGCGAGACACCGCGGAATTGGTTGACAAAGGCAGACCCACTAAGGTGGGCTCATCCTTGCCTCCTCTGTCTAAGTTCCTCTGGATGACGGGAGTCCTGGTTAACCCTTCTTCCAATTCCATTCCCATCATCCATCCTTTATATGATGAGCATCATTTGGAATCATGACTGGAATTGGTTTGTTTTCCGACTCCATTCATCCCATATGCTTTGCATTTGCACCTTTGGAACTCATGTTTTTCCTCATCCTCATTTTTCTTCATTTTCATTATTTATTCTAGCCGTGTTCTCCCATCCTTTTATAGTGACTTGGGTTCTCGAGAGATGAAGAGTCTTTTAAATCTCTTTAATATTCCCGATAAAGAATTCGAGTAAAAGCGTCGGGATCAAACGCTACTAGGCTATTTCAATAGGAGATTTTAGAAAATGAGAAACCTTAAGGAAGTTTTGAACATTTTCATAGAGGCAGTGAATATCTTTGAATTCTATTTAGAAAATCTGCGACCTCAAGCGGTTCCTCCCGATTCGGCTAGGTTTACGGTTACGCATTCATAACGAGTCTCGATTAAAGGTTCGAGGTGAACCTCGCTCTCTTGGCGATGTTCACTCATGAGTTCGTCAATTGTGCATTGGAGTCGAACGGGATTTGGTTATCGCGCCATGGGTGAGAATTAGGGAGTGGCTCGGTTCTAGGGTTTTGGTAGTCGAAGAGAAAAGAAAGGGAGATTTGGGTGAAGATGCAGGCGGATTGGGTTTTGGATGGTAGCTGTCGGTTTCGACCTTTATAACGAATGGGCTCAAGGTCATCATTGTCTTATGGGATGTCGCGACCTTAATGCCTACGCTACAACACTAATTGCTAAAACTTAATGTCCCCATTAAAGTTGCGACGCCCAAATTAGAAGGTTCACAACCTCAATTTATCGCATTTCAGACAATTTTGATCGTGACCTACCTAAGTTTTGTCGTGACTTGAGATGTGGTCCTGACTAACAAATTGGTGTCGCGACCTGATATTTCTTATTATTTTGTTTTCCATTCAAAACAGGGTCATGACCTCTAAAGTATGTCGCGACATGAGAAATTTTCTAGTCTTCGGGAACAATTCAAATTCATACAAGATTGAATCGAAAAACCCAATTCAAACAAACAATAAAAATCAACCTTCATCATTCAAATATTCAACAAATCAACTCATGAAGCAATTAGATTCAATATTGAATAAAAATAAAATAAAATTCCCCCAAACTTCAATCTTTCATTCTCCCAAAACAATTAATATTAAACTGAGAGTATGGTACTTCCCCTTGTAGTTCATTGCTGCATATTCTATCTGAGAAATCCTTAGATCCTTCCATTTTTCTCTTGCAGCTTCATTGTCTTGAAATTCAAACAACACACAAAATAAAATAAAGAGTTTAAACCTAAAGGAAATCAAAAGAATTCAAAATTAACTACTTGAACTAATTCGAAACAAATAAGATCAAACTAAAATAGTAAAAATAAAAGTCAAATGCCAAAAATAGAATGAAAAACTCATTGGGTTGCCTCCCACAAAGCTGCTCAGTTTTGAGTCCTTAGCTAGACTTGCTACTATGAATTTCTTGTTTCAGCAATTTTCTTCCACTTCATAACTTCAAGATCAATCATATTTTCTTCGAATCTTTGCTTTAATTAGCGACCATTTACTTTAAATTCTTCTCCATTACTAGTTTTCAATGTCACTTCCCTAAAGGTTGTACTTGCCACCAATGTATTGGGGCCACTCCATTTTGATTTCAGTTTCTTTGAAAAAGCGAGTGCGGGTTAAATAACAAGACCTGATCTCCTGCCTTGAATTCCCTCCTTAAAATCTTTTGATCATGCCATTTCTTTGTCTTGTCCTTGTAAATTCGGCGTATCATGAACACCATTCTCGCTCTTCCAATTCATTTTAGGCTGGAGTAGTCTTTCTTCCTTAGGCGCTTTGAAGTCAAAATTCAACTTCTTGATGGCCCATAGCTTTGTATTCGTCGAGAAGTAGGTGACAAGATTTGCCAAGGTGTTCTGTATGGGGACATTCCAATGGGAGTTTTATACGTAGTCCTGTAGGCCCACAATGCATCATCAAGCTTTAAAGACCAATCCCTTATGCTGGAACTCACAGTCTTTTCAAGGATTTTCTTTATCTCCCTGTTGGAAATTTTAGCTTGCCCATTTGTTAGAGAATGATCAGCCAAACTCATTATGTGTTTTATTCCATATCTGTTCATGAGTTTCTCAAACACCTTGTTTGAAAAATGGCTCCCTCTATCACTAATAATAGTCCTAGGTGTCCCAAATCTTCTCAAGATATTTTTTTATAAGAATCTCACAACTGTATTAGCATCATTCTTAGGACAAGCTGTTGCTTCCACCCATTTGGATACATAATCCACAGCTAAGAGTATGTATACATTTCTAAAAGAAGATGGAAAAGGCCCCATGAAGTCTATTCCCCATACATCAAATAATTGCACCACCTGGATACCATGCAAGGGCATTTCATGCCTTTTACTGATATTCCCCATCCTTTGACACTGATCACAAAGCTTCACCCATTTAAAACAATCCTTGAAAATCGTAGGCCAATAAAAACCTAATTGGAGAATTTTGTGGGTTGTTTTGTCTCCTGCAAAGTGTCCTCCATAAGGTGATGCATGACATTCTTGTAAAATTTTGCTTGTTCACTTTCTAGTACACACCTTCTGATGATCATATCAACTCTTGAAAAAGTGAGTCATCCCGGATGTAAACCTGGCACAATAGGTCCACCGATTTCTTCCTCTGTTTGGTAGGCTGGTGGTAACCTCCTCCTGACTAAGTTCACTATCGACATACCAGGTAATTGGAATGATAAATTTGAAATAACGCTAAATGCGGAAAAATTTTCTATTACTTCCATTTCTTCTTCTTTTACAATAGACTTTTCAATTCTTGACAAGTGATCAGCTATCACATTGTCACAACCTTTCTTATCCTTGATCTCCAGATCAAATTTCTATAGTAACAAAACCCATCTGATCAGTCTTGGCTTAGCTTCTTTCTTGGCCATCAAATATTTGATTGCAGCATGATCAGTATGGATAATGACATGGACCCCAATATATATGGCCTGAACTTTTCACATGCAAATACCATAGCTAGCATTTCCTTTTCAGTAGTTGAGTAATTCTCTTAGGCTTCATTGAAGGTTTTGTTGGAATAGTATATGGCCCTAAACATTTTGTCAACTTTACTTGTCCTATCAAAAACTCTAGCATTTGCATAGTCATGACTTACATAATCTCAAATTCCTTATTCCAGTCTAGTTTGGCCATGATAGGAGCTTCAACTAATCTGGATTTGATTTCCTCAAATGAATATTGGTAGGACTCATCAAAATTAAACTTGGCATCCTTTTCCAGTGATCTACATAATGATCTTGCTATTTTTGAGAAGTCTTTAATAATTCTTCTATAAAAACCAGCATGTCCCAAGAAACTTCTTATTCCCTTGACTGTTTTTGGTGGCAGAAAAATCTTTATAATGGAAACCTTTGCTTGGTCCACTTCTAACCTTGCTGCATAAATTCTATGCCCAAGTACAATGCCTTCTATTACCATGAAATGACATTTTTCCCAATTCAAAGCTAGGTTCTTATCTTGGCATCTATGAAGTATTATCCCCAAATTCTGTAGGCAATGTTCAAAATTGGATTCATAAACTGTGAAGTCATCCATGAATATCTCCATAACCTCCTCTGCTAAATCTAAGAACATAGACATCATGCATCTTTGGAAAGTAGCAGGAGCATTGCATAACCCAAATGGCATTCTTCTAAAGCAAAGTACCATAGGGCATGTAAGTAGTTTCTCCTGGTCCTCATGTACGTAAATTTGGTTATATCCAGTATCCATCAATAAAACATAAGTGAGGATGTCTTGCTAACCTATCTGTATCGATCAATGAAAAGGTAAGGAAAATGATCTTTCTGGTTGCAATGTCAATTTCCTATGTCTATACACCTCCCATCTATTCTAGTTCTTGTAGGAGTCAGTTCATTCCTTTCATTTCGATCTGATGAGTCCCCCTTCTTGAGACCACATGAACTGGGCTCACTCAAGGACTATCTGATATTGCATAAATAAATCCTGCATTTAGCCATTTCAGTACTTCCTTTCTTACAACATCTTTCATCACAGGGTTCAGTCTCTTTTAGTGTTCAATTGATGTTTTTGCATCATCATTCAGTAGGATTTTATGCATGCAAATAGAAGGACTGATACCCTTTAGATCTTCAATTGACCAGGCAATAGCCTCCTTGTATTTCCTTAGAATCTACAGTAGCCTTTGTTCTTCATTTTCAGTCAATTCAGTTGATATGATTATTGGTTTCCCCTTTTCTAGTTCTAAGAAAGCATATTTCAGATGGCTTGGCAGTTCTTTCAAAATTAACCCTTCTGCACTAGTTTATGGTTTAGTAACTTTCTTTTCCTGACAGCTTGAATTTTCTTGACTCATTAAACTCAAAGTTGTTTCCCTATTTTAGCGGAATGGTAGTTCGCAGTCAACACTCTCAATATATTGGAAATTCATCTCATTTTCATTGATAGAATGTTGAAGGTTACAATTAGAGATCAAGTCAAAACTGATAGGACTACTATTATCTATAGCATTACAATTTTCTGCATCAACATCAGATTGTGTCAAGCTTTTGTCCAGGTTGAAGTGCATTGCTTAATTTCCCACCCTCAGGGTCAGCTCACCCTTTTTCACATCAATCAAGGCAGCTCCAGTTACTAAGAAGGGGTCTTCACAGCTGTGAGAGGGACTGGTTTCTTCTTCCATTTTCATAACCACAAAGTCCATAGGGAAGATAAATTTCCCTACCTTGACCAACACATCTTCAAGAATACCTTCTGGTTGAGCCATGGATCTATCAACCATCTGTAGTATAATTGTTGTTGGGGTAACTTCCCCCAAACTCAATCTCTGTACCACTGATAAGGGCATCAAGTTGATGCTGGCTCTTGAGTCACATAAGGCTTTCTTGAACTCATATTTCCCTATTGAGTAGGGAATGGCGAAACTGCCTGGGTCCTTCATTTTTGCTGGTAGACTTCTCTGAATAACTGCATTGTAAGTGGTAGTTAAGTTCACTATTCCTTCTTCAACAATCTTCTTCTTCCTATTCAGTATATCTTTCAGAAATTTTGCATAATTGGGCATTTGAGTCAATGCCTCTGCAAAGGGAATATTGATTTCTATTTCTTGAAAATTTCTAAGAATTTAGAAAATTGTTCTTCCTTCCTTGCTTTCTGAATCATTTGAGGAAATGGGGCTGCAAGGGTATAGGCTTATACCTTCTCTTTTGTTTTCTACTCAACGACCTTCTCCCGAGTACACTTTCGGTTTGTTGCTTACTCTGTTTGTAGTATTCTCTGTCTTGCTCCTTCCATTATCTCCTCCAATTGCTTTATCTTCTTTTTTATCAGTCTTCTCTTTCTCTTCTACTCTGCTGTTACTCATTTCCTTGCCACTCCTTAGATGGACTGCCATACAGTCCTTTGGATTTTCAGGTGTTACTAGGGGTAAATTTCTTGATTCTAGTTTTGCAAGGTCGAGCCCGATTGCCCGATTTTTATTGTTTCCAAGTTCTTCAGGGAAGCATTTGTGTTGGATTGAAACATTTGTGAGTTGGATTTAAGAGCTTCCAACTCAGCAGAATTTCCCTATTCATGGTGTAGGCGACTTTGTTATCCCCATGAGCTATGACATTTGCTCCTGAAACTATTTGGGTCCTCTTGACCTTGATATTCATTTCTTTGATCTCCTTTCCTCTTTGCTTTGGAACCTTGGTGGATGATACCCTTCTTTGAAGTGCATGTCTTTGACCTTGTGGTCTCCTCCACCATATGAAGTTCTCATGGTTCCTCGGTCTTTAGTTGTAATGTGTGGGCAAGTTGGGATTTGGCTTGAAATGATGGCTTCTTTGTTCATTCGGGTAGTGGCCTCTCGACTGCATAAGGATCTTCATCATCTGATCCTCGTAACCTCTTCTTATCTTTTCTCTTTCCCACTTGCTCATTTCATGAAGCGAGAGTCACAGATCTTTCTCTGTTTATCCATCCTATGTATTATAGCATCCAGTTTTGCTTCCATGGCAGTCATTTTGTTCAACTCAATGACTCCACTCCCTTTTGCCTTTCTGTAGCTCCTTGTAAATTCAGATGGAGCTTTCATGTTGCATTGGCTGGAGTGCGCTATCAAATCCTTGCCTCCTACGCACTTTTCCTCTTGAATGCCACAGTAAGCATCATGATACCCTTAAAAGTATCATTCAGAGGGTGATAGACAATATCCATTTGTGTCTTCAGATCTATGCCATGCATAGGACATCTCTTCAGCAGCCTTTTGTACCTTTCCCATCTCTGGTATACAAGCTTTC
Source organism: Tetrastigma voinierianum (assembly GCA_016808115.1). Lineage (NCBI taxonomy): Eukaryota > Viridiplantae > Streptophyta > Magnoliopsida > Vitales > Vitaceae > Tetrastigma > Tetrastigma voinierianum. The sequence goes on from JAEQBH010002842.1 coordinate 413,914, forward strand.
ATCCTCCTTGTGGAACCTATGATTTCCTTCTTCTTTACATTTGTGAGGATGGGAAAAGTGCGCACAGGAATGCTTCCTGACTCTTCCTATGTATCAACTGAGCCATATGGTAATGATTCATACCATGTGGCTGCAATATCTCTTAGAGAAAAGGGGAAGAGGTGCAGTTTTATTACCTCTGGTCTCACACCATTTAGCTTAACTGTGTTTACCATCCTGAGGAATATGCCAAGATGCTTGATTCGTGCCACAGTAGGGTGATCCGGAATCAACAAAATTTATATCCTAAGTTCCTCCTCTCTGTAGTAGTCAAACTATACTGCTTGGTATAGTGGTCTAGAAGATTAGGAACACGGGGATGGGTTTTCATCCTATGAATGACTTGCATCAGTGTTGAAAATGGTGAGGCTTTTAGTTTGGATTTTGTTTGTTTCAAAAAACAGTGTGAGTAGTTTGGCCCGATTAGCGTAAAGCGAAAGTGAAGTGTGAAAAGGTAACTTTGAAGATTGAGTCATAACTGACAACGCTGGGGTTAACAAGTGTCCTCGGGTTTTTATCCTCGCATCATGGCAAGCAACCTATAGTCCAAGCCATAAGCAGGATCTTTGTTTAATAAGAAAACCTAACCCCAGAATCACTCCTATTTGGTCGACCTGATGACATGCATCCTCTGAGTCCCTTTTAGTTTGAAACCCTAACATTCAACATCCTTCCCGGTGGCTCGTAAAGACCATCTAAAAAACCCGCAGTGCATCTAGCAATAAGTATGCCTTTGTATCTACTACTTTTATAGTAAGTATTGGCGAATTAATGACATTAAATGATAATTTAACCACAGTTTGAAGATGGGAGCCATAAATACGTGCACGTAACGTTAACACATGAGGACAACGCAACTACCTAGCCAAGCTAGCTACCTTCCTCTTCAAAAGAGCAGGCTTAGCCAAGCATCTCTTGAGTTGTCCTCCTCAAGAGGGTTGTTTTTGGTAGCTGAAAATGAGAGAAAGAGGAGAGAGAAGAGAAAACCCAAACCCTAAATAAAGATTTGCGAAGATATTTACATAAAATGAAAATTTGTGCCAAAAGATTGCTTCCTCAGTTGCTTAGGGTTACAAAAACTAAGGGGGTTTATATAGACCACCCAATGTATGAAAATACAAGAAAGCCTAAAATTTTGGCTAAAATAAGGGACAAGGAAGTAATACACCAAAATGAGGTCGGTTTGCATTAATTACAAAGGATGACAATGCGGAGATTTCACTAGACGAAACAGTTGCTAGGTAGCGAAAGACTAGCTAGCTAGCGAAAATTTGGCCCCAGCTAGCGAAATTCGGCCAGTAGCGAAGTGCGCGAGAGATAGTAATCGAAAATTTCGTGGCGTTGTGATTTATTGCTTCTTTGAAATTCCTTCTTTCATGAAATTTTAGGTGATAGTAATGTGTGGTATTTAAGCTAGGAACCGGTCGCCTAGCGAAATTTCTCAATTTCGCTAGGATTGAAATTTTTCGCTATGGTGCGAAGTACCGCAATCCCGACCAAGCTTCGCAATCTTAGCGAAATTCCACAGGTTTGCATATTCTTCTTCTTTCTTTGCATCCTCTACTGCATCATTTCTTCTCACTTTGCCTTTATTCCTTCATTGAATTTTAAGATGTTTGAAGGCTGATAAATGAGTTCGATCTTCATGGTTCGGCACATATCGATATTGAACTCTCAAAATATGCAAAAACCTGCAAAACAACCAAAAATACCCTCTAAACGGCATAAGTGATATTAAGAAGACCTGAACACTTCAATTGGCATTATTGACATGATTAGTGCGCAAAAAGCACTCAAAACCTATCTGATATAGGGCTCAAAATAGCACTTTTTGGGTACTAATCCCACTTTAACCGAAAGCGTTGCTAGTCCCTTAGCAATGCAAAAATAATAAGGGCATGCATGCAGTGGTTTTTCAAAAAAGGTTTATCACAGTATAAACGTACCTTTAGGCGAAAAAATTGACGCAAGTGTGGCCAGGCATGAAGAGGCAAAACCATATAAGAACAATTTAGGTCAACATTGGTTCCACTTGATTCTCAACCTGAATTTCCACCAAAGTCTAATGATTCTAAATATAGCAGTCGAGCCAATAAATTGGAAAATGTCCCTCCCCCAACCTACATGACATGGCCTTAAGTTGTTGAACCTAGATAGGGATAAGCTACACTCTCATTTCTTTATTCAACTACATTGTAGATTGCAATGCTTAAAATCGACTTCACAAAGTCCCGTTAGCAGGGTCCACCGATGACTCCCAACCAGGTGGGTTTAGGGCATCAGAAGCCAAAAGGATCACTTGACCATAAACTCTACGAGGCTTCACCCGGGACTCGGGCGCTTGAAAATCAAGCACCTACAATTTGTTAAACTCTACCTATCCACCCATGTAACGAACACTAAATCGATGACTCCCAACCAATTAAGGCTTAGGGCATCGGGCTTCAAAGGCTTTCGCCATACACCCCACGGACCGTGTTCAGGTTTCAAGGCAAAGTGTCACGACTTTATTTTTCTTTTTCTTCTTTTCTTTTTCTCTTTTTCTTTTTGCTTTTTCTTTTCTTTTCCTTTTTGGAAGACTACATTGGTCTTCAAATGTGGGTAACACAAACCTATCCTAGGTAGCCAACATGCCTAAGGTCGGCTATGCAAAGTGAAAGGAGGCAACTAATTTGACAGCCTATTGAAACAATCTGGTGTGCAGTGTGTGAATTAGCTTAAGGGAGAAATGTTGAGTTGGCGTGCGGAACTTATTGACCAAAAATTATTTCAAACATAGATTTGTTCTAACATAAAGGTAACATGCAAGGTTTCAATTTTTCAACAAAAGGCAATTCAATTGTCCAATTAAAGCAATTCAATTGTTCAATTGAAGCAATTCAATTGTCCAATTGAAAGTAACGATTACACATGGTGAAGAGCCTGGTATGATATCTGCAGTACGTATATATATACTGAATAGCTTTTGATATAGCCAAAATGGCTAGTACATGAATACAAAGCTAAACATACAAAAGTATCACGCCTACTATGGCTAACACACCAAATCCTAATCAAAATTGGTAAAAACCGAGTTGATAAAGCGGTAACTATACAAAAACATAAAGAAACCTAACCACATCAACATTTGTGGTGGTGGTGGGTCACATGCTTCTTCTTTGCTTTGCAGCAGTACATCCCGAATGCTAACAGCTGCGGTGGGCTCCTCTCTCGGCACGGAACACGAGGAAGACCGGGTGAGTCATGTCTGTTTGCAGCATGGTGATATGAGCCAACCTGCGATCTTTGTCTTTGCTGAGTAGGCTCTTTAAGAAACGAAATAGCATCCGTCACACATTACATCTCTCGGCGCATGAGCGTACTCCGTGAATGATGTAAGGTATATGATGGAGCCGGGAGTATGTTCTTGTTGTGGACAGCATGTGGAGGAGGAGATGGAGGGACATATGCGGAAAGCGGACTCCGCTCTACCTCGGGCTCGGGGCATGACTATGTCTGCGTGGGAGTGCTGCGCCTGCAGGCTGGGACCTCATACGGGTCTCATTTCTTTGGAGGAGAAAGATACGGGCATGGTCATCACTCGCTCCAATGACAGAACCAGAGGGCATCAGATCCTCCTCTCTGTCAGGGCTCCTCCGGAGAACCCAGAGTCTTCCCGAGGATTTGGCATAGTAGTCTCGGCATCAGCAGTGGTAGACTCTCTGCTCGAACCAGGCCCTTTCGGTGGACCTTTTCTTCGAAATGCATCAAAGGAGGTCATCACCCATTTCGGAGGGACTAAACCGGTATCCTCAGAATCCGATAAGAGCCTCTAGGATGGCCCCCCTCCGCTGTATATAATGTTGTAGCGGAAATAGGCTGGTCCTCAATAGGTGATCAATCGACATGCGGGGGAGGAGGCGCCTGCAAGAACGCGGCTTGTGATGTCTCGGGCGATGTACGAGACTCGCTCAGCTGAGGTGGGTGGGCCCAAGCTCGGTAACCCTCTGAATTGGCCGGCGGTATACGCAGGCCTAAAGCTGCTGAAATATCTGCCGCTCTGAGTACTCCGGGGCGATCATCTATAGAGAACTGAAGCTCGAGTGGACCAGCTGCTCCCCGAGATGTCATCGAGTGATAAAACTGCAGCACCACCCGGGGGTAATATCTTTTCGCGGGTCATGAGGCGGTGAGAATAGTCATAATCAGCTCATAGAATCCTGAATGCGGGATCGACCATCAAAAGCAGGGACGTTATAGTAAGATTCCTGATGGAAGTCCCTCGAGTGAAGTGCAACGTTCCTCGGAATGGTGTCGGAGCAAACAACGACCTCTAATCACGGGAGCGGGGCGACAATTGAAGTGAAGATGGTCGTCTCATTCTTGATGTGGTAGCAATGGCGGGGCCTAGATGAGGATGACTCACTCGAGCCTAAATTGGAAAATCGTCGCCTCCCCCATTTGCTTGACTATGGCCTTAAGTTGTTGAACAACCTAGATAAGGATAGCTACACTCTCATTTCTTTATTCAACTGCATTGTAGGGTGCAATGCTTAAAATCCGACTTCACCAAAGTCCGTGTAACAGGGGTCTGATGACTCCCAACCAGGTAAGGTTTAGGGCATCAAGCGGATCAGCGACCCTGAGCTCTACGAGGGCTTCACCGGGACTCCAGAATGACTTGAAAATCAAGCACCTACAATTCGTTTAAACTCTACCTATCCACCCATGTAGCGAACACTAAATCGTGACTCCCCAACCAATTAAGGCTTAGGGCATCGGGCTTGAAAGCTTTCGCCCATATACACCCACGGACCGTGTTGTTCGGGTTTGGTAGTGTCACGACTTTATTTTCTTTTTCTTCTTTTCTTTTTCTTTTTCTTTTTGCTTTTTCTTTTCTTTTCCTTTTTGGAAGACTACATTGGTCTTCAAATATGGGTAACACAAACCTATCCTAGGTAGCCAACATGCCTAAGGTCGGCTATGCAAAGTGAAAGAGGCAACTAATTTGTGACTATTGAAACAATACGGGTGTGCGGAGTGTGTGAATTAGCTTAAGGGAGAAATGTTCAAGTTGAAGCGTCTTTGGAACTGGCCCGACCAAGAATTATTTCAAACATGGAGTTGTTCTAACATAAAGGTAACTTACAATGATTCAATTTTCCAACAAAGGCAATTCAATTGTCCAATTAAGCAATTCAATTGTTCGATTGAGTAATTCAATTGTTAATTGAAGCAATTCAGGCTGTCCCGATTGAAGAGCAAAACGATTACATATGGTGAAGTCACAAAACATGATATGCAAAGTACGTATATATATCTTGGAACCGCTTTTTGATATAGCCAAATGGCTAGTACATGAATAAGCTAAACATACAAAAGTATCCTTGCCTACTATGGCTAACACATAAATCCTAATCCAAAATTAGTAGGCGATTGATAAAAAATTTGGTAACTATCTGAAAACATAAAAGAAACTTTAACCACATCAGCTATTTGTGGTGGTGGTGGAGTCTATGCTTCTTCTTCTTTGCGGCTTGATACATCCAAAGATATTCTTTGTTGCGGTGAGCTCCTCGACACCGGAACACGAGGAAGACCCGGGTGAGTCATAATCTGGCTGCTGACGTAGGTGACAGGCTTGACCTCGATCTGTCTTTTCTCGGTAAATGCGCAAGAACGAATAGCATCCATCGCTGGTTATCTCTCTCGGCGGCATGAGCATGCCTCAGGCGAATGATGTGAGGAATATGATGGGCGGGTATCGGTGCGGCGTGGAGCGTGGCATGTGGAGGAGGAGATGGAGGGACATATCGTGGACTCCGCTCTACCTCAGGCTCAGGGGCATGACTATCATCTCTGTGGGAGTGCTCTGCCTCTGGAACTGGAACCTCCTCCTGGTCTCGCTGCTGGAGGAGAAAAGATACGGGCATGGTCATCACTCGCTCCCGATAATGAGGAACCGGGGAGGGCATCGAATCCTCCTCTCTATCAGGGCTCTCAGGAGAAACCAGTCTTTCGGGACTGGCATAATAGTCTTGGCATCAGCAGTGGTAGACTCTCTGCTCGAACCAGGCCCTTCCGGTGGACCTTTTCTTCGGAATGCATCAAGGAGGTCATCCACCCATTTCCCGGAGGGGACTAAACCGGTATCCTCAGAGATCGGGTAAGAGCCTCTAGGATGGCCTCCATTGTACCTTAATGTTGGCAAGGAAATAAGTTTCAGTCCTCGATAGGTGATCAATCGGCGGCATCGGGGGAGGAGGCGCCTCTAAGAAACGCGGCCCAGCGAAGTGTCTCGGGCGGTGTCGAACCATCTCCGAGGTGGGTGGGCCCCCAGCTCGGGCAGCCCTCTGAATTGGCCGGTATCGCGGGCCTAAGAGTTCTTTGAAATATGCGCCGCTCTAGTACTCAGGGTGATCATCATCTATAGAGGCCCCCAGGCTTTCAGGTGGACCATCTTGCTCCCAGAGATGTCGTCGGTGATAAAGTGCGCGGCCTGCCGGGGGTAATGTGCCTCGGGGTCATGAAGACCCCGAGTGGGGAATAGTCTCAATCGCCTCATAGAATCCTGAATGCGGGATCGGCCATCAAACGAGGACGTTATGGTAAGATTCTGGTGAAGTCCCTCGAGTGAAGTGCAACGTTCCTCGGAATGGGGTGTCCGACAAACAACGGCCTCCTAATCCTGCAGACCGGGGCGACAAGGCGAGGTGAAGATGTCGTCTCCGACTGGCGATGTGTTGCGATGGCCCCGGGACCCTAGATGAGGATGACTCACCGGGCACCGATGTGCGGGCCCTGACTTGGGCCAGAGACCCTCTGGCTCTGCTTATTTGGGAGTACAGTGTGAGACCGGGGTCCCATCAGTCGATATCGTCACGAATCCCTAAGGCTCCTCGGGGCGCCTCGGGGTGGGGCTGGAGCTGGGAACTGCTCACTCGCTCGGGGGTGCTAAATCGAGGCGAGGCGAAGCGAGGACCCACCTGCAGTGCGAACCATAGCTATAGGCTGAAAGAAACTAGGTGGCTCATTTGATGAAATAAAAGCCGGGACATAGTAATCAGCGATCTGGAGGCTCACGCTACTTGTGTGTGCTCTGATGTAATGGCTGACGACCCGGAGCTTCGGTAGCTCACGGCTCACCGGAGGAAGGCATGACAGCCAGAAACAAGGCTCGGTAGTGGATGAGCTGGCTGGGCGGGGGAGGCAAGGCGAGCGAGGGCACGGGGCTCTTGATGGCGGTGTAGGCACGAACAATATAGCGGCGACTCGGGGTGCGGTGGCTATAGATCTGCGGGCAGGCCCGTGTGAGCGCAATATAACGGCTCGGAGTGGCGGTGACGGACCAATTTGGAACAACGGCGGTGGTGACCCGAGGCTCGGTCGTGAGTGCCTTGTATGATGGTGCAAATGCGTGGAGGCTCGGGTGACTCGGGAGAAGCCGCTATGGGAGGAGAATATGAAGTGACCAAATGGCAGCCCCTCCCCTCTTTTTATAGGCGTGTGAAGTACTGGCCAGAAGAGTCATTTGCACTTAATTTCGCTAGTATAGCGAATTTAGATTGCTTTGCATCACGAATATCAAATTTTGATGTTGAATTATATAATATTAAAAAAAATTATTATAATGAAAATTAATATATGATACTATAATTAAAAATTTTATATAAAGTATTATAATATAAATACAAAGTTACTAAAAATGGAAAACTGCTAAATTAAGAAACTTTCTAAAAATAAACGAAATTATTGAAATTGACTAAACTAAAGCAAAAAGCAAAAATTGTTGAGCTGCAATTTGGTTTGTGAGAACACCAAATCAGCTCAATTTTACCAAGTGCTCAAGGAGGGTCAAGGAGGAGTAGTCTCCTCAAGCCGGCCGTTAGTGCGCCCAGATCGCAGTGTTGGATTTCCCATTGTTGTTCGGTTTTTCTCAGCGATGGATTCGAATTGAGCAATTGGCCTCGATGGAATTTGATGATCGCGGTACACAACACAGCAGCCTTATTAAGTGTATCCCTGCAATTCACGGACATTCGGCTTCCTGCATCACGACTCTTGAACATGTCATGAACGCCGATTTTCGATTTCTTCAATTTGTTTTATTGTTCAAGTGGAATATGTTCAACTCTAATGTCATGTTACCAAACGTAAGTTGCATGACTCCATTCCGGCAATTGATAATTGCATTGGCAGTGGCCAGAAATGGTCTTCCAAGGATGATTGGTACATGATTGGGCTCATTCGCAATTGGCTCAGTGTCAAGCACTACAAAATCTACTGGGTAGTAGAATTTGTCTACCTTCTGAACATCCTCAACTATTCCCTTAGGGAATCTTCGCGATCTATCGGCCAGTGAAAGTGTGATATTGGTAGGTTTAAGTTCACCCGAGCCTAGCGCGTACGAGAATACGACGATGGAGATTCTGGCTCCTAAATCAAGCAATGAATTTATCTGCAATTCCATGGCTCCTTCTTGGGGGTGTGGGAGATCACGGATCCTTGTATTTGACGGGGTTCTTGCTTTTGGATTATGGCACGACTTGTTCAATTAGAAATGCCTTCTTCTCGATGCCTAATCCGCTTCTTGATTGTGCAGATGCCAAGAATTTTGCATAGTGGGGACTGTTTGATTATGTCCAAAAGAGGTATGTTGACTTTTACCTGCCTTAGGACTTCTAAGATGCATGCTTGTTGGGATGCCTTTTTCTTGCCTCTAAGTGCTTGGGGAAATGGAGGTGGCATGCTGTATTTCATTGAGTCCTCCTTCAGGAGAATATGCAGCTCCATTTCTTCTCCTTCCTAGTTTCCTCAGCGAGGCTTCAGGCATGGGCTGATCAGCCTCTTTTCACTCTCTAAGGGTGATTATAGCCTTTACCTCATCCATTCTGGTGCTAGATGAACCTACCTCATGGACTCCTTTTGGATTTAGCGATGTTTGGGAAGAGAAACCTTCTCTCGTATACCTCGAATATTATTGATCTTTGTGATTGAGTTACGTAGGTTGTCAATTCTTTATTTAGATTGCTCTCAAGCCATGTTCTCTGCCAACCAGTGCTCTCTACGAGTTTCAATCCTTTGTGCTAGTTGCACATTGATCCGCTTTTTGTTCTTCCCACAAAATTACCCCCCACCTTACTCAAATTTAAAATGGCTTGTTCCACAGGAGATGAGGATGGAGGTGGTTGTGGTTGAGAGGTGGAACCAAATTGTGGTTTGGCACCTGGGGGTACATAGGCAGGGGGATTGGGTTTCCATGAGAGGTTAGGGTGATTCCTCCAATTTGAATTGTAGGTATTACCATATTGGGTATTAGGTTGTGGTGGCTTGTATTGACCTACAACATTTGCTTGCTGCGACATCAATCCTTCATTGGAGCACTCGTATCATGTTCTCTGGATTACCTATAGGTTAGGCGGTGAATGGGACCAGCTTTCTTGATGTTTCAGTCACTTCATGCGCCATTGAGCCTTTTTCCTTCAAGCTCCTCCACCTTCCTAGCTAAGGGTTTGAAATCCTAGCTTTCATTCCATTCCTCTGTCGATTTTGTGTCCACCCTAGGGTTGGCTAGGCATTTTTCTTTCCATTTTCTCCGGGGTTTGGTTCATCTGACCATGAAGTTCGACCACATAGATTCAGAAAATCCATGGCTTCATCAGGATGCTTACTCGAGGAAAATCTCCCCACACATGGTTTCCAATATTGTTTCATGGCGGGGAGACATACCACCATAGAAAGTGGTTTACCAGCATCCATGTATCAAGCCCACGTGATGTGGACATGCAGCGATAGTCTCCGTGAATCTATCCCGGCACTAGTAAAACCTTTCACCCGTCTTGAGGTGCAAAAGTGTAAATTTGCTCTCTTCGTTATTTGGTCTTATGAGCCTTTGAAGAATTTTTTAAAAACTGCGCTGCGGCTCATTAATTTCTTATGGTTCTAGGCCTCGATGAGTTAAGCCAAATCTTGGCCTTATCTTTGCAGAGATTGATGGAAATGCTTTCCGGCTTAAAAGCGAATCCATGTCCATCTTCGCCCAAGGTTGTGCAAACCTCCTCAAAATCCCTTATGTGAGTGTGGATTTTCATTTTCCATACCATGATATGTGGGGAGTAGAGGTGCAGATAGGGCCTCCAGCGCTACATCTTGACGGGAGGTATGATGCGAGGAAGGGAGCCTTAACTCTAGGAGGAATTGAATAGGGTCCTGCGTCAGTCTCTATAATTTGTTGGATTCATTCGGTGTTTGGTGACTTTCTTTGTTGTTCCTCGGGTAGAATTATCCATGTTTTCACTATGTGTCTTGGTAGTGTCTTTTGATCCTTTGTAATCTACACCGGTATTCCTCTTGTCCCGATGCATACACAAGCTGTTACTGGCGGAGACCACAATGAAACCTGAAACCCGACTTGAGGGTTATTGTTAGCCAAAATAAAGCGAAATTTGTATGAAAAAAACAAAAGCGATGATTCTGCTGCAAGTGATGAGAACGCGCGATTATAGCAAGCTGGAATACAAAAAGGATTAAAGGTCACCTTCACTTGTAATGAGGATTACAAGTACATGACTTTCATCGTAGTTTGGCACCATCCCGACAGCGGCTTCATTTGATTAGTGCCCACGGTAGGGTGATGGAATCAACAAAATTTATATATCTAAGTTCCTCCCTCTTGCCCATTAGTCAAGCCTCTTTGAATTATAGTGGTCTGGTCGAACAGGATGGGTTTCATCCTATGGGTATTTTGCATCGGTGTTGAAAATGGTGAGGCTTTTAGTTTGGATTTTGGTTGTTTCAAAAAGCAGTGTGAGTAGTTTGGCGATTAACTATAAAGCTGGTGAAGTGTGAAAGAGTAACTTTGAAGATTTAGGTCACTAGCTTGACAACATAGGGTTAACAAGTGTCCTCGGGTTTATCCTCGCATCATGGCTTAAGCAACCTATAGTCGAGCCTCACTTAGGATCTTTGTTTAACTAGAAAACTAACCACTAGAATCACTCTATTGGTGGCCTGAGACAGCCATCTCTGATCCTTTTTCAGTTTGAAGCCCTAACATTCATCATTTCGGTGGCTCGTAAAGAAGACCATCTAAAAAACCACGTGCATCTAGCAATAAGTATGCAACGTATCTACAAAAGCATGGTAGTATTGGCCCAATTAATGACATTAAATGATATTGACCCTAGTTTGAGAGATGGGGCCATAAATACAGGTACATCTTGTTTAACACATGAGGACAACTGCAACTACCCCTGTGACCAAGCTAGCTACCTTCCTCTTCAAAACGGAAACAGCCAAGCATCTCTTGAGTTGTCATCCTCAAGAGGGTTGTTTGGTAGCCTAGAAAATGAGAGAAAGAGGAGAGAGAAGAGAGAAAACCAAACCCTAAATAAAGCTGCGAAGATATTTACATAAAATGAAAATTTGTGCCAAAAGATTGCTTCCTCAGTTGCTTAGGGTTACAAAAACTAAGGGGGTTTATATAGACCACCCAATGTATGAAAATACAAGAAAGCCTAACATTTTGGCTAAAATAAGGTGATAATACACCAAAAATGAGGTCGGTTTGCATTAATTACAAAGGATGACAATGCAGGAGATTTCGCTAGGCAGAACAATTTCGCTAGATAGCGAAAATTTCGCTAGATAGCGAAAATTTCATGTAGTGAAAATTTAAGCTAGATATGAAATTACATAGAATAAATCGAGAAAATTTGTTAGGCAGCAGATTTCGCTGGCCCAGCGAAATTTAGCTAACAAGCGAAATTTTTAGGTGATAACGAAAATGTGTAATTTCGCTAGGAACAGTGCCTAGCGAAATTTTGAAGCCTAGCGAAATTTCTCAATTTCGCTAGGATCTGAATTTTAAGCTATGATTGCGAAATTTTAAGCTATGATTCTGAAATTTTCGCAATCGAAACGAAGAATTAATCTTAGCGAAATGCACAGGTTTGCATATTCTTCATTCTTTGCACCTTTGCATCCTCTACTACATCATTTCTTCTCACTTTGCCTTTATTCCTTCATTGAATTTTGAGATGTTTGAAGGCTGATAAATGAGTTCGATCTTCATGGTTCAGCACATATCTCGATATTGAACTCGAAATATGCAAAAACACACCAAAGTAACCAAAAATACCCTCTAAGCGGCATAAGTGATATTAAGAGACCTGAACACTTCAATTGGCATTATTGACATGATTAGTGCGCAAAGCGCCAAAACCTATCGATATAGGGCTCGAAATAGCACTTTTTGAGTCTTGTCGATGCTCATTAGGATCGCCGATTGGGATGGCGGTAAATTGGTCCTGGCGAACCGCTAGTGATCAAAGGCTGGTTTAAGCCCAAAGTTGTTAGCATCTACAGCAGGCTATTTGACAGTTGAGTATTCTGCTTGGATGACAGGCCTCCAGAAATCCTCCATTATATCTTGCATAGGAGGTCTTTCTGCTGCTGTTTCTTGTTCAAGCATGCAGTTAATTCTTTCATCGCCATGGTGCTTTTACGCTCTCTTGACTTTCCTCAATCTCCCCAATGTTCTTTCCAATTCAGTATCTATAGGAAACAGGTATGAGTCTGGCTTCCTGTGCATTAATCAACCCCCTGAAATGGAGACATATTGAGATTAATTGGAAATAGTGGTATCACAAATCATACATCCTTTTAGTTCTCTAAAAGATCAGTAGCTTATGCAGCCAATGCTGTCAAAACTGTTTTTGAGTATTTCTTTTAATAAAATCAGAAAAATGTCCAAATTAACATTTCTCTCTTTTGTCAGAATATTGATTTATTCATATCCTTTCAATCCCCAGCAATGGTGCCATAAAACTTGTTTGCCTTTTTTTATATAGACTAAACCTCTGAATTTAACACCTCTACAGGAGTCTTACAACTTTCCTATGGTCGTGTCAAATTGGACTGGAGTTTCTTTAAAATGAATGAAACTAGTTTAATGTTAAGATTATAAAATGAGTTTTGTCTATGACAACGCAGTGCACAGGTCATACAAGTAGTAAAAATGGATATAAGTCCGGATATCATTCCAGGAGATTGACTGGATTATCAAAACCAACTACTGACTACGACTACTCAAGATCCACTTCTCCCGAACCTCAATGATAAAGTTTATCAACTAAAGATTAAAGGATAATTGTCTTAAAGATAACGTAAAGAACTTAGGACATTAAAAATAAGTTAATGAACTTATAGACACTATGATAAGTTGGACTGAATCAGTTCTCTGTAAAAATGAACAATAATAAGGAAATACTATGAAACAATCAATTTCTGCATTATATCCCATTTAAAACTCTGTCTTAAATTTGGATCTGGATTTGTCAAAGTTGTCTGATATTGCAAGTTGGATTTCTCCTTTTATTCACCAATTAGATATCCCTGTTTCTCTCGAAGACAGGGGTTTAATCATCTACTTGTATTCAACATATTCTTTACAGGTATTTTTCTTTCTCAATACTTCATACCCATTTCTTGAGACTACAGATTTCTTACTTCCCAACTCAGGGCTGTTGCAAGACTTCTACAACTTAATTGATGACTCATCCTTTAAATCTAATGGATACTTCCCTTCCCTTGATTAGATCTCAGCTAACACAAGGTCATGAGTTTTCCAACAGATTAAGGTGAAATCTGTGATGATTCAAATTGATAAATAATCCCTTCTAACATCAATTATGAGTGGTAGGTATTTATTGAAGTGAGAACTCTCGAGCTCAATAGTTCTTCAATAATGGTCAAACATACCCACAATTAGAATGTTCCTAACTCGAGATCGCCATCTGCATTGTCCTTTAAAGGCCTCACGGAAATCAGAGTAGGATACAATCCTTGGATAGGTATTCGAAACTACTATTGGGAACAATTTCATGAAAAACACATCAATCAAATAAATCCTCCCCAAAGCCCAAGTACTTCCTTCTAATTTATGCAGGAAATACTGCAACTAACAATAAATTCAATACTAGTGGAAGCTGCGCTTTTGAAAGCTGCATTACAATATACAATGGAGCATTGATCAATTATACCCACTACAGTTGCAATAAACTGAGAAGAAACAAATTCTAGATATTGTCTAGACTTCATTAAACTCAGGCAGTAATTTGTAGAGAAATTGAAATATTGCTTCCAGCTTCAACATTCTTGGATCATTGGTTGGATCAAGAAAGAAAGATAGAAAAGAAAAAAAAATCTATTCTAAAATATACAATGAGTTTTCTTGCCGTTAAGGTTTCCCAAAAAGAAAAGCGGCTTTACTAAAGCGTATGCAGCCTATTTATAACTTTCAGAAATTGGGCCTGATTCTAAGGCTCCCGGTGGATTTCCCAAAATTCAATGGCCCAGCTCACTGTTTTATGTCGCGACTTTAAAAGCTTGTCGTGACGTAAAATTCTGGTCTGGTTTGTGCAGTCTGTCGTGACAGCAGGAAACTGGTTGCAACCTTCTTTCTCTTGTTCTTGCAATTGCTGAGTTGCGACCTAATGTTTTCTGTCTCAACTTGTTTCTTCAATTGCAAGTTGATTAGTGGTCGCGACATGAATTCTGTGTCGTGACTATGTTAGTTGTTAGCAGTGAGAATTCTGGTTGCGACCTCAGACCTCTTTTCTATTGCGACATCATTCAGTTGTCTTGAGCGCCATGATCATGACTCAAGCTGGCGATGCACTTGTTTATTGTCGAGACTTGGAATTTGGAGGTCACGACCTAATATTTTCTTTAATCCTTTGATGTCTTGTCGCGACCTCAAAAAAGAGCTAATATCCACGACCACCTTCTTCCTATTCGATCGTAACCTCATCTCTCGGTCTCGATAGTTCCGCCCAGTTTTTTTCTATTTCTAGTCACGACCTGACTGTTTTGCTCTGTTTTGGAATATATGTTGTGACCTCGATTTGATGTCGCGACATTAGTTCCTATTGCCAGTTATGTTGATCTTTGTTGCAGCCATGTTTTTCTAACCCTTCAATAAATTCTATGTCACGACTTCAGTAGTATGTCACGACCTCATTTATGTTGTCATCCACTAATCGTTGGTCACAACTCTCCTTCTCATGTTGCGACTTAAAATTGTTTGTCCTTTCATTGTCTTTTCACGACATGGGATTTAGGTCGCGGCCAAATCGTTTCTTTCCTTGCTGAAATTTATTTCGCAACCTTAAAAGTATGTCTCAACTTCAATTTTCCCACATAGCCATAACCTCACTTCTTGTATAACAACATTTTAAGCGTACAACTCATTCTTATTGTCACGACATGAATTCAGTTGCGACCTTGATTGGAAGTCGACTTATATCTTTGTCGCGGCTGAAATTGCTAGTAGAGACATTGCAAGTCCATTTAATATACTTTAAGTGTGACATTATTATTTCTCCTTTGCGGCCAACAATATCTTCTTTTCATGTCGCGACCTCAAAATAGTGTTGTGACATTATCTTCTTTGGAAGTCCCTCCTATCTTGGTCTTAACAAGTGTTCTTGATCATGACGGCTTTTATTTGGCTTGCCATCGCTAGTCGTGACACATTTCTCTGTCCACGGCTCACTGGAGCTCTTGATGCATTTTCCTCCCTTATTTTTCTTTGGAATTTTCATTTTTGCTTTAATTTTTTGCAAAATATAAATTTGGTAAATAGAACATATTTCTGCATAAAAATAGGCAATTATATTGTAAGAAAAAATAAGAAAAATGGACTAAAAATTCAATGAGTTTTTTACTCATCACCAACATAACTAGAAACTTAATGGGTCACACACTTAGAAGAAGTGTAGAATAAGTAATTTGGTCTTAGTTGAAAGGAAATTTTTGGATTAGGTCTAAATGGAAAGAAAGAGCTTTAAAGATGGATAATCTCGGGATTAAGTGAATCTCGGGACCATATGGATGAGTCCATGGGTCATTGGACTCAAATATGGGCTAAAAGCCCACAAAGAGAAAGCCCTAATGGGCTCAAAGCCATATGGCTGGCCACCGCTCTTTAATGAGGGGTATCTTGGTCCTTTTGATGGGTTAAGGGCTGATATAAAAGCTCCACTTCCAACCCTAGCCATCACATAACACCTTTTGCATAACAAAGAAATATTTTCTCTCTAGTGTTCTCTCTCTCTCTCTCACATGTTTCCTTTCTGTGATTCTAGGTTTGTTGCTTGCAGAGCATGAATCAACTATCACTGAGGTCTTCTTCAACCTTCTTCGTGTGGATCACCATTGGAGGTGATGCACTTGGAGCACTCGTGTTTGGCTTGTTGTAGCGCTGATCAGGGTGTCTCTTTGACAACCGTCGACCGCTGAATGCTAAGTGGATGTCGGGTAACCAGGCACCTCCACGAAAATCGGGCGGAGTATCAGCATGCGAGGGCTCTACCTAAAATACAGGCTTTGTCCCAATATTTTACAACGACCACACCGGGTCACGTACGGTAAAAATGGCCCACTTGGGCGGCATCTGACAATACTCTGAAAATATATATCTGACTATATAACAATAGTTCAAGAGTTATGGCGATTACTCACTTGTGGCTTATATATCAAATTTAGAGTTTTAATACATGTTATACAAAATGAATACTAAAGCAACAATCCGGCTTTCTTCTAAAACGCGACCTCTAGTGAGCATTGTCCTCCTATACACTCCCTGTACCTGAAATAATGATCCCTCGATAGGGTGAGCAATGCCCAGTAGTGATAATTTCCTACATGGGTTACTCCCCACCTAAGTGCACATGTCATGGCAACAATCACACTCAAGCGAATGCGTAGTCGTACTTGAATGTGCATTACGATCTCATGTCTGAGTCCTCACAAAGCTCCCTCACACATGCCTAAGCCAAATGCGTGCAAAAATATAGTTTTCAAAACAAAATCTTTTTGTTATTGAAAAAACACTACCAAATTTCGGTAAATACATTGGACAACCCTCCGAGGTGAATTGTTGGGTAATTCTCCAAAATAGTCATGGGTCCGCCTCCGAGATGAATTGTTGGACAACTCTCAGAAACAATTCTTGAAAAATCTTCTGTGAAATTCTTTCTGTCGTTTTCATTTTTCTTTTATTTTCCTTCATGTCATGCACTCACACCTACCATCTAGGGTGTCTCGGTGCATATGGAATGTATTATGCCATTTCTAAAATATTCATGCTAATATATTTTACATGTATATATTAACAAAATTAATTCACACAATTCATGTTATTCAATTCACAATCAATAACACCAAAATTAGCTCACATGAGCTAATAACAATCTAAGCAATTCATTTTGAATCACCAAACAAAACAAAAATCACACAACCAATCACGTGAACAGTGAAACCCTTGGGTCGGCATTGTTCACGGCCACACAAGTAAGGATTTCTTCACTCGGTTCAAAGATTTTGAGACCGATAGCACGACCTTCAGGCCTCGGCAAATCCCGTCATAAAATGAAACCTTGCGAAGAATAAACCAAGTAGGAAAAGATCCTACCTCTTGGGTTGTCGGAACTCCACGAATCAGTGCCCACGTGTAGCCCTCGCGCGTGAAACGACTTTGCTTCTTGCTCCGGCCCAGGAACCAGGTAAGTCTTGGGGAAATCTATAGAGAAATCACTCTTTCTCTCTCTAAAATCTGGATTACCTACTGCACGTTTTTTGTTTTCCAATTGGAGAAGAAGACTATTTCTTTTTGTCTTATTCATTTAAACTTTTCAATAATTCCATCCTTATCCCTTCATTTAACTATTTGACACATGGCTTAATCTAAGCCATTCATCTCCATCCTGTCTGCTAATCATACGGCATGTATCGCGTGGAGTCACGTGTAGTAGGTGACTTTTGTCACATCACATGTCTTTCACAAGCCGTCATACGGCACCGACACTCGGTGCCTCGAAAAACGTGAAATTCCGACTGTCTTGGAATTCGACGTGGTAACTAGATTTCGCGAGACGATTTCAATGGTGAAATCCGTTTCATCATCCGAGATCTAGAAAAATTTCGGATTTTGACTGAAATTACCATTTTACCCTTTTTTAGAAAATTCAAATTTTCCCGGGTTTTACATTTGTCCTACACCATTGATTCATCACATACACCAAAGGAGGCTGGAAACTACAAAGGTAGTGATTTATTTCCCTTTTATGAAATGGGTTTTTCGATTTTGATTAACCAAGGGATCCCTTAGGCTAGATATCTCGATCAAAATTTAAGTTTTATCCACTGTGCAATCTGATATGATGTTGGATCAAGACACAACAGGAAGTCAATGTCATGAGTAGCCAAGAGTATGTCATCAACATGCAACACCAGAAATATAAAACTGCCTGTACTGACCTTCATATATATGCACCTATCAACAACATTCTCTTTAAAACCATTTCTAGTGATAACCTTATCAAACTCGATATACCATTGCCTCGAAACCTGCTTAAGACCATAAATCAACTTCTTAAGCTTACAAACTAAATTATCATTCCTCGTTTGCTGGAAGCCAATTGGCTTAACCATATACACATCCTCAAACAAATCACCATTCAGAAAAGACATTCTAACATCCATCTTATGCAACTCTAGGTCATAATATGCCACAATCACCATAATGATTCTAAAAGAATCCTTTGTGGACATGGAAGAGAATGTCTTTATGTAATCAATTCCCTCTTTCCAGCTAAACACTTTAGCAAAAAGTCTAGCCTTATACCTCTTCAGTTGATTATTAGAGACTCTTTTAGTCCTAAAGACACACTTGCACCCAATAAGCTTGCTACCCTCTAGTAATTCAACCAAATCTCAAACACCATTTGATGCCATGGATTTCATTTCATCTTCCATTGAATCTAACAAAATATTTGAGCTTGAGTTGCTTATGGTCTCCTTATAAGTGACTGGATATGAATCATCACTTGTCAAACTCATGCTCCTACAAGTAAACCTCATAACCATCGGGAATAGTTGATCTCTTAGATCTTTGTGACCTTCTCAAAGGCACACCGACATCTACAATAGCTGGAATATCATGTTTATCAATGACAAGTTCATCCTGACTAACTATTGGTTCATCATCTTCGAAATAAAAAGTCTTGTATGACTCCATAATTCTAGTGGTGTGAGATTAACAAAAGAATCTTGAACCCCTTGAGCCTATACAATAGCCAACAAAATAACTACTAATGGTTTTAGGATCCAACTTCTTAATTTGGGGATTATAAACTTGTACTTCAGCTTTGCAACTCCATACATGATAATGGTGCAAATTAGGCTTTCTTACTTACAACAATTCAAAAGGAGTCTTAAGAACATATTTACTTGGAACTTGATTCAAAATATAAGTCGTCGTCCTCAAAGCCTCTCCCCATAAGTAATCTAGCAAGCTAGAATTTGCCAACATAGAACGCACCATATCCAGCAAAGTGTGATTTCTCCTCTCAACTATGCCATTATATTGAGGAGTAGCAAACATTGTTTATTATGCATCAATGTCACACTCACATAAATAAATTGTGAATAGCCTTAGGTTCCGTCCAATTTCATCATATCTACCATAAAACTCACCATCTCTAGCCAGACCTTACAGCTTTTAGTTTCTATTCTTTAGAAGCTCCATCTTTACCTCAAACTCCTTACATGCAACTAAAGAATCCGACTTCTCATGGATAAGCTTAATTTGTCCATAACGAGAGAAATCGTTAGTGAATGTAATAAAATACCTATAACCACCCAAAGTAGTCGATGTGAAAGGTCCACATATATAAGTGTGGATTAGTTCCAAAACATCTTCACACCTTGCTATCTTATCTTTTCGTACTTTGGAAGTTAGCTTCCCTTTCACTCATTCTACACAAGTCGACAAGTCAAAGAAGTTAAGATTAAGAAGTATTTCATCATTCACTAACCTTTCCATTATGTGCCTATAATCATAAACACTTTTGCCATAACATTGAGGAATTATCATTAGTTCTTAGACGTTTAGAAGCAACAATAAAAGCAACAAAAGAATTAACAAAACAATTGAGACCATTATTAAATAAATCAAGTCTCTATAAATGGCCACATAAGGTTCTAAAACCAACAACTTTACCATCCTTATACATTTCAACTTTGTTATTTCCAAACAAAAAACTATAACCTTGCCTATCTAAAATAGAAATAGATAACAAGGTTCCTCTTATTGAAGGTACATAGGAAACTTCTTGTAACTCTAAAACATATCTAGTGATAACTTCAATTTGATTGTTCCCATAATATCCACCTTCGCTCTTGAGCTATCTCCCATATACACATGTTGTTAAAGATTGGTTGACCCCCCTTGACTTATAATCCCTTGCAATGAATTAGTAATATGAATTGTTACTCTAATATCCACCAAGTATTCATAGGCACATCAATAATATTGGTCTCAATCATTAAAATATTACCTTTATTCTCTTGCTTTCCTTTTAATTTCCAAAAGTCTATCTTCTTGTGGCCAACCTTCTTGTAGTAGCTACACATTCCATTGAAGTACTCTTTCCTTTCTCCCATGTGATGAGCGACATCCTTAGGCCTTTTAGACTTCATACCAGAAAATTTCTTCCCATTAGGCTTGAATCTTTGTCCCTTCTTCTGGCAATACTTCTTGGACTTGTTTACCTAATGTGATACCATAACAACGGATCTCGACCTGTTTAGCTTAATATCATCCCCCTCCTTGATAAGAATAACAGCCAATTCCTCCAAGCTACAACCTTTCTTCTTGGTATTCAACCTAGACTTTATATTATCAAATTGAGATGGAAGACTCTTCATTATAGAATAGGTCAAGAAGTCCTCTCCAATGTCCATCTTAAGGCCCTTTAACTTATTATAATAGGAAGAAAGTAACATAATATGGTCTCTTACTCCTTTAACTCCATCATACTTAGTATTACTCAATAGATCCACATAATGATGTTTCTCATTTATATCAAACTTGAAAAACTTCTTTCCTATCTCTTTAAGAAGTCCCTTTATAGTATCCACCTTAGGAATGCTAGCATATATAGCTTCATCCATGCAATTCTCCACCATCATCATTCAACGCTTGTTAGAGTGCTTCCAATCCTCATAAAGTTTCTTAACAATTGCATTGCCTCATCAGTCGATACTTCTAGAGAATCTATCTTCAAAGCCAAATCCAATTTCATAAATGTCAGATTCATAACTAAAGTCTTCTTCCACTTCTAATAATTTGTCCCATGTAATTTTATCCTGACAGTCATTGGTAGAACATTTGGGGTGTAACTAGTTGTGAAAATAGCAAACACAACAAGACATCTATATATCTTATATATATATATATATATATATATAAGAATAACTATTTTCTAGCCCCTCAACACAAAACATAAAATCAATATTACTAAGGTCTTTGTAGCACTAAAGATATACCATTTCGCGAGCTAGGGACATAAGCCCAGTAGCACAATCCATTTGAACTAATCCTGACATGGTAACTATGATCTCGATTCGTGGCATTGTCGGCTTCCCTTTGCCATTATAAAGGCGTCATACAAAACGCTAAAACCACCATCGATAGGGTAGCCCAGTTACCCATATAAACCTTGATTAATAAGTGGGAGAAAATAACATAATGCACGTTTATGAGGAGCGAACAAGCTACTTTACCTGCAGCTTTTTACAGAAAATTTATTTTGTCGCTTTTGAAATAAATGACAGGTGAGTACCTAAAATCACACATTACTATACCAACTAAGCATAAAGCCTCTTTAGGTAAAGCTATCACAATCCATTTCCGAAGGTAGGTATTTAATTTAATTCAAGAAATTTGGAATGGAATAATAAGCAAAATAAATAAATAATAACAATTTATTTATTTATTTATTTATTTTTTAATGGATTTACCAAATTTGTGTGTTTCATATCAAAATCAAGGCTCAAAAAATATTCATTCCATACAAAGAATACAAATTGCAATATGACTTTATCAAACCTTTCTCTTACCAACATTCTGCAATATATATATATATATATATATATATATATATATATATATATATATTCAGTTCAATTTGTTTGGCCTTAATTTATGGAGGCTCAATTTACGTATCTTTTCACATACCATATAAGCTCTTTGGTATATGCATGGTTTGATGGCTGGGATAGGAGAAGACAAGATTTTATATAGCTCTATAGAAGATAATTATGTCAAGAAATCATGATTGCTACGTCTTTCAATTCTGTATGATATTGAAAGGTGAATAAAAAAATTATTGTGGAAATAAATGATGGTCTTTGTATGTATGATAAAAACTTGAGCAATCACGAATATTTAGTAATTTTATTTATTTTCATAAAAAATAGTGAGACTAAATCAAATAAAAAATTATAAAAAATAACTGCTTTTGGTATCCGTTGTTAGGGTTTAGAGTTTGCAAATCACAATGTTGTAATAATCACTATATTGGTATTTTTTTTTAATACAGAAATTTGGTGCACTTTTCAAAATTTGGAGGATGTCTAATATATATATATATATATATTCATCGTTCGAAACTATTTCACCTTTTCGATAAAATTGAAAGTAAAATAATAATAACAATCAAGTCACACATGTATGTTTCACAAGAAACTCAAATTCAGCATAATAACAAATTACAAAAAGAATTCATTATACATATTAACCTTGCTCTAATACCAACTGATAGAATATACGGATCCAAATATGTATATCAATTCCTTTGAAGTATAAAATATACTAACCTAACCTCAAAACGCAGTCATCGATAAATCATATTTGAATCCTTTGAGATAGAAAACACTGTAAAAGTAGTGCCTATGGATACACTACTGTCAAACCACTCTCAAACTACTTTCTGAGAACCCTAATAACAAAGATACAATGTATGTTTGTTTACTTGTCTTAGGCCGTTTTATAGTTTGTGCAAGTCATAATAGGCTTTTAAAGAGAGTTGGTCCCCCAGTCCAATGGGTAAACCAAAGTCTTATAGAGAGTTAGAGCTGGGAAATAGGGCAGCCTTGCCCATTTTAGCCCAACCCATTCGGGCCACGGGCCAATTTGGCCAACTTTCATTCAGACCAACTTTTAACTAGCCTAACTCGGCCCTACCCTAGACGAGCTGCAGGCCAAAAAATTAAAAATATAAAATCTCCTTAATTTTATCATTCTTCAATAAGAATTTAACAACTATTTAGAAGATCTTCATTTATTTGAAAATAGTGGTCGATATTTTTAAAAAAAAATTCAATATATTAAAAAAATATTTTTTTCCTTTATATTTTGCTTGAAATTCAGCAATACATATGAACTATATTTTACCATTAGGTCCATTACCCATATTGCTATATCAAAATCGTTTCTTTTACCAGAGTATTCATTATTGATTTTTTGTAATTGGTTAGTTTTCCTGTTACACAAAAAATCATGAATACATTGAAACGAAAAGAAGCAGAGAAAGAAGATTACAAAGAAAACCTTAAACTACAGATCGGTGAAAGATCGAGCCTTGTTGCACAATATCCTTAAAGCATGTTCACCTTTTCTGGTGGTGCTTTGAGATTTCACCAATGTCTACTTCCCAAGATAGAACGATCTTTTGAGGGATGGTGACAACACCTTGTCTGAAGTCTCTCCCGGTGAACTGAAACGATGTTCGTACTCTTCACTTAAAATATGAACTATATCAAACAGAATCTCAGAGATTTTAGGGACTTTTCCTTTCAAAAATCTACATATCAAAGAGAGTTGGACCCTCTCTTTATATAGGCTCAAGCAAGGTAAACCATTAACGGAAGAAATGAATCAAAATTAAAACCATCAAACGTTTTTGAAAATGAATTAAAACCAAATAAAAAAAAACTTTAAAAACATAACATAAATTTCATTCACTCTTTAACAAAAATTCCAACAAATCCCCACATGAATGAAATTGATGCCCAAACATACAAGACCTCTCAAGTGATAGAGTACAACGATTGAAACCTGCATAGGGTAGGTAGGTGTTACCCTTTGAACCTTCCCTTGTAGAAGTACGTTTACTCTACTGACTAAATAGTTAGTAGACATGAAGTCCTTGAACCATTCTGTCATTTGTGTAGATGATGACATACCTCACACAAGAATCTTCCTAACATCTTCCAGTTCTCACTTTTATGTTCGTTTTGGCCCTGAACATGCGCCTAGTTCTGCAAGAGCTTAATAAGAATTGAACCATATTCAACTCCATTTGAAGCGGCCCTACTTCACCTTTAGATAGGTGATCTCCTAAATTAAGAGTAGCTCATGTTACTCTTTTCCAAGGCATAGAGATCATTAAAAGCATAGCTTAACCTTATTCTTATGAGCATCACTATTTCATCATAGGAATGGACAACGAAAAGATCCCCACATTAATCAAATCAAAGTCTTTACAATTTAGTTATCCCTTTGGAACCTAGATCTTGGGATCTCCACATGAGCATCACTATTTCTTCTTATGAGCATCACTATTTCATCATAGGAATGGACAACGGAAAGATCCCCACATTAATCAAATCAAAGTCTTTACAATTTAGTTATCCCTTTGGAACTCGTCTTAGGATCTCGATTAGCCGGAGTTAGGCATCCATTGTATTATTAACCATTGTGCATGGGCTTTGTCCCGATTCCCTCGATGATTTCTCAACTAACTCTACGCCCCAGTCTTTTGGTTACTTGAATCTGCTATGCTATCCTTAGATCTTACGCAATCTAGAAGTCTTGATCGAGTAGTTGTCTAATGGTGTTGTGTCTACGATGAATATGCCTAGACTTACCATTGTACATATTGTTACGTGACTCTACGATAAATGATTGACTGCCATGATATGCATATTGGAGGCACAAGTTTTGGCCATCTTGGAATATCCACTAGGAAGTGGCATAGCCATTCTACCTCTTCCCCATATTTGTCTAGTGCTATAAACTCATATTCCATGGTGGATCTGGCAATAACCGTTTGTTTTTAGGATTTCCATGAGACAATTACTCCTCTCAATGCGAATACATAACCACTTTGGGATTTTAAGTCTTTAACATTAGATATCCAATTAGAATCACTGGTTCTTCATCTTTTTTTTTTCTCCAAAGCATCAGGAGCATCTCTACTTCTTTAGAGATTATCTTAAATCCTCGTTTAGAGAGTTGATCTTCATTGTAGGGCATCCCATGTCAGCAATCTTGCCTTGGGCTTACAGTGCCCCCATTATCGATGATCGGAGTGAATCATGCATGCATTTCAGTAAAATTTCTATGTGCTTTCTCAATTGCATGATTCACATTCATATTCACTAATATTGCGCTAATCCCCTATACTATAATGTTTTATAGAACATGACGATATTGGAATAAAGGAAATATGATAGAAGAAGAACCAAGCGGAGAAAGCAACAAAGAAGTACAATAGTGATTGCCTCAAGTCTGTAATGTGGCTGACCCGTCTTTGTGGCATAGCGCCCGCGATGCGAGAGGGAGCCTGCGCTACGACGAGCACGAGATGCGGATTCTTGTTGCCTCAAGTGCGCCCAGGTGGCGGCTCCTTCGTCGCGGTATTGTGGATCTCCCTATTCCAAAACGGGAGCACTAAAAGTTCTGATTTTATGGGCCATTGATGGGCTCGGATTCCGAGGTATAAACAGGAAGCGATTTCGAGGAAAAAATGGGGGATTTGAGGCAAACTAAAGCCAAGGAGAGATGGATAGAGAGAGATTGGCAGAGACGCATTCCGAGAGATCGCAAAGACGGCTTCTTGATGCTGCTGCTGATTCGTTTTAATACTGAAAATCTTTGATGCCGTAATGAAAATCACTATAGACTAAACTTTTCTCTCTGAGGTTTTGTCAACCTGCTTAGCACCATTATGGATTAATACTTTAATTGTGGTTTATTTAATATCGATATGAATTTCTATGGTTGCTTTACTCACGAAATTAATCACATGTTGTGTTGTGTGGCATGTTAATGCTAAATTACGATGTCAGTGAAGATGACTTGTAGAGACATGGGTAAAGCAACGCTTGGTCAATCAGGGAATAGATATATCCTGCATTCCAAGTGTAGCATTAGGGTTTTTACATTCATGCATCTCGGAGTCAAGGGTCAAAGCAGAGATGCAATACACCCCACTATCGAGATAGGCAGATATATCTCGAGAGAGAATAGCTTGTTGGCGTGCTCAACATGCTAACATAAATCATATGGAATATTAAATAAATGCACTATCTAGGTAAAATCCATTAGATGTGGTAGGCGAAGGCAAAACCCTAGCTTTTCTCATTATTACCTTCAATAGAATTGTTAATATTGGGCTTTCTTTAAATCTGTTAATTTATTCATAATTCGCTATAAGACTAGATCCAAATATTGTTTAGGTCACTAAACCAGTACTTAGCACTCTTCTTTTCATGGGAACAACACTTGACTAGCCCCTACACTACATGAACTCGACGCGTATACTTGCGTGCACGAGTCTGCAATTTTTACCAATTTTCACACCACTTTAGTAGTGAGTTTTTGGCGCGCCCGTTATCGGGGCTTAGTGTTGATATTGTGGTGCCATAGATTGTACTTTAGATCAATTTTAGTTTATTAAGTTCTTTTTAATTATTAATTTTCTTTTTTTATATTATTCCTTGTTTTAGGTATTGTGCCTTATTTCATCTGTGATGTGACTTGGTCTCGGCTTCATACTTGTGAT
Organism: Tetrastigma voinierianum; assembly: GCA_016808115.1. Taxonomy (NCBI): domain Eukaryota; kingdom Viridiplantae; phylum Streptophyta; class Magnoliopsida; order Vitales; family Vitaceae; genus Tetrastigma; species Tetrastigma voinierianum. Next base: position 440,628 of record JAEQBH010002842.1, read on the forward strand.
TTTAGGAAAGCAATTAGTGTGCATGCAAAGACAAGATCGTAGAGAATTACTTCCATTCGATCCTGAACCAGAACGGACATCACATCGATTCTGTGAGAAGCCTACATGACGATTTGAAATCATGCAGAATCAAGAGGATGAAGGACGGTTCCAAGAAAGGAATGAACCACAGGTGGATCAGAATGGACAGAATTATAGAGATCAGGCCACCTGATCATTTGTATTGCCTGATAATCTGCATTTGCTACTTGAGGAGTTCGCCTTGCCACCTATAGTTGTTCAATTAGCCATACGACGAGCACCCATTCAAGCGAACAACTTTGAGCTGAAAGGAGTAACTCTTCAAGTACTCCACAATATACAGTTTCATGGGTTGCCTAGTGAGAACCCGAATGCACATCTGATAAGTTTCATTTAAGTCTGTTATACAGTTAAGTATAATGGAGTAACAGAAGAAGCTCTCAGATTGCATCTGTTCCCACTGTTACTTAACAACCACAACCGAGCTAAGCATTGGTTAACTAGCTAACCATTTGATTCCATTACCTCATGGAATGACTTAGTGCAGAAATTACTGACCAAATTTTTCCCACCCACAAAGATCACACAGCTGGTGCAAGAAATTAACAAATTCAGACAATTCGAAGGGGAGAACTTGGCCAAGGCCTGGGAGAGATTTCATGGATTACTGAGGAGATGCCCACATCACAGGTTAACTAGGTGGATGCAAGTGCATACGTTTTAACGGTTTAAGCGATTCAGCTAGGACAATCATCGATGCCTCTACAGGAGGCGCCCTGATGAAAAAGACTACAAATCAAGCTTATGAGATATTAGAAGATATAGCTACTAATTCTAATCAGTGGCCTCGAGATAGATCAGCACCTAGGAAGTCCTTAGCGAGCGCAGACACGGAAGTTCTCGATGGCACAGTAAAGCCATGTCGCACGATTAACTACTTGACTATAAACCTTGAGTCACGATGAATATGATTGAGAATAATCAGGATGTTGCAAGTCTTGTGGAGAGTCAACAAATTTATGGATTGTCGATCGAGGCAAATGACGGTAAAACCTCAGTATGTGAATCGACCTGTCGACAACAACAAGGGCCAGAGTATGGGTAATACATATCGAGCAGTACCATAATCAAAATCGGGAGGTAGATCGGGGCGGGGTTGAAGTGGCAGGAGCATCAGAGCAACCATAATTATGGCTGGAGGAACAACCAAAATAGTATGCCTCCACTTTAAGCTGACGGCGCCACACGAGAAGAAAGTGGATTTGGAAGAAGCATAGCTCATATGATGACACCCTTAGCACATTTATGAATGGGGCAGAGGCCGCGTTCTAAAATCGGGGCTCGGCAACTACAAAACCAATCCACACAACTCACAGATCAAGGGGCCTTCGAAGCACGGAAGTGTAAATAGGCCAAATGGATTGTTGGTGAGGGGCGGCATGGATTAGTACCTGGCAACTGGGTGGGCAGAGGCGAGAAGGTAATGACATGTTAAAGTTGTCACGTTGAGGAAGTGGCGGAGAATTAAACGTGCAGGTAGCCACTAGTGATAGGAGAGGTAAGGCAAGGCGACTAACCCCGGACCGGTCGGATGACAAGATAGAAAGGCTTGACCACAAGAAAAAGTATGTGGAAGAAGAAACTGAGGCTAAAGATCGACCAACCTCGATTGAAACCACTGTCCCAATTTCGTACCCTCACCGCCTGAAGAAGAATAAATTGGACAAGTAATTCACAAAGTCTATAGATGTGTTCAAGAAACGGCATATTAACATTCCATTTACTGATGCATTAGAACAGATGCCCAGTTATGTAAAATTCATGAAGGATATATGTCAAAGAAAAGAAGATTGTCGGATTTCGAGACAGTGAATCTCACCAAGGAATGTAGTGCCATCCTTTAAAGGAAACTGCCACTGAAGTTGAAAGACCCAAGCAATTTTACTATTCCTTGTACCATTGAGAACTCCATCTTTGAGAGGGCCTTGTGTGACTTGGGACCTAGTATAAACCTCATGCCGTTATCCATATTCAGACGATTGGGATTAGGTGAAGCTCGCCCAACTACAATCACACTCCAGTTAGCAGACAGGTCACTAAAACATCCTAGGGGGGTGATAGAAGACGTTCTAGTAAAGGTGGACAAATTTATCTTCCCGGTATATTTCATCATTCTAGACATGGAGGAAGATAAAGAAATACCCATAATATTAGGTTGACCCTTTTTGGCTACTGGCAGAGTAATGATTAATGTGTAGCGGGGAGAGTTGAAATTGAGAGTACATGATGATGAGATCAAGTTCAATGTGTTTGGGCGGTGGGGCGTCCGTGATGACACGTGCCTGATAGAAACCGTGGAGCTATGAATTAATGCAGCCAAAGTGGTCCCATTGACCCTTTGGAGACTATCCTAGTGCAGTGAATCCACCTGCAAAGGCGGGAAGAGGTCGAAGTATGTGAAATGCATGGACTCCTTTGTAGCGCATTCCGGCCAGGCAGATTAAGCGAATCCGAACTGAAATGCAGGTTGCTCTAATGTCACTCGATAACCTTATCAAAATCATTTATCAAAAACCGTCGTAGCGTTATGCTGATTGGCATAAAATCCTTTTCAAATATGCAGAAGTGTTTTTAAAGAGGTAAGCCCATTTCATTTCATTCATGCAAAAGTACAATTACTATAAAGGCATAGCAAGCCTTTTCAAATGATTTACAAAATAGATATTCAAAGTTGAAATTGTTTTACAAAATATCAATCATTCCGAAATGGAGTAGTACATATGTGGGCATACTCCGCAATTCTTTCTCTATGACTCTACGCTCCACGATATTACCTTGGTTCCATTGTCAATCACTATCAATCACTTGGTACCTGCGCATTGATAAAAACAATACGCTAAGCATTTTCATGCTTAATTGGTTCTATCTGATTCCATTCTTCCTCTCGATTAAGTGAATCATCTTGATTTTGCACCAAACTAATACTTTAAGTATTTTGGATGATCCAATGTCAATGCAATACATATACTTATTTCATATACAATCATTTATGGTTCATTGATCATCCCAAATATACACTTTCATATGTTATAAATCATTTATAACCAAATCATGCATTTCACAATGCTCCTTTTAATTCAATTGCAATCATGCTTTTCAATACCAATATGTCTACAATTCAATATCAATTCAGTTCTGCCCTTAACGAATTTAACCTATGTTTTCGGTATTCAGGATATCGGAATCACCGGCACCGTCCCGCTAGATACCGAGGCGATAAAAACATTTGTTTTATCTGATATGAATTAGCAAGGCTGGCGGCTAGTTATTAAATCAATCGATGAGCACTCACAGTACTATCGCTAAGGCCTGGCAGTGAGGTGACACATCAATACATTTGTTCGCAATCCTGCTAATTTGACTCTTATTGGTATACCAATCTATCCTTAATGTGAATTAAACGATTAACATTCTATTAAGGGCGTTCAAATCATTTATAGACAAATACAGTACAATATATACATTTATATAAACAATTCATTTTCAATAATCATGCAATTTTCATATGCAAACATTTCACAATCATTTGCCTCAAATCAATTAAAACAAATTAATATGTTTTTCTTATGTATTTAGAACAAGCATTTCAAATATGGAAATGAGAATAGGAGAAGATAGAACAAACATTTCAAATTTTGAAACAAGAATAAGAAAAGGTAGAACAAACCAATCCTTCTCTTTCTTTTTGCCTTGCCGTCAATCACGATTCTAGGTTAGGTGATCCTCACTGGTCCCTAGCAAATCACACACATCATATTTAGTGAACTAGCACTAATCACACTTAACGAATATCACCGAGGCGAAGCAAAACTTCGCCGAGGTGACTAGGTACGGTACATTTTTCACTTAATTTCATTCCTATATGGACCCCCATTAATCATTTATTAGGGTTCCTAAACAATCGGTCTACGAATATGAGGCTTTCAGAACAAAATCCGAAAATTTTTGCCTCTATGAACAGTGCCTTCGCCAAGGCGAAGCGCCATATGGCGTGTAGGCGGCGCATAGCGAACAGAGCCTTTACGGCCCCTCGGCCATACAGCGAAGGCACGATTTTACTTGATTTTCTCTTAATCATTTTAGGTTTTCTTCGAAAATCACTCAAAAACTCAAAACAAATTATGGAAAACTCTCTCCCAAAGGCATTTTAATATTATCTAAACCAACCATGAGGCCTTGAAACCCATGGATGGATTAAGGTTTTCTAATCGAATATCATTTAAAGAAATCTAGGAGTTTGTGTAATGCCTTAAATCACTTTGCACTTGAAGCCTTAGCTTCCTTCTTCGCGCCTTCCTCATGCGAGATCTTGCATAAACATGGAGGATTCAAACCAATCTCCAACATTTCCCAAAACCTAGCTCCTCTCTCTCTTGTTTCCAACCATGTACGGCACTTGTGGGAAGTTTCTAAGGCAAATGTGGTCTAATACCACTTATCCACTACAAGGCCATGTTTGGCACATCAATAAATCCATTTCTCATTTTTGGCAATTTTCTCACTTATTGGATTTTCATTTCACTTTCGTTATCATATATTCACATTAGCATTTAGCTATCATTTGGCCATGGTCCTCATTTTACAAATTTCAAAGGTGCTCTTTTCGCAGGTTTATTTAGGGTTCAATCAATTTCTCATTTTAGCATATAATACTTAATCATATGCTCACATTTTCATTTCACATTTATCATTTTCACAGTTTAATAATTTATCAGTTTTCCCGAAAAAACCCAAGTTTGGCTCAATTCATACCCAGAATATATATAATAAAATTATTATAAAAATTCTAGGGTATTTTTAGGGCGTTACACCTTTCAGCCTAATAGAAGGAAATACTACAAACCCCAAGGCGAAATTGCTCAAACGTCTGTTCCATCCTTCGAACAACCACCCAAGATGGAAAAAAAGCCACTACCTAGTCATTTGAGGTATGCTTATCTTAGGGATGCCTCCATTCTGGTGGTATTTGACATCCACGCGGTAGTAGAAGAAGATAAGTTATTGAGAGTACTTAGGGATCACAAGGATGTGCTTGGTTGGTCTCTAGCTGATTTAAAGGGGTTTCGCCCTTCTATGTGTATGCATCGAATTATGCTAGAAGATGTTCATAAGCCTTCAGTGGAAGCACAGAGGAGGGTTTGAATCCAGCCACTGAAAGAAGTGATGCAAAGTACAGAGTGGCTGAATAGGGTTGTTTTATCCTATTTCGGCGGTGCATGGGTGAGTGCAGTACCACGAGTTATGCCTAAAGGAAGGAACAACGATGATAAAGGCGAGAGAATAATATATTGCTACCTTCGAGCTAGTCACGGGTTGGAGGAATTTACGTGACTATCGAAAATTGGACCAGGCTACGAAATACCATTTTCCATTGCCATTTCTAGATCAGATGTTAGATAGGCTGGCAGGGTATGAATATTATTGTTTCTTGGATGAATATTAGGCCCTGATCGATAATATAGCCTCTCGAGAGGGATCAAGAGAAGGCGGCGTTCACTTGCCCTTATGGTATATTCGCATTTAGGCGGATGCCCTTTGGGCTGTGCAATGCACGAGCACATTTGACGTTGTATGATGGTCATATTCTCAAATATGGTTGAAAGAAACCAATTGAGGTGTTCATGGGCCAATTTTGATGAGAACTCCTTTGACTATTGTCTGGAAAGCACGAGAGTCGATTGCTTGTTAGATGTGAAAGACCCGATCTTGTCTTTGAATTGAAGTGGCACTTTATATGTCTGAGGCATAATGTGACCTTGGATTTGAAAGAGGAATAGAGGTCAATAAAGCTAAGATTGAGGCAATAGAGAAACTTCACCTGCTGTCAGCGATGAAATGCATAAGGAGCTTTCTAGGACACGCGGGGTTCTATAGGCGGTTCATAAAAGATTTTTCTCGAATTGCAAAGCCTTTGTCCAATTTTCTAGTTCAAGGGACACCATTTGATTTTGATGAGCAATATGTACAAGCTTTTTCAATCCTGAAAGATAAATTGGTATCGGCCCCCATAGTTGTAACTTTTTGATTGGGACCTCGTTTGAGCTATTAATGCGCTAGTGACTATGTGATCGAAGCGTGCTAGAGCCCGAGAAAGAGATAGGATATTTCGGGTTATCCACTATGCTAGCCCGGTTTGAATGATGCCCAGCTGAATTATGCCACCACTGAAAAAGAGCTATTAGCCATTGTTTTCGTCGTTGATAAATTTAAGCCCTACTTGATTGGCAAGAAGGTCATAGTGCACATTGACCACTCAGCCATAAAGTACCTAATGAAAAAAAATGATGCAAAACCTAAACTAATACAGTGGGTGCTCCTATTGAAAGAATTTGACCTAGAAATCAAGGATAAGAAGGGAACAGAGAACCTAGTCGCACACCATTTGTCACGATTAGAAGGGCCTAGAGACGAGGTACAGGTTAATGATGATTTCCCAAATGGGCAGCTTTTAGTAATTGGAGACACAAAGATCGTTCCATGGTTTGCCGATTATGTGAATTACTTAGTATTAAGGTTACCCCACGGGTTTAGCTACCGACGAGAAGAAGAGGTTCTTTGCACATTGGAGCTTTTCTATTGGGAAAGAGCCTATTTTGTACAAACATTGTCTGCTGAATCAAGTTAGAAGCGATGTGTGCGGAAGATGAAATGGGTAGTATTCTAAATCACTACCACCTTGTATCAGAGTGGAGGACACTTTGGAGACGGAAGGGCGCTGACATCAAGGTACTTTGTCAAGATTCTACTGGCCTAGCTTGTTCAAGGATGCGCACCAGTTTGTATCTACCTGTGATAAGTGCCAAAGAATGGGCAACATTTCCAAACGGGATGAACCACCCATGCACACAATTTTAGAAGTTGAGTTGTTTGACTTGTGGGGGATGGATTTCATAGGTATGTTTCCCTCTTCATTCGGTAACTTGTATATTCTCCTCGTCGTGGACTATTGATTCGTGCCACAGTAGGTATGCGGAATCAACAAAATTTATAACCTAAAACTCCTACTGCCGTAGCAAAGCTACTGCATTATAGTGGCTCTAGGGTCGAACACAGGGATGGGTTTTCTTCTTGTAAATGATTTGTAGTTGGCTCAAAATGGTGAATTTCAATTTGGATTTTGGGTTGTCATAAAAATAGTGGGTTTTGTTGGTGTAAACTGAAAGTAAAACAAGTAAAAATATAAAATAGAACTCCTTGAAGTGTTAGGTCATTGAGTTTGTATTCCTAGGGCAACTGAGGGTTTCCAGGGTCCTTTCCTCGCGTTGGGGAGGATGACCTATAGTGATCTCTGAACCGGATCTTCATTTAGCTATAAAAACTAACTCTTATTAAATCTCTCTAAAAATGGCATTCACTGGCCATTAATGTTCTCAATCAGTGAAAACAAGTCTCCTTGACTCACATTACAATGGCTAATAAATGGTAACTAATGAACATCAAGATCTAGTAATAAGCATCAAGTGAGCACTTAAAGATTACCAAATGCTGGAACATTCAACATGAATCGAAGGGATCTAAACCTAGAGTTAAAAGGAGAACACAAATGACACTAAGTACCTGCGTGAAAAACGTGGAACCCTCAGCCTGCCTCAGGATCCCTCACCCAGTGTCCCTCTACTTCAAGGAGGAAAGGTTTCTAGCCATTACATCCGCCGAGTTGTCATCATACTTGGTTGTTTAGCATCCGGGAAAGTCTGAAAAAAGAAAGAAAATGAAGAAAGAAGAACAAGCGGGAGGCGAAAGCTTCGAATCAAAATTTTATTAATGAAGGAGATGCCTTATAGTGCTTGGCCTGGGGGCTTTTATAGACAACCCCTCATACAAAATACCAAAAAACCAAAAGAAAATACTATTACAATGGGGCAAATTAGGAAGAAAGCCAAAAAGATGACCAACATAAGTCAAAAAGTCAACATAAACATGAATAGTGCACAGGAAAGGCAATCTCGCGACCGCGAAATTCTCCGGCTCTTCTCTTCCGTCTTCGCCTCCTTCTTTCCTTCCACTCACCCATACGTCGCGTAGTTCGACTCCTCGAATCTTCATGCTTGATCCGATCACAACTCTGTAAGACACTCTCTTGCAAAACTATAAAAATTAGCCACAAATGCACCGGTGAATAACCGGACCTTAATGTGAAAAATCGAGTTAATTCATCGATTAGTACACAAAAACGCTCAAACCCATAATAATAGGGCTCAAAATAGCACTTTTGTGCACTAATCAACCACGCTCCAACGGGTGGAAGCAATACCAAACACACCACGATGCTCTTCGCCGTGTAATCGGTTCCTCCTTCGCCCGCCATTTTCACACACTGCTTCTAAGACACCACTTCCAGCATTGACCACACGGCTGCATCTCATTTCTCGTGACAAAGCGCTGATGCTATTGTAAAATATGGTGTGCGTATCGCACTTCACCTCTCGCTACCACCCGCAAATGGATAGGCCGAGGTGTCAATCGAGATAAAGTCCATTATGGAGAAAATGCCAATAGTTCGGCAGCATCTGGTCAAAGAAGATTGATTATGCACTGTGGGCATACAAGACACACATTTTAAAAACCCCATCGGGTATGTCGCCATTCCGAATTAGTCTGTGGAAAGCCCGCCATTTTCCAGCGGAATTAACATAGAGTACCGAAACTAGGCTTCGAACATGGATAAGAAGGTGGGCTTCCTGGAGAGAAGCGGATGCTACAACTGAGTGAATTAGATGAATTCCGCAATGAGGCCTATGAGAATGCTCGAATGTATAAGGAAAAGTCGAAATCTTGGCATGACAAACATATTATAAGGAAAGAGTTTGAGTCGAGTCAACAAGTCTGCTGTTCACCCTAGGGTCGAAAACTCTTCCCCTCGAAAGTCAAGGTCAAAATGGTCACGCCGCTCACGTAGTTCAAGTATTTCCTTATGGAGGGGTTGAGATAATGCATCCAGAGAAGGGACAGTTCAAAGTTAATGCCCAGAGATTGAAACCCTACTTTGGAGGAGAATTCCATGCAGGAAGACAGGCCACCATTCTAAGAACACTTGGAGAAGGACAGTAAGAGTGTGACTGGTCACCACCGCCCGCTTATTTTCTCCTGGGGCCTCCGTCTCAGACGTCGGGCAGAATGTCGAGCTAACCACATTAAACATAGCACTTCTTGGGAGGCAACCCAAGTATTATGAGATCCCCTTCCCCTTTGAACTTGCATTATTTTTCGGCTCCTTTAATTGCTCTTTCGCATATATTTTCTCGCTGGACTTTCCTTTTTGTTTTTTTGTTTTTAATGAGTTTGTGAGTTTTTCAGGGATACCAAAGGGTGCAAGCACACTCACTAAGGGATTTACATGTTCATTAGAGTGTGAGAGGGCAAAAATTCGCGTTTTAAAAAATAGAAAATCCTTGTTCCATACTTCTCTCGGTCCGCAAAAGAGCGTAGAACTCTACTCCACAAGGTAGGGCAAAACATAAAATTTTTATTGTCTAATCTCAAAGAGATACCCAGCATGTAGAATCCTACTCGCCGCAAGGCCACCCTTTTTCCACTTTGGGTATGCAAAGAAGAAAGACCTACGCCGTCAAGGTGACCCGCTCTTCGCCGCACGTAGATCCTTCGCCGCTACATGCAAAAATATTTTGAACTCCTTAAATATAAAAATGATTTTCATTTTCCCTCCACACAACTTTTGGTTGCCCTTTTTCTCTTCCTTTCTCGTTTTTTGTTGTTTTTGCATATATGTAATCTCTAAATCACCTCCATGGCTCCTGCAGAAGTCCACCCTAAATCTAAACGACAGCTGAATGCCTCCACCTCGGCATCACCCTCCTCCGGAAGATCCACATTGTCTGCTTCTCGAGGCCGAGAGCGATCTATCATGAGTGGTTGTTCAACCGCTCGTTCGTCCCAGAACGTGGTTTCCCCACTTCCAATGCATTCTTCAACTTCAATATCTAGAACCTGAGGCCGGCGCATCTATGCACCCTTATGCCCCGAGAGTGGCCCCGCAGAGTGAGAGTTCCACTCAACCCTGCTTCTTCAAAGTCGACACCACCGTCTTCGTCTAAGGCAAGTGGGTCGAGTTTGGTGCCCAGGTCATCAACCGGATCTACTACCTGATGGATGATGATAGTACGGAGTATAGGGCTCTATTTGCTGACATAGATTATGGTGCGCTTGATGCGTAGCCACCATCACTGGCGTGGAAAACGCCAACCATCGGATGGGTGATTTCACCACTTTTCGATGTGCACTCCTTCATGCCCATGCCAAGGTCTAGTATAATTCTTTATGTGTTAAACTGGTCACACCCCCCCGTATCTTAGTACAGTTACGAAGGATAAGAAGATCCTCCTTACACCAGCATGACCATGGGTTCCACTTGACATCTGGTCCCAATATCGAGCGGGTTGATTGAAATGGACCTACGGGAGATACCCGGGGTCCCCCATACAGTCCCACTAATTACGTCATATAGACCGGTCGAGGTGCCGATGTTGACTTTTGAGGAGAAGGGGCGAAGCAATACCACCCAAACCACTCCGCCTAAGGTAAAGTTCGACCGAGCGTATTTAGATGAGGGAGATCGAAATCGAGACAGCCACTACCCACACCTGGGCGTAAAAGCGAATCCCTCGAGGACGGTGACCTCGAGGTCCCTCCACACCATCCCCAGCGCACCAGGAGTCCGCGCCGCCAATACCCGCTTGATCGCCTATCGGATAGAGTCTCGTGGAGCAATGCCGCTCAGTCGTGGACAAATGCCACCGAGCCCCAGATGGCCACCATTCGCGCCGCCTAGACCTTATCATCACAAAGAATTGCCTCAAATTCTCCTCTCTTTTCACAACAGACCGCCACCCGCACCAATTTCCACCTTCTAGTAGAGATTCTCCGGATCGCATCTCGGTCTTTATTTTCTTTATTGTCATTGAGGACACCAAGCGCCTTTAATTTTGGGGGTGTATGTGTGGGTATATGGGTTGGCTCTGTTTTTTTTTGTTTTTTTGTTTTTCTAGGTTGGCTCAGTTTTATTTTGTTTTTTTTTTTTTTATCTTTGCATGTATAGGTTTTTGTCTATTTTAGTTTGTTTTGGTTGGTTTAGTTTGTTTTAGCATGTTTAAAGAACGAGCCTTGTCCTTATGTACTAACATATTTGCATTTGGCAATATTATGATACGGTGATTTCTAATTGTTTCTAACAGCTCTCACTCAATGACCATGATTACAAAAGGAGCCACAAGAACAAGCAGTAAGCCCGTGTTTTTAATTGTAAATAGTGGAACTCCAAGGTTGTCAAGCTGACAATCGACTGCGCTTGTATAAAGTTGAGAATAGCCATGTCTGGCCGCCCCTTTTAGATCTCAAGAAATCAATTCCCGAAGTAGGCTATCGTGCGCACACACACGTGATCTCCGAGGTATGCTCTGACTCCAGACTCACCATGCAAGAGTTCTACGAACCTTGGGAAGTTAAACACCTAAGTGTTGGGACACCTTAGAAAAAGAGGATCGCCTTTGAGCCCCAAATATATTTAAATAATAATAATAATAATAATAATAAAATAAAAAATAAAAATAAATTACAAAAAATAAAAAAAATAAAAGGACATGGTATGGTTTGGAATACGCTAATCACCTAATCGAACCCGCACGCCGAGGGGCTTTTCAGCCTAATGCCCCGAGCCAACCGGCCGAAGAGCCATTGACTTCACTCGCCTGCTATATCGGGATGCGTGAGGATGGATGATTTCACCGCTAGACCCTGCTCGTTATGTTCAGTGGTGAAGTTCTAGAGGAACTGAATGCCCGAAGTTCTTAACTAACTGTGGAGTCACCAATGGATCCTCATGTTATAGGGAACCTCACCTAAACCCCCGGGGTACTAGTACTCTTCCAAGTTTTTCTTAGAGTTAATTCCCTCAGAGTAGTTTCAAAGGACAAATTGGCATGCTCTCATCCTTCATGTTAAGCTATTCAAAATATGCCAGCACCAAGCTCTGGGGGGGCACTCAAGTCGAACTACTGAAGATCATGCCTCAACCACTTAAACCCTCGGGAAAGGTTATCGAGCCGCTGGTGCCGTGGGCTCACCTCGCTTGTCAACCGAGACCGACCCAAATAAGGTATACCTTGAAAGTTGAACAACAACCTAGGTAGTCCCTAGATCTTGGGAACTAGTTCATGTTAACTTTTCCTTACCGGTATCATCATGTGTACTGGTGATCCATATTTGTCTGCTGTTAGCTTCTCACTTTATTCCCTTTGCATGCCCTGTTGATAGTCTCCACTTTGAGCTGGGGACAAGCAAAGGAAGCTAAGCTCGGGCTCTCGATTTCCTGAGTGGAATCATGCATGCATTTTAGCAAAATTTATGCTTCTATAGCCTGAATTACATGATTCACATTCATATTCACTAATATTGCTTTAACCCTCATACTTATAATGTTTTATGTGAACACGGCGATATTGAATAAAGAAAGCTAACAATAGAAGGACAGAAAGGAAACCAAAGCATAGATGGAAGCAACAAAGAAGATGAAGTGGTGATTGCCTTCGCACGCGAGCGGCCGAGGAAACCCACGCATAGAAGACTGGAGTGTAGCGCCTGGTGTGGCTTTACACCGCAAAGAACCTAATGCCATAATTCTAATCGCTTCGTGTATCGCCGCGGCGAAGCCTTTGTCGCAAAGATAGCTTGTCTCCCATTCCAAAACGGGGAGCACAAAGCTCGATTCTCACAATGATAACTCGATTCCAGGTAAAAGGCAGCGTATCAGTAAAAGGGGGGATTTGGAAAGTAATCAAGACAAGGAAAGATGATAGAGCAGAGCTTAGCATGACGCGAGTTCCAAGAGATTCATAAGATGGTTTCTTCAAGATTTTTCTCCCGCCGATTCGTGTAATGACAGCACCTTTCAGTCTCAGAATGAAAATCTACTATGAACTAACTTTTCTCTTAGGGTTTGGCTTAACCCTAACTCGGTTACCACATGGATTAATACTTTAATTTTTGGTTTTATATCATCGATATGAATTTCTATGGTCGCTTTACTCCCAAAATTAAATCACATGTTATTTCGCCACCAAGCATGCTAATGCTAGGAGTATGATATAGAGAGAAGATGACTAGTAGGGACATGGGTAAAGCAACGCTTGGTCAATCAGGGAATAGAGCATTCCAAGTGTAGCATTAGGGTTTTCACATTCATGCATCTCGGAGTCAAGGGGTCGAAGTAGAGATGCAATACACCCCATTAGCGAGATAGACAGTTATATCTCGAGAGAGAATAGCTTGTAAGCATGATCAACCCGCTAACATAAATCATATGGAATATTAAATAAATGCACTATCTAGGTAAAATCCATTAGATGTAGTAGGCGAAGGCAAAACCCTAGCTTTTCTCATTATTACCTTAAATTGAATTGTTAATATTAGGCTTTCTTTAATTCTGTTAATTTATTCATAATTTGCTATAAGACTGAATCCAAATATTGTCTAGGTCACTAAACCAGTACTTAGCACTCTTCTCTTCATGGGAACGACACTTAACTAGCCAATACACTACGTGAACTTGACGCATACACTTGAGCGCACGGGTCTACAATTTTTACCAATTTTCACACACACACTTTCAGCCCGTCAATCGAGTATTTCATTTTCATCGTAGCCTTAAGTTTATGTCATTTTAGACTAGGTTTTGTTTCTCTTTTTTTTCTTTTGTTTTCTTCTTTTTTTTTTTTTTTTTTTTTTTTTTTTTTTGCTCATTGTGATCCTCACATTTCTCCCATTTCTACCTTTTTTTTTTTTTAGATTTTGGTTAGCTTGACTTCACCCTGTTTCTCATTCATATCCTAGGTTTAGTTGAGTTTTTTGCACATCCTTATTTTCTTCCCTCAATAGTAGACCCTTTTGACCATTTTGGACTTCTTTTGAGTTTCTCGTTGAGTCAAACTTACCTTGAGTCTCGAGCGGTTATCTCTTCTTAGGTTTTGGTGTCTTCATATAGTGAGTTTAGATTCCCCTTTATGCGTGTTTGTTAGTTTATTCCTCGGTGGTCCAACTATCACTCGATTTTGACATCAATTCTTGGGCCACTTTTGGAGACCATTTGAAGGGAGTCTAGACTCACATTATGACTTTAGTGGCTTAGATTTTTTTTTTTCCTTTTGTTGCTTGCTTTTGGAGTGTTTTTAAAGGCCCTTTGGTTTTTTTGCTTTGAGTGAGCTTGTGTTCATCTTGGATACTTTGTGGCTTCCAGCCGACAGCCACCCCCTGCTTCACTAACTTTTCACACTTTCACTTCATTCCATTGTTCACATTCGTTGTACGCATGAACTCTATCGAAGAGAGGCATATTTGTAGACCACAAATTTTGGCAAGGTTTAGATTTCTCTTTTTTTATTTTTTATTTTCTTTTTTTTATTTTAATTTATTTTAATTGATTTTACCATATTTGAGTCTTTGGGATTTGATTTTATTAGAATTTATTAGGGAAAGAAGGATTTTTATTTTAGGAGGGAGAAAAGGAGGAGGATGGAGGGAGAGGAGGAGAACAAAAGGGAGGAAGGACAATCAAAAGAGAGAGGAGATCTTCGTTTTGGAGGCCGGGGAGAAGAAGCAATTGCAAGGGAAGAAGAGAAAGGGGTTCAGAGCAAATGAGAGGGAAAAGGCTGGAGTGTCGGTATGTTTTTTTGAGTTTTGATATCTCTTTTCTTTACCATATTGTTGGATTCGTGTTTTAGACTAATCCTTGTGGTTTCATTCTTTGCTTCTTTTATTTCGAGACTAGATGAATAGTTGCAAACTATTGTGCATGAAATTAGGGGTTGTGATCCTCATTAAATCCTTGCTGTTTCACTTTCTATTTGTGATCTCGATAACACAGATACCGGGTTGTAGTAATTCTTGTTGTGTTCTATTTGTATTCTATTTGCTATCTGAATATGGATATGTCACTGCTTTCTTCAGTGGTAATGTTTGGAATGGTGGATAAGCTTTTCTTCTTATTTTCTTTACTACTGCAATCATCTGTACAAAAAAGTTTAGGTTCTTAGACCTTTTGTCAGGTTGTTTACTTTTTTTATTTTTTTTTATTTTTAACTTTCATGTCAACTTCTAGATTTTCACGCAATAGAGTTTTGTTAGTTTTGTTTTTTATTATTAACATTTTTTTGAGACATTAATATTAACATTTTAGATTACTGCCCTACTACCCATGATTTTTATTACTATCATTATTATTATTATTTTGAACTAATTATTATTATTTATTATTGGTTACAACTAATTTAGACTTCCTTTTTAGATTCCTACCCAGCTATATGATTTGCTTATACGCCTTATTTATTTACAATCATAATTTTTCCCTCCACTATATTCTCCACTTACTATTATAATTTTCTCAACACTTGTTTTTCCATCATTTCTCAATACTTGTGTGAAGGAGACGTGCATGTCTCAAAGGCCATCAAGCCTATTTTCCCACCCACCTCTAATTCATTTTTTGTCTATTTATTTTCAAACCTAAGTTTTCTTTTATACACCTATTCTCAATGACCTTTTTTAGTTTATTTATTTCAAACCTTTAAGTTTATTTTTTTTATAAAATAATTTTATCAAGTTACAAACCCAGGAACACGTCAACCAGTAGGCTATAACTCCTCCTATGTCAAACATTGCAAGTTTCGAATAATATTTTTGATCTCCTAACTTCATATTTAATTTTGACTTTCCTTAGTGACAACTTTCAAATAAATATTATTATTATATAAAATCATTGCCTTTAACTAAAATTTTTTTTTCAAAAATAAAAAAAATTATAAAATTATTTACCTTAACTCTTTTAAAAACTCAAAATTAATTTTTTTCAAAAAAAAATTAAAAACCATTTTCTTTTAACTTTTTAAAACTTAAAAATCATGTTCTTTAATTTATTTTAAAAATCCAAAATCATTTTCATTAATTTCAAAAATATACAAAAAAATAATTTTATTTTATTTATAAAAAAAATAAAAAATAACCATTTTCTTGAATTTCTAAAAATTGAGAATCTTTTTCTTAACTTCAAAAATTTCTAAAAAAAAATTAAGAATAATTTTCTTCAACTTTTAAAATTCAAAAAAAAAAATCATTTTCCTTAACTTTGAAAATTCAAAAATAATTCTTTATTTTCAAAAGGAAAAAATTCATTTTCTTTAATTTCTTAAAAAAAAAAAATTTGGCAAAAGTCTTCTCATTTAACTTCAAAATTTTCAAAATTCATTTTTCTTAATTCTAAAAAACCAAAAATCATTTTCTTTAATTTCAAAATCAAGAATCATTTTCTTTAGCTTCAAAAATTTTTAAATCATTTTCTTTAATTACTAAAAAATAAAATAAAAATCATTTTCTCCAAAAAAAAATAATTTTCTTTAAATCTAGAAATTCTAAAATTATTTTCTTTAAATTTCACAAAAAAAAAAATCAAAATCCACTCTTCCTTTAATTTCCTTATCTCTCAATTCTTTTTTCAAACGTCCATATTTCAAATCCTTCATCTAAATTTTCCTAAAGTGATATTCTGTTTTCAAAAATCCCAAATTGAGTGTTTCTTTTCCAAAATTACTATTTCCTATCTTATTTCAAAATTTTCAAATGCACAATCAATTTTATAATTCCAATAAAATGGAACTTTGTGGAGTTGACTTGTATGCTAAATAAATGAGCCTCTGTGGGGAGTCCAACACCTCATGTATCCTTTACTAAATAATTTGACACTCTATTTATAATTTGATTTTCTATTTTAATTATAAATGTTTCTATATATGTTATGGGCTAACCATGTTTTCTCATGCTATCACTGTCGATTCGACACCAAGGTACATATTCTTTCACCTATTACTTTACTTGTTATTTGCTATTTGTTTGATGTACTTTTGTATATTATTGATTGTCCTATCTAAGATTCATAGTCAATAAATCACTACCACTTCCTAAACTCTCGACAGAGTGCCGACTTAGTAAGCTAGATGGTGCCACACAAATTACCGTATCTTCCAATACGTAATACGACCTTCACTCCTGACGCTGTTTTTCAGAGACTTGCTCTTTCTAAAATTGAGTCATACTATGATTTTTATTTCTTATTTTGTTTTCCCTCTTAAAAAATAAACAAAAATAAGTGACAACTCCAAACTATTTTTTAAATGGTTTTTAAAAAATAAAAAAATGAGTCTCCCCTTTTAGTAGGAAATGCATCTTAGCCAAAATGCAGTGTCCACAATAGGGTTTTATGATTATTTTTTTATGGTTATTTTATAATGATTTTTTCTTAATCTTATTATTTAGTAAAAAAAATTACAATAGAGGTTTATTATGTAAATAAAATAAAATTTACTTAAAATCATGTGATAGAGTATTATTGTCATTTTTTTTTTCATTTCAATCCCTAGTATTAGTAAACAATGGAATGGAAATAAACAATCATTTTCATGTAAGATTTGAAGAATCCCTTTCCATTCTTTTTTTTTTTAAAGGAATCCCTTTCCATTCTTTTTTTTGAAAGGAATCCATTTCCATTCTTATTTCCCGTGGAATGCAATCAATAATTCGATTCATCCTTAGTTTTTGAAAGGGATTCCTTTCAAAAAAAAAAAATGGAAATGGATAATTCAATTCTTGTTTCCCATAACAATGTACCTAACACATCATTGAACTAATATGATTAAGGACTCTCTCCTTACATCAATGCCTTCTTTCACAAAATTCCTCTTTGTATACTTAAGAATAAGATCCCCTCCTTCCCTAACAATAGCACCTGGACAAACTACCAAAATTTTACCCAATTAAACTCAATAAAAAAAATAAAAGAATAAAAAGAACTCAGGTATATATAAGAATGTTCTCTCCATAATGAGGATGACAATTTCATATGAACCCGATGAAGAATCTAATACCTTATTCAAATGGAGGAGGGTATGGAGGAACATTTAGACTCAATTAAATATTCGAATGTCGAGTTGAAGATTTTTTGGAATTCGAGGGATAGGGCGAATGCAGTATATCCCTCTTCATATATATATATATATATATATATATATATATATATATATATATATATATATATATATATATATATATATATACATATATTAAAAGCCTAAAGGTAAAAGCAAAACTAAGGGATTTTAACCTTTTCTATCACACCATAATAATTCTTATTACTATTATATGACAAATTATTTTAATATTCATGATTTTCCAAAACAAATCATTTCATAAATTGGAATAGGGTATGGGTACTCAATCCTCTGATAAATGTGGTAATGGGGATAAAAAATCTAAATCCAATGGGGATGTGGATGAGGATGAAGATGGGGATGGGGATAGAAATAATAAATGGAGATAGGAATGGGGAATCTAAAATCCTACCCAAATCTGACCCATTGCCATCCCTACTCCACAATAACACTCAATACCCATTGAAACTCCTAGACCTTTGAATCTTAAACTTCAACATTTATCTGGTATAAAGAGACACTTTGAAATGAATCCTACCTCCATATTTATCTTGGCGCTTCATTATTTGTTGCACTATCTCTTTGAAAATTTGACTTTATCCCGAACATTCTCTTCTTTAAATAATTTGCATTATCTGAAGTTTGTTGGAGTGATTTGACCACATCTACCGCTTGAGATAATGAGATATACTGGTTGGACTCTCAATCAAAAAGGCATACACATAGAGGAGTCCCAAACTGAGTGAAATTCTTCACCCGTTATGACTCTTGTTCGACCAAATCATGTGATAGAGTGATGCAAGGTCGAACAGTGATGGATGATCAAAAGGGTTAGAGAAGTTAAGATATTAGTTTATGGTATTTTCTTTATGGAGTGATGAAGACGCTATAATCAATTATGAAATAATTGATTGATAAGTCGATAGGATGATGAAGACGTCACAATCAATTATGGAATGATTGATTAATAAATCGGTGGGATAATGAAGAAGTCACAATTAATTGTGACAAGATTGATTAATAAGTCAATAGTAGAAGGATGGATACTTACTTTGCCACCCAAGGAATCCATTGAGGGATAAGAAGCCACGAACTCGTCATTCAAGGGAGTCTACTCAAAAGATAAGAGAACAAAAGATATATTTCGTCACCTAAGGAATCAACCAAGGGATAAGAAGCCACGAACTCGCCACTCAAGGGAATCCACCCAAGAGATAAGAGAACAAGAAAGAATTCTTAAAAAGAGAAACTTGAAGATATTATTAAACTCTGAATGAATAAAAGAGTACATTGGAGGGGTTTATATAGGCCCCTTATTTTCCTAATTCTAGTTGAAATAGGACTTTCATAATTAAAATCTCCTAATCCTAATTGAAATATGACTCCTAATTCTAATAAAACAGCTTATTGGAAATTAAATAAAAGCAACTCCTACTTTGACTAGGAAACTAAAATAACTCTTCTACTAACTAATAAGACTCTAACTCAAACAATGGCTTATAAAATACATAAAAATAAAAATATTGACTTAGGTAAAACTCTTCCTCAAACCTTGTCCACGACCATAACTCCTTCCAAGTCCATATAGAATTCCAAAAAAACCATTTTGATGATCCAAATGTTTTGCAACCTCTTGAATCCTAATCCAAATGTTTTGTAATCAAGGTCGAATTCCCAATAGTTGTTGCAAATGCTCCTGCATCAATCCCCCAATTTAATACAAGGATGGACCGTGATGGATGATCAAAGGGATTAGACAAGTTAAGGTATCGATTTATGGTATTTTCTTTATGGGGTGATGAAGACGCTATAATCAATTATGAAAGAATTCATTGATAGGTCAATGAAATGATGAAGGTGCCACAATCAATTATGGAATGATTGATTGATAAGTCGATGGGATAATGAAGACTCCACAATCAATTATGAAAAGATTGATTGATAAGTCGATAGTAGAAGGATAGATACTTACTTCGCCACCCAAGGAATCCACCGAGGAATAAGAAGCCACGAACTTGTCACTCAAGGGAATCCACCTAAGAGATAAGAGAACAAAAGGTATACTCTTTAAAAAGAGAAATTTGAAAATATTATTAAACTTCAAATGAATAAAAGAGTACATTAGAGGGGTTTATATAAGCCTCTTACTTTCCTAATTATAATTGAAATAGGTTTCTTGTAATTAAAGTCTCCTAATCCTAATGGAAATAATACTCCTATTTCTACTGAAACAACTTGATTGAAATTAAGTAAAAACAACTCCTACTTTGACTAGGAAACTAAAAAACCAACTCTTCTGCTAAATCAATAAGACTCCAACTCAAACTATGACTTATAAAATATATAAAAATAAAAATATTGACTTATGTAAACTCTTCCTCAAACCTTGGCCACGACCATAACTCCTTCCAAGTCTCTATTGAAGTCTAAAAAATCCATTTTAATAATCCAAATGTTTCGCAACCTATCAAATCTAAATCTTCTGTAATTAAGGCTACATTTTCAATAGTTGCTACAAATGCTCCTACATAAATCCCCCATAGTTGGAAAAAAAGACTTGCCCTCGAGTCTTCACCATGATAGGAACTCAAATGGGGTTGTAGTTGTTCTATAAGAATCTCAAGATCTGTAATACATTTCTGCTCTGCAATCTATGAACTACTTAAACCATGATTAGAATTCTAGTCCCCAACACCAAATCGCCTTTTAGCTTATGACCAGCCATCAAACCTTAAGCTCTAATACGAATTTTATGCAAGGTCGAAGCGTGATGGATGATCAAAGGGGTTAGAGAAGTTAAGATATTGGTTTATGGCATTTTCTTTATGGAGTGATGAAGAGGCCACCATCAATTATGAAGTAATTGATTGATAAGTTGATGGGATGATGAAGACTCCACAATCAATTATAGAAGGATTGATTGATAAGTCGATGAGATAACGAAGAGGCCACAATCAATTATGACAAGATTGATTGATAAGTCGATAGTAGAAGAATAGATACTTACTTACGTCGCCACCCATGGAATCCATCGAGGGATAAGAAGCCACGAACTAGCCACTCAACGGAATCCACCCAAGAGATAAGATAGCAAATTATGTACTTTGCCACCCAAGGAATCCACCAAGGGATTAGAAGCCACAAACACGCCACTCGAGGGAAACCACCCAAGAGATAACATAATAAGAGATAAATCTTAAAAATAGAAACTTGAAAATATTATTAAGTTTTGAAATGATAAAAGAGTACCTTGGAGGGGTTTATATAGGCCCCTTAATTTCCTAATTATAATTCAAATAGGTTTCTCAAAATTAAAGTCTCCTAATTTTAATTGAAATAAGACTCCTAATTTTGATAAAACAACTTGTTTGAAATTAAATAAAAACAACTCCTACTTTGACTTGGAAACTAAAAAACAACTTTTCTACTAAATTAATAAGACTCCAACTCAAACTAGGACATATAAAATACATAAAAATAAAAATGTTGACTTAGGTAAACTCTTCCTCAAACCTTGACCACGATCATAACTCCTTCCAAGTCCCTATTGAAATCTAAAAAATCCATTTTGATGATCCCATTGTTTCGTAACCTCTCAAATTTGAATCTTATGTAATTAAGGCTGAATTTTCAATAGTTGTTGCAAATGCTCCTATGTCATAGAGTCCTATTTCAAACGGAGACTCTTTACATGCGGCTGAGGCATGGTGCCGATTCACACCTCAGCCCGAAGGCTCGTAGTGCGAAAAGACATAAACCTTCCTTGTAACTAGATTGAGTCCAATTACCAAACACCTATTCAAAGTAATGCGCAACTTTCTATATCACCAATTCTCATATCCAAAATTCCATAGTAGCAAAATTTCTCTAACTCTCCACGACCATTACTCCTTCCAAGTCCCTATTGAAATCTAAAAAATCCATTTTGATGATCCCATTGTTTCGTAACCTCTCAAATTTGAATCTTATGTAATTAAGGCTGAATTTTCAATAGTTGTTGCAAATGCTCCTACGTCATAGAGTCCTATTTCAAGCAGACTCTTTCTATCACGGCTAGGGCATGACTGTCAATTCACACCTCAAGCCCGAAGGCTCGTAGTGCGAAAAGACATAAACCTTCCTTGTAACTAGATTGAGTCCAATTACCAAACACCTATTCAAAGTAATGCGCAACTTTCTATATCACCAATTCTCATATCCAAAATTCCATAGTAGCAAAAATTCTCTAACTCTCAACACTCATGTATGAATTAACAGAAATGACTCAAGACAAATATTCATATCCTTATAACCAACTCTGAGAACAAATAATCCAAATGAACATAGACTCATCAACTAAACAAGGTCTATAACGGATTTCAAAATCAAATTCCTAATAATTATATGATTCCTATCCTAATCAATCTCTCCTTGTCGAATTAAATGTACATGAAAAGATGTCAACAAATGGGAGTGAGCTTAAAGCTCAATAAGAAATACTAATACGGCTTCACGGATCAAAAGATTTTCAATCATATAATAAACATGAGATGTTTTTCATCAAAAAAATTTATTCAAAAATAAGCTGGAACATTCAAAAATTTTCCTTCAAAAGATTCTGAAATCAGCTTCATATCAAATTTTGATTCAAAAACTTTCATATCAAAGTCCAAAATCAAATGCACTTCAAATATATTTTTCTTTGGTCATAGGCGTATTTTTTATGTGTAGTAAGGATATGCGATAAAATATGTAATGAGTGCCTATTTGTAGTGCCCATATCAATAATATAGTGTCTGAGATGTACGGAATCGATCCACGAGAAAATGAGGGTTTACTAAATTGCAAAATTAAGAAAGTATTTCTCTAATATCCAAACTAACAATTGTGATAATAAAATTGAATATAAACTAAACTAATGAAATTTCTATCTAACAATTGAGATGCACAACTAGGGGATACCAAGAGATAATATAATTCTAGGGTATTTAGTACAATTGGACATTTCTATTATATCTAGATCAATATTCCACTCTATCATCTCATGAAAATGCTATCCAAGGCGATTCTTATCTATGGTTAGTTATAAGACTTTCTCAAGGTCAAATAACCTACCATTTAACACTAGGTTTCTTGCTTCTAAGTTCAACCCCAAGTGTTAAAGATGCATTAGGATCAAAGAACAACTAAGCCTCCTAAGTATTGCTAGTTTCTATATTATCCAAGTAATTAGGTTAACTCATCTATGTCTAATTTCTCACTCACTTCTATAATCTCATGAGAAACCACTCTCCATATTGAGATTAGCTAGAAATCAATATGTAAATAGCAACCAAGCATGAATTAATAGATATACAATCACAAAAAGACAATAGAAATAGGGAAATCAACCATTAGAAATAAGATCCATGTCCAAAATACAACCAAAACTCAAGATCTACAAATTTAAAGCATGATAGAGGTTTGATACATCATAAACTTAGGATAAAACATGAGAAAAGAGAAAGAAGAAACTCTAATGATCAAAATGATGGTGATTCTCGGATTTTCTTTCACAAATCTCATGATCTTCTCCCAAATCTTCAAAAACAGCTCCAAACCTCCTCTTTGGTCCCCAAAGTGGTGGACAAAAGTCCCCGCTGTCGAGCCACTAGTCGACTCACTCCTTATCCTTAAGGTTTGAGCTTTAAAATCCTTAATTCTAGGCTCAAAATGGGCTAAAAATCAACCAAAAAACAACCCCGAACGTCGCGAAGTCGTGATGTCAAGCTCCTGCAATTTACTCTACAATAACGTCACGTTGTTTGTAGCTCCTGTTTTTGCATGTCGACTGTAAGACAGCCTTTGTCATCTAGAGAAGCTTGATTTGGGCGATCTTGGACTCGTTGGAAAGCTTAGAGAGTGTAGAATCTATATATGGCCAGAAAGAACACTTTAGAAAAAATGATAAAGACTTAAGTTACAAAATGCTCCAACTGGTCACTTTTGAGCTCTCTTCTCTTCTTCCTTAAACTACCAAGAGTCATGATGAGTCTTAAACTCATCTATTTTTAATCCATTTTTTTGGCTTGTTTTCAGTATTTTCAAACCTATGTTAATGCCAAAGTATGGAATATTTACAAACTTTATGTTTTGCAGGTATTAATTCAAAAATGAGAGATTTCCGACAGAAGAAGAAAAACCATAGTACAACGATCTATGCATTAGTGAAATTTGTGTGTGTAACAAACTTCGAGCAATTAACAAAGCTAGTGTCGCAACAACAACATTTCTGTGTCATAGCGCCATAATCGATTGTTATTGAATTGAGCTATTGCGGCGGTCCCATGTCATTACGAAATTTATTAATGCGCAGCAAACTTCCAAGCGATTAACAAAGCGGGTGTCATGACAACATTTCTGTGACCATTAACACCATAATCACGATTGTTGCGATTGAGCTGTGCCATGACGAGCGTGACAAGTCCGCGATGAAAATGGGAAAACATATGCAAGTCGATTGGGTCTGAATGGTTGTATTGCGACATAATCTTTGAACTAAGGAAGAATATCTATCGTGACAGGGCACGTCTGTTGCGACAACGACTTTCTGACGCGAAAATGTTTGTTGAGACGGAAAAGATATTGAAGAAGAAGTTTAGGGCGCGACAAGAAAACTAGGTCGTGAAAAGGGTTGTCATGGATGAGGCGGCACGGTTGCAGCAAGGAGTCAATGTTGTGATGCTCAGCGGAAAGGTGTTTTGATGTCACGCAGCGAATCTTGGTCGCGACACATAAATCGACGCACGGGAAAAGTCTTGTTCTGACGAAATATGGGTCACGCGACATAAGGCGGGAGAGCCGAAAAGTTATGTCGTGACCAAACTAGGTCTGGGAAAATATATTGCATGCGAAAATTAATAAATCCACGACATGCAAAACATCCGCAACACAAAAGTCTGGTATGACATCCAAAAATGAAGCTACGCTGAGAAAGCGAGCTAAGTGGCGACGTTTCTGTCACAATAGACTTTTGGGTGCGGCGAGATGACAATAATACAGACGGTGTTGCAACAAGAACGAGCGAAATGTTGTCGCGATAAGAAAAGTTGGGTAGCGACACCAATTTGAAGAAGCGACTCGGCATCCTTTATCGCGACAGCTCTTATCACGGCGAAATCAAGGAAGAACAGGGAAGCAGTGCAGCGACATGACTACTTCTTTGCGAAGCACGCAACAAAATTCAAAATTACATCCCGACAAAACTTTAGTGTAGCTAAGAAGACAATCTGGGCCTAAAATTTAGGGATTTATAAAAAAGCATTGAAGTTAGGGCCCAAACTTTTAGGGCTCTATAAATAGAAACAACTACAAAAAAATGAGGCAATCAGTCAGCAACGACAAAGCAGAGTACCTGGGGAGCTGAGGACTCTTTTGTATTTTCTTTTTCTTTTTCTTTTATTTTTATTTTTCTTATTTTTCTTTTCTTCGTAGGGTGCGTTAGCATGAAGTTTTGATTCGTTGTGGATGCGAAAGCGATAATTTGTTCCAAAGTTTTTGAAGTTGAAATTTAATGTTGAAGTTCATTGGCGATTAACATTTGAATTCCATGAACTTAAGTCTTGTTTAGAATTAATGAACTCCCAGGACAAACGTTGGAACTCATTTCTTTAGTTGATTGTAGTTACAATGGAATTTTCCTGATTAGTATTTCAATGTATGTTGTAATCATGTTTTCGAGAACACAACTTCCACTGGGAAAGATCTGATGTTAGTTATAAAGCAAATCAGCCCCCTAAGTCCTTAATGACCTTTCCCAAGGAAACTAAGTATAGGTGATAGCATGATCTCCAGTGTATAGCAAGGTCTCTTAGCCTTACAAGCTAAAGTTCAATTAACTTTGTTGGAAAAAGCTAACTGAAGGATGAAACCCTTATACTTTTGTTCAAACAAAATACCTAAAAATTAGCTAAATACCTAAAAAAAAATGAAAGAAAATCAGTGCCAAGAAGTTTTAGATGAGTGTTCCTATAGCGGGGATCCATTGGTGACTCCCCACAAGTTGGTTAAGGGCATCGGGCATTAAATTCCCTTCAAACTTCACCCCGAACACTCAGCCAAACTCAAAAGCCCTAAGTTATGGGAAGGATCCATCTTCTATCCCATGTAGCGGGCAGTGAAGTCAATGACTACCGACCAGTTGGCTCAAGGAATTGGGAAGCTGAAAGGCCCCTCGGTATGCCGAGTTAGATTGGATGATTCTGCTTATTCTTATTCTCATACTTATTTTTGACATTTTTCTTTACTTTTGCTTTTTATCTTTCTTTCACTTTTCTTTTTATTTATTGTATTTTTTTCGCTTTTAGTTGGGGCTCATTAAATCCTCTTTTTGATTAGGTGTCCATCGCAGGTGGCTAGAATCCCAGGTTAGTTGAATTCAGACGAAGGGTCTGGACCCGGTATCTGAGGAGACTAAAGTGTGTGTGTGATAGATTCATAGAAATAGCTTCTTGAAGCACAAGGGAGGTGACTAGCCTAGAGTCACCCACACCAAGAAAGCCTGAGAATTCCGGATCATTTAAAAACTGAGTCCGATCCACTTTGCACTTGCTCTTTTTCAAATGTTTGTATTCAAAATGACCTTCTACTAGCCAATAAGGCATCAAACTCACTCATATGAGACATAAAACAAACAAAAGAAAGAAAGAAAAACTCATGCACACAACCTAAACAAATAAAGCAATGACTAAAATAGGTAAGGAATCTGGTGGATTTTGAAAAATTAATTAATTCACCCCCGAACTTGGGTCAACATTGTCCTCGATGTGAAACAAAGCACGAATGGATAATGAGTACTCCTGAGAGTTGATCAAGTCTCTAGAAGTTGCTCGATGAATATGACTTGCTTTGGAGGCAAAGGTGTTAAGAGGATTAGACTTTGGTTCCGAATGAGAGGAGCTTGAAAACATAGGCTTGTATATGGAATGAAATGAGGAATGATGCTGAAACTGATTTCCTTGTTCAATTTTTATTCTTTGAACCTCCAAGATACTATAAACTTCCACTTTTCAAGATTCTCCACCTCCATAGCCAACTTTGAACTCCAAAAACCTTAAAAACAACACTAAGAAACACAAGATCAAGCAAGCAAATTTATTCAAAAACAAACTCAAAAGTAACTAAAAAAGAAAGAAAAGGGAAAATGAAACTTTTTGAACTTGGATTGCCTCCCAAGAAGTTGCTCCGTTTTTCGAGTCCAGCTAGACTCTACCAACTATAGATATGTTGGTGATTCTTACCTCCATTCTTCTCTAAGAGGCAATAGTTGTGCTCAATCAACAACTTGAGCACATAGTCTTCCAAGATCATTATTTTTTTTTATATTTTCTATTTTTTTCATTTTTTTCTTTACAATGATTCCTCTCAATTCGTTGTTCAAGTGAATGATGTACTCATCCACCTCAGAAGTTGGGGGTTTTTTCTCATTTTTCACTTCCTCATGCATTGCAACCCAAAGAGTCATCTCCGAAATAGTCTTCACAACTTCATCTTTTATCTTTTCATGTGATTCCGGAGAAGTTTGCTCATCTTCCTTCAATACTAAGTCTTTCAATTCCTTGGCATCATATTCCTTTTATATTCTAGGTTCCTCAAGTGTAGGCAAACTTCTTTGTTGTTCTTCTAAGAGTATCTTAGCCATTTGCCCCACTTGCACCTCTAATCTTTCAAGTTTGGCTAATTGAATTTGAAGAGTTGCCTTTGTCTCATTCATGAATTGAACTTGGGATGTACCATATTCAGCATAAAGTCTTTCTAATTTAGCCTTGGTTGGCTCTAACTTTGTCATTTTCTCATATGGAGGTTGACTTTTCTCATTTTGATCACAAAACCTAGGCAAACTGTAACACCCCAAACATTTTTTTAAATGATTTTTTTTTCATGGAATTTAAGTTTTAGGTGTTTTAAGGTCCATCATAAATTTATAATAATTTTTAGGAATTATTTCTCAATTAAATGGAATTTTAGGAAAATATACCCAGTGAGTCAAATTAGAAACTGTTGACAGAAATAGAATTTTTAAAAATACCCAATAAATGAAATAAATTATGGGAATTTTTCTGAAGCAAATTAAGGTCCAAATATATGTTATAAAAATAAAATTTTTGAAATACATGAATAAAAAAAATAATAAAAATACGTGAACTGTGAACCAGGTAGGGAAAAGTCAACAGACTTTGTTGACCAAGGGCCAAAGAGATATTTTTAATAATTCCCAGGGCCTTAAACAAATTCAAGAAAAACGGCAGGGACTTAAGTACAATATTGAATTAATTTTTAAAAATATTAGGCCTTAGAAAATCGAGCATAAAACAGAAGCAAAAAATTGAAGAACCCTAGGTTCTCCATTGTGTGACTAACTGGGAAGGAAGAAAATTTGTTACGAAAGCCAATTCCCTTTGAATCAACCTGTGATTTTTTTCATGAGTGGAGACTGAAGGTATATTAAAGCGTCATGGTTTTAATTTTGGTTTGCATGAATGCATGTGGAGGAAAGGGACTGAATTGATAAATGGTTGTTGTTTGGATGGTCAATTAGGGCTGTTTGGAATGAATTAATTGTTCTAATGTGTATGATAGGTTGCAATTGCATTTTGAATCTATATAATGTGACCTAAGAGATATGAATTAGGTCTGGTATGTTTAAAATTTGGGGAAAATGTATTTAGAATGAATTGAGGTGGTAGTGCTTAATTGGAATTAAAGGGTTGAATGGAGTGAGATAGTGAATTTCTGTTTGAAGATCGACTTGGACAGAATCAGGAGACCTAATGGACGAATTTTAGAGCTAATTTGACATCATTGGAAAGATATGGATGTTAGTGAAATTTTTTCCACTGGTTTGGTCTTTTTCGACTTACGTTAGAAAGATATGACAAAATGCTAACTGATGCGCAATCTGCCAAAAAAAAGCAGAGTTTAGT
Source organism: Tetrastigma voinierianum (assembly GCA_016808115.1). Classification (NCBI taxonomy): domain Eukaryota; kingdom Viridiplantae; phylum Streptophyta; class Magnoliopsida; order Vitales; family Vitaceae; genus Tetrastigma; species Tetrastigma voinierianum. Next base: position 469,636 of record JAEQBH010002842.1, read on the forward strand.
GATTAAACATTAGATATAAGAAATTAGTTGTAAAATTGAATATTAAAAATTTAAAATTTTGGGTATTTAGATGTTAAAGGCATAATGTTGAGGTAAGGAAAGTAAAAAAAGGGATTTTAAAAAAATTATTTAAAAAGCTCAGGATTAGGCGATTAAGGCTAGAAGCAGGGTAAAGTTGCACAATTGAGGAAGTGGATAACAAGGTATGGCTCGTTATGATTTTAGCGTTATCTTTATATTTCTTTTCTTGCATGAATATTGGTACCTTAAGAAGCGAAGTTGGGAAGATAACACGTTCGGGATTGAATAGCCTAGCTAAGAACCTGGACTAATAGGGAGGTGAGTAAATTTATATCATCGTACTTGTACCTTCGAAATGTATAGCGGTGTTTTCATTGTTTGACTTGATCGTAGTAATTGACTATGATTAAGACCCTTATTCTTGAGCATTCATTGAATTGAATTTGTCATGCAACAAGTCACGTATCCTGATGAATATTCATGCTAAGCACGGTCAGTTAACTCTTATTGTAATTGGTGTTATCTCTTTGTTTATCTTGAAGTACGGTTAGCTATAACTTGTAATCGTTAATGTCATTGATGGTATGAATCACAGAAAGCCTAACTGATGGGGAGGTCATCAGGCTATGTGCACATGGTACCCTCTGGTGCGGGCAAAGTCAGTGCCTTCCTAGAGAGGTGGTAAAACTCTAGGCGTAGAACCCGGCCCATTCTACGGATCTTTGGTTGGAATGTACGGATTACAGTATAAAGGTAAAAAAGGAATGTCACAGTTCACGAATGGTAAAAACCTTATATTTAAGTGTTCAAACCTCTAAATCTCATTTGATATTGTTGTTCATATTGCCGCTATTTGTTGCATAACCTATGTACGGTGATTGATTGATTGAGCATAACCATCCTTGTGAGATGACCTTGAGTAACTAGCCTCACAAGTATGGTGATATATATTTACTCACAAAGTTATCTCACCCTCGTTTCCTTTTCAGGGTAGACAGAGAAAGGAGAATCCAAGCATTTCTTGACCACTTGGATTCTATTTGAAACATGTAATGGATTATTATTTTGTTTATTTGGTGAATGAGAGTCTAAGTTTCAAGAAGGCTCCATGGTGAATTAACTTGGTTATTAAGGTTAACTATTTGGTTAAATCGATAAATTTTGAATAGTTGAGTTGGATAAATTTTGCTTTGATGAAACCTTGTGATATTGCAGTGAGACCTTTTGAGGTCGTTTTGTTGATGGATGACAGGAATTCTATTTGTTATGTTATTTAAGATAATATCATGATATGAGATTTTGAGTTAATTATTAGTAGATTTTAGATTGATATTGTGAATAACAGGATTTGTCATTAGTTATAGAAACGAATAGGTCTTGCCGAATTTTCGGTAGAAATTATGGGACTTAGGCTTGCTACGGGTTTTGGTTGCCTTAAGCCTACCCATTCCACCCCAGCCTTGATCCATGACCCCATAAAAGTGGGATGTGACAAAGTTGAGTATCGAGCGAGTTTTAAAAGAACTTTTAGGGGATGTTATTTGGGTAAATGATAAATGTGACACCATGGAGCATAGGATTCCATATTGTCTTTTGTATGTCATCATAGTATAGTTAATTTCTGCGTATCCTATAGATGAAAAGTTTAAAGTACTCTTGATATGTATTGTGAATCTAAGTATCATTTATTTTTCTTGGTTGTCAGAATGCCGCAAAGAAGACAACAAAGGCGATACCAGGGCGTGGACCACCTCTTGAGGGGCGAAGGGAGATCTATGATCCGATAGATGGTGGGATGCCAAATGTGGAGTCTGTGCATAAAGATCGGGTGAGATGGAGGATAAATTCACCCTAGATCGAGGCGAGAGTGCAGTGGGGTGAGAGTGTTCCGCCGCGCCTCGGGCTGATATGGATGATTTGAGAATTTTGAGGCAAGAATACCGAGGAGTTAAGGGCGAATAGAGGCCACCCAGGGGCGGGAGTAGACCGGGTGGGATTAGCGGGTTCCATTTAGTTCCACTTTGCTCCGGCTCATTTCCGCCCGCAACCTCCTGCACGGTGCCTAGGAGGGGGTAGCTAGAGCGAGGCTCATTTGGATGAGAGATTACATCTTTCTGAGGAGTTCTTGAGGGTTTAAGACTCCAAGATATCATAGATGCGGAAGGAGATGACCCACGGTATTTCTTGGAGGAGGCAGAGAAGAAAAAGTAGTGAGGAGATTATCATGCTCGGATGCTAGAGTAATTGAGCTGGAAGGAATGAAGATGAAGAATAATGCATGGGATTGGTTCCAGAGACACATTGAGGATCAGTTATATGGAGGGAACCCTCCCACTTAGGAGATGTATAGAGAGGCTGTTATGGATGAGTTTATATCCCCAGCAGAGAGACAGAATAGGGCTTATCAGTTTGAGAAGCTAAAACAGACTTATCATATGAGTGTATCTGAGTATGCTAAAGAGTTCACTCGTCTGAGTAAGTATGCTCCCAGACTAGTACCTGATGAAGCAGCTCGTGTTGATAGATTCCGAGCTGGAATGATACCACCTCTTTACAATGCAACATTAATGCGGAATTTTCCCCACATTGACAAAGATTGTTGATTAGAGCTAAATTGTGGGAGACCCGAGAATAAGAGACATAGGTTGAGAGGGATAGAAAGAGGAAAATGAGGAGTGACGAGTAGTAAAGGGAAGAGTGAAGAGGCAGTGTTGAGTCACCTCTGCCATCAAAATAAAAGGGAGCGAAAAGGAAGGCAGTCCTGAAGTTACCTCGGTCTGTCCAACTTTCTGGCAACCTGAGTTCGAGTGGCTTTGTGTGTAAAGTGTGTGGAAAAGGGCACAATGGTCAATGTAGATATTCCTCCATAGTTTGCTACCAGTGTGGGCAAGCAGGGCATATATCCGAGCCCTCGAGGAAAGGGTGCTTTCGGTGACCTGCGACCCGACGCCCCAGGCTGATACGAGTGAGAGACTTCTTTGGGAGAGGTGCGGGTAGAGAGCCTGAGGGACGGGGCTCCTGCACGAGGCACGAGCACGGGGCACGGGCCCACCGGTTGGTAGAGACGAGGTAGAGTTTTGCGAGTTAACCAACCGGGAGGCCCAGGGACTGCACCAGCATTGCTGTGACAAGTATATCCTGATTTAACATATTTCTTGGGTAGAAAAAATTTTAAATGCTTTTAATTTATTCATAGGTATAATACATGTACAAAATAGACAAACCAAAGTGTTATTTGATCAGGGAGCCACTCTGCTCATTTGTATCCCCGTCTTATGCTAAGAAATTGAACAAGGATAAAATGATAATGGAATCCCTTAGCTATTAGCACACCGCTTGGAGAAATAGTTGAGGTGAACTATATGTCTCTGAATCATGTGAGATAATGATAGGGGATAGCGGTTATATCTTGATTTGATTGAATTGCCTATCTTTGGGTTTGATGTTATCTTAGGTATGGAATGGTTATTGATAACTATGCAGCCATGGATTGTTGCTAGAAGAGATAACGTTCAAACCATTGGGAGTACACGAGTTTGTTTCAGAGGGAGATCATAATGGAAGCCCTAGTACCTTGATTTGACTATAAGCGACCAGGGAGGTGCCAGAAGGGTTGCGAGGGAGTATTTAGCTCATGTGAGGAGATGCCAAATTCCCTCTCTTACATTTGGGAGATATACATTGTGAGGATTACTCAGATGTCTTTCTGATGATTTACAGGATTAGCACCGAGACGGGAAATTGAGTTTAATGACATTTACACAAGGTGTTACAAATCATATCTATTGCACCTCTGAAGTATGGCGCTGCTTGAATTGAAAGAGTTGAAAGAAGCTGATTGCAAGAATTGTGCTTTGGATAAGGAGTTTTATTAGACCAAAGCCGGTTCAGAGTAAGAGGGTGCCGGTGTTATTGTGAAGAAAGGATGGGACTATAGGGATGTGCATTGATTAAACGGAGTTGAATAAGGTAACACAATCAGAATAGGTATCCACTTCCCGAGAATAGATGATTTGTTTGACCCGGTTACGAGGGGGCGATCATTTTCAAAGATTAAGCCTTCGATTACGAGTTTACCATCCGAGTTGAAGATAAGGAGGAAGATATACCCTGAGGCGCATTCGGGACTAGTATGAATTCATTATGAGTTCTGAGTATTACCGTTTGGTTTCTTAGCGCTGACCACGTTTATGGATTTGATGAGCCGGGTTTTCAAACCACATGCGGATAAATTTGTGGTGGTGTTTATAGATGATATCTGATTTATTCGAAAAGTCATGTGGAACATGGGGAAACACCTCGAGTTATCTTCACGAGACCCTTAGAACACATGTTGTATGCAAAAGCGTCACAAATGTGAGTTTGGCTTAACGATTAATGAGTTTCTTAGAGGCGTGTAATAGCGAGGAGGGTGTTCGGGTGGATCCGAGAAGAAGGTAGAGCGGGTGTCTAAGCGGCCTAAGACCCTGATATGGCCCAGAGATCGTAGTTTACGGTATGGGGATATTCACGGAGATTTGTGAAAGATTTTCCCGAATATATACGCTCCGTTGACACGGTGATCGAGCGAGTAAAATTTGAGTGGGATGACACACAGTAGAGCAAAGTTCCGAAACTTAAGGGTTGCTTAACTCTTGCTCGGTGTTAGCATTACCGCAGTCCCGGTATGGCGGTGTATTGTGATGCCTCAGGAGTAGGACAAGGTTGTGTTTTGATCACGAGAGAATAGGAAGGTAATAATATATCAAATCGGGACGGTTGAGGAGACATGAGTTGAATTATCACACACATATGACTGGAGATGGCGGCGATGATTTTACCTTGAAAATATGGAGGCACTACTTATATATGGTGAGAAGTGTAGAGATTTACACGGATCACAAAAGCCTTCAATACATTCGTGTGAGAGAGATTTGAATCTGAGCGAGAGGAGATGGGTAGGGGATTGCGAAAGGCCCATGATTCTTCCAGATTTTATATCTCATCTGGAAAGCCAATGTGGTAGGCGATGCTTTGCGGCAGGAAGTCCATGGCGATCCCAGCACATATTTGTTTTTATAAGGAGTATAGTGAAGGAGTTGAGGGATGATTTAATATGGGGTGCGGGTTTGAGAAATTCACAGGTCGGGGGATTAGTTGCACGGAGTTCAGGTGAGGCCACTTGTTGATTGATGAGATCGAGGCCCGACCAAGATAAGGATCCTTCCTTTATTAAATTGTGGGAGGCAGTGCAGTCGGGACGGAACATCAGATTTGAAATTAGGGATGGCGTCTTGGAACGAGAAATAGGCTGTGTGTGCTGATGTAGATGGGTTGAGACAAAGGATTCTACAGGAAGCCCATAATGCACCTTATAGTGTTCATCGGGAAGTCACCAAGATGTACGGGATGTTAAAGGTATGTATTGGTGGAATGGGATGAAAAAAGGATAATAATATGATATGTGGCATCATGTTTGACATGCCCGACAAAGTCAAATTCGAGCACTAGAGGCCCGCGAGGTCTTCTGCGGGAGTTTCCGTGCACGAATGGAAATGGGAGAGGAATACTATGGATTTCGTGGTTCCCAGGTTACCAAGGCTCGAAGGGAACTTAGGTGTCCCGGGTTATAGTTGTGATTAATGAAATCGAAGCTCACTTCTTAGCTATTAAGACCACCATTTATCACGTTTAGCCACCCGATATGCCTGAATGTATCCCAGACGATATAGTAGCAACTGGGCCCAGTGCCGGTGTCCTTAGTATCGACCAGAGGTCAGCGGTTCACCTTGAGGTTTTAGCGAGAAACGGGAAGCCTTAGGTACTAAAGCTGGATTTGGTCTGACCTTCCATCCCTCATACGGATGGGTGGTCGAGCGGACCCGGTCGGACTCGCGAGGATATGCTCCGGATATGTGGTATGGATTTCGAGAGGTGATTGGGAAATATTTGCCTTTATTTAGAGTTTGCTTATAATAACATCTACCATTCTACGGTGGAATGGCATATGAGGCACTCTATGGGCCAATGTAGGTCACCTTCTTGTTGGATGGAGGTAGGTGATAGAGAATTGGAAGGTCCAGAGTTGATCATAGAAACACGAGAAAGTACCTATTATTCGGGAGAGAATGAAGGCGGCTTTGGTCGGCAAAGGAAGTTATCTTGTCAGGAGGCCAAGGGATGTACGGGTTTGGTGTGGGTGATCACGTTTTCCTTAAAATATCTCCTATGAAGGGAGTGATGAGATTCGGGAAGAAAGGGAAGCTGACACCGAGATATATAGTGTCATTTGAGATATTGGATAGGGTTGGCAATGTATCTTACAGATTAGCTTTGCCCCCTAACTTTAGCCCGTGTGCATCCGGTCTTTCACATCTCAATGTTCTGCGGAGAATGCGTTCCTCATCGATCTCATTCTTCGGACTCGGGGAGATTGAGGTTGATAAGGATCTGTCATGAAGAGTACCCGTGCCGTAGTGGATAGACAAAATACTAAGCGTGTGATACGCGAAAAAAAACGAGTTTAGTGATTAAACATTAGATATAGAAATTAATTGTGAAATTGAATATTAAAAAATTAAAATTTTGGGTATTTAGATGTTGAAAGGCGAGAATGTTGAAGGTAAGGAGAAAGTAAAGGGATTTAAAAGAATTATTTAAAAAGCTCAAGTTAGGCGATTAAATGAGAAACGGGTTAACGGCTTTGATTGAGTGAGTGGATAACAAGGTTGTGGCTACCGTTATGATTTTGAAGTTTATCTTTATATTTCTTTTCTTGCATGAATGTTAATTTGTAGCAAAGCGAAAGTTAGGGAAGGCTCTACACGTTCGAGGTGAATGGCCTAGGCGAGCCCTAGACTAATAGGGAGGTGAGTAAATTTATATCATCATACTTGCACCTTGAAGTGTATAGCGGTGTTGTTTCATTGTTTGACTTGATCGTAGTAATTGACTATGATTAAGACCCTTATTCTTGAGCATTCATTGAATTGAATTTGTCATATACCTGAGTCACGTGTCTGATGAATATTCGGCATGCGAGCACGGTCGGCTAACTCTTATTGTATTTGGTGTTATCTCTTTGTTCGCATCCTCTTGAAATACGGTCGACTATAACATAATCCTTAATGTCCGATTGATGGTATGAATCCGCGAGAAAACCTAAGCGTGGGGAGATTACCGTGGTATGGGCACATGGTACCTACGGGTGCGGGCAAAGCCGATTGCCTTCCTAGAGAGGTGTGGTAGGCTGCAGGCGTAGAGACCCGGCCGTTCTCACGGATCTTTGGTTGGAATGCAGTTCGGTATAAAGGTAAAGGAATGCAGTTCTGAATGGTAAACTATATTTCTGTGTTTCAAACCTCTAAATCTCATTTGATATTATTGTTCATATTGTCGCTATTTGTTGCATAACTTATGTACGGTGATTGATTGATTGAGCATAACCATCCTTGTGAGCTGACCTTGAGTACCTAGCCTCACAAGTATGGTGATATATTTTTACTCACAGAGTTATCTCACCCCCGTTGATTTCCTCCTTTTCAAAGTAGACAGAGAAAGGAGAATCCAGGCATTTCTTGACCACTTAGATTCTATTTGAAACATGTAATGGATTATTATTTTGTTTATTTGGTGAATGAAAGTCTAAGTTTTCGAGGCTCCATGGTGAATTAACTTAGTTTATTGGGTTAACTATTTAGTTAAATCGATAAATTTTAAATGATTGAGTTGGATAAATTTTGCTTTTGATGAAACCTTATTGATATTTTTGATGAGACCGTTGAGGGTCGTTTTGTTCAGTGGATGACCACGGAGGTCTATTTGTTATGTTATTTTGAGATAATATCATGATATGAGATTTTGAGTTAATTATTAGTAGATTTTAGATTGATAAATGCGAATAACGATTTGTCATTAGTTATAGAAACGAATAGGTCTTGCCGAATTTTCGATGAAATTATGGGACTTAGGCACACTACGGGTTTTGGTGGCCTTAAGCTGCCCATTCCACCAAGCGCCCAGTCACGACTATAAAAGTGGGATGTGACCACGAATAACAGTAGTCCGTTTCAGCCGCTTGGTCTTGAGCGTTGACATTTTTTCATGACCCGATTCGGCATCATTCTTTTTATTTGACCTTTTTTTGTCTGGAAACTGATCTTAGGACTTGTGGAGAGTGCGAAGAGTGGTATAACTTGTATTCCATGAGGTGCTTGGGTGGTGGCTCCATCCAAAATTATGATGGCTCAAGTATGGGGCACCTCCATATTAAGCATAATCCATTGATGCATATGGTTGCCACACTTGACTCCTCACTTGAGTCGTTACTCTTCTTTGATGCTCATCGGCCAATTGTCGCATTCTTAGTTGCTGCTCAAGGTGAGCCAATGCATTTGTTAACTTGATGATCGAATACATTGTGATTTTAACCTGAAAATTTCTACAAAAAGTATCAGAAACTCAAAAACCACACAAAATATACATAAACAAATGTTCGAAGTACTAAAGAAGCACTTAGTATTGATATTAGCATAACGGCGCCAAAAACTTGATAGGTGTATTTTGTGATGTGTATTAAGAATATGCGATAAAATATGTAATGAGCGCCTATTTTGCACAAGTATACGCTTATCAAGTAATATAGTGTAAGAGATGTACAGAGATCGATCCACAGGGAAAATGGGGATGCTAAGTACCAAAATTAGAATATTTCTCTAATATCCAAACTAACAATTGTGATAATAAAACTGAATGCAAACTAAACTAATGAAATTTCTATCTAACAATTAAGATGTACAACTAGGGGATACCAAGAGATAATATAATTCTAGGGTATTTGGTGCAATTGGACATTTCTATTATATCTAGATCAATATTCCACTCTATTGTCTCATGAAAATGCTATCCAAGGCGGTTCTTATCTATGGTTAGTTATAAGCCTTTCTCAAGTTCAAATAACCTACCATTTAACACTAGGTTTCTTGCTTCTTAGCTCAACCCCAAGTGTTAAAGATGCATTAGGATCAAAGAACCACTAAGCCTCCTAATTATTGCTAATTTTATATTGTCCCAGTGAGTAGGTTAACTGGGTTTATGTCTAATTTCTCCTCACTTCTCGAGATCTCATGAGAAACCACTCTCGTATTGAGATTAGCTAGAAATCAATATGTAAATAAACGACATGAATTAAAAGATATACAATCACAAAAAGACAATAGAAATAGGAAAATCAACCATTAGATATAAGATCCATGTCCAAAATACAACCAAAACCCTAGAGCTACGAATTTAAAGCATGATAGAGGTTTCATACATCATAAACTTAGGATAAAACATGAAAAAAGAGAAAGAATTTACTCTAATGATCAAAATGATAGTGATTCTCGGATTTTCTTCCACAAATCTCATGATGTTCTCCCAAATCTTCGAAAACAGCTTCAAACCTCCTCTTTGGTCCCAAAGTGTGGACAAAGTCCCCCCTATTCGAGCCCTAGCCGACCTTTGCTCATCTCCTTAGGGTTTAAGCTTTAAAACCCTCAATTCTAGGCTCAAAATGGGCTAAAAATCGACCTAAAACCAACCTCGAACATTGCGACGTCGCAATGTCAAGCTCCTCTCTCTCTACAACGTCGCGACGTTGGTTCTCAACGTCGTGACACTGCTGTAGCTCCCTTGTTTTTGCACCAACTTTGTAAGGCTATAACTTTGTTATCTAAACTTCGATTTGGATGATCTTGGACTTGTTGGAAAGATTAGAGAGAGTATAATCTAGATATGGTTAGAAAGAACAGTTTAGAAATGATGAGAAATACTTAAGTTACAAAATGATCCAACTGGTCACTTTTGAGCTCTCTTCTCATCTTCCTTCAACTACCAAGAGTCATAACTTGATCATTTGTAAGTCCAAATTGAGTAAATAAGGTCTCTTTGGAAAGCATGAGAAGTCTCCTATCCATCCATATAAAAATTGTAGCCATTTGGGATCATTATGTAGCTTAAAACATCATAACCGCAGTGATTCTTCTTGCATGTGTAGTTTCTTGATTTTTTGAGCTTTATCTTTGTTTGCAACCATATTGGCTCATGGTTATTTATCACGAAAGTAGACATTTAGAGAATTAGATCACTTATTTATATAATAAAAATACTAAAAATATAAGTAAAAAATAGGGATAAAATGAGTATAAAGTGTACTCATCACCAACCATGTGGGACTTTCAAATGGGTGGCTAGCCGCAATTGTTCCTTTTAAGGTGGACGGAACCAAACGCTCTTATCTGTAGTATCGACTTGAAACCCTAGAGGCTAGGTTCAAATTAATTACATTCCTACCAAGGAATGCCAAGGTCAGCTATTATTCTAGTTGACAAGGGCGAAATAGTGTCCCATTATTTTAAGATTGATAGAATTTAAAGTAGCAAAGTCGAAATATTTGTTCAAATTCAAATCACAAAACATCATATATCCACATTTTCTTTCATAAACAAAACAAACCTCAAAATACTTTCATGCAAAATCCCTATTTGATCCATGGAAAATCAAGGGAATAAAATAAATCAAACTTTTCTTCATACAAATGACATAAAAGGAAAATAAATATATTTAAAAAAAAAAAAAACTATATAGATAATCTTTACGCAAAAAACGTATAAAATATTTTCTTTTGGAAAAGTTTTATTAATATCCCTTACCTCAAATGAGCACTTTAAAATCTTGAATAAGCTAATCAGGAGAATCTCGAAGGAATATTTCACCCATAGCATAATAAGGAGGAACTATCATAATTAATTATGCACCTAAAATTAAGGTCTAGGAATCCTAACAATGTCATAATGTCAATATTATTAATCATAATAATATTTTAAACATCATAATTATAATAATTTAATTAATGAGCTTCAAAACTTTTATAAAAGTCGATTTCCTTTCGAATATAATTTCAAATATTTATTTATTTTATATACTTAATTAATTCACCTACTCTACTAAAAATAATTATTATCAGTATATTTTATAACATCTTATCCCTTAATATTTATCTTGATCACAATATTATCTAAATAAATTCTCAAATCATAACAAATATCTACTTGTCAAAAATATATCCTCAATTACTTATCAAATACATAAATTTATAAAACTTTAGCTTCCAAACTTGTTATATTTGTTTATTATAATTCTCTAAGAATTTATCATCAAATCTTTACCTTTTTTGTTTTTCTTTTTCTAAAATAATTGGAATATCTAGAAACTTTTTTTTCCAATATCAATCATTATCTAGACTTTAAAGTTTTAATTTATTTAAGAAGAGACTTTTAGAGCGCAATTTCTTTTATTATTAAATTATATTAACCATAACAATATATTCATTTTGGCTTTTTTACTAAATATCCATTTTTATCTTTTAAATTGCACCAACCAAAAATTATGACAAGATTCTATTTTGACTTTTCAGCTTACTTGTCAGTTGTCACATACTTACGGTTCGTCCCTATAATTCTCACTTTTTTTTTCTTGTATTGAATCATAATCTCAAAGTATGTAGTCCCCTACTATATTTCTTTATTTTTTTCTTCTTTTATTTTTCTATACTCCTATAGTATGGTGGTTTCCTACTACTTTTTTTTTTTCACAAACTCAAAGCATATGGTGGGTCTCCTACCACCTTTATTTCTTTCTTTTTTTCACTCTCATTCTCAAAACAATTCAGCACGACACCACCAACTCGTATTTTATTTTATTTTTAAAAGAAAGATAGTGAAATTTAAATCTGACTTCTTTATGGTTGATATAAACTTAAGGAAAATTAGAGAATCTACACCAAAGATATCTAGGAAAATAAATAATGAAGATCTTGTAGGCCACGAACATGGCATGCCCAGGATCACCATAGTTAGAAAACAAAACACAATAACGGAGAGAATTGTGGATTCGCGTACCTGATTTGGAATCCATCATGCTTCACAGCGGAATTATGACGATCCACGGAGAACCGCGAACTTCGAGATCTTCTCCACATCCTTCGTTAAAACAACGGCCTAATGGGATTGCCACTCCACGAGAGGAGAGTTTTCTCTAGATACGGATATGTGAGTCAAAATGTGTATCATTAGGGTTAGGGAGGACAGGCACTATTTATAGAGTATTCGACCACGGGCCCTCATTACGGACGGGCCGGTACTCATTACTGCTTGACCCAGTATTAGGCCCGATTAGAATCCATATATCTCTGGCACCACTATATATATATGCGTACGGGCCCAGGAAAACGGAGTATGTGCTTTTGTTACATGTCATGCTAATTATCTTTATTCAATTCATTTAATAGACAATTCAAAAAAGTAATTAATTAATTACCTTAATGAAAAACGTTATGAGAAAATAATAATATGGTAATTCAAATAGTAATTAATTAATTACCTTAATGAAAAGAGCGTTATGAAAATAATAATGGTAATTCAAATAGTAATTAATTAATTACCTTAATGAAAGAGCGTTATGAAAATAATAATGGGGACGGGTCAAAATCCGGGTTAGCATGCAGTCCAGGGCCTTGATGGCGTCGACATGGCGTCATCAAGCGATTACGTCGGTAGCGTGGTACTTGCGTCGGCCTCCTCGTGACGTGCCGCATCAATATTCGTCTCGGCGAGTAGATTACAAATATGTAAAATTTAACTTTCATCTATTAAAATTTTGAAGCGGACAAAACCTCGAGGCCAAAAACCTCTCGAACAAACCTAATCCGAAAAGTATTTAGGTTTCTAAACTATAGTAAACTCACGATACCATATGTAGGCCACGAACATGGCATGCCCAGGATCACCATAGTTAGAAAACAAAACACAATAACGGAGAGAATTGTCGATTCGCGTACCTGATTTGGAATCCATCATGCTTTACGCGGAATTAGCGACGATCATGACCAGCGAACCTCGAGATCTTCTCCTTATCCCTTCGTTTAAAACCTTGGCCTAATGGGATTGCGCTCCGCGAGGATGAGGTTTTACCACAGATCGGATGTGAGTCAAAATGTGTATCGTTAGGGTTAGGGGAGGGACTTGAGCACTGTTATAGAGTATTCGACCACGGGCCCTCTCATTGCGGATGAAAGGGGTAGGTACTCGGCCCACACTAACTTGACCCGTATTGGGCGGTTGGGAATCCCACCACCATCTCACCTTTATTAGACCAGAAACTAATTCCAGTTAATTTCAATTCATATTACAGTAAGAAATTTTATAGATCTTACCTTCCAGAGTTGTACTTAGCCACTGGTTGGCGTCAAGTCTTCCTGAAATCTTTTTCAAGCAAGAGGACTATATAGAAAGAATGAAGGATTTATTACTACTAACAATGTGTTTCATTTTTTTTTCTAGAATGGAATCTAGGAGAAATCTCATCTTAAGAAAACTTTCTTCAAACCCTAGTTCTTGGTGCTATTCTTGGGAGGGCTCACCTTGAGAAGAAACGAATGAACGAATTAATAATATGTTTTTTATTATTTTTCTTTCTATTTATACTTAGGGTTCCCCTAATGAATTACCAATATACTCTTCATTAAAAAATTATTTAAGTGCCCTTTTGAAAATTCGGGGTATCACACCTTCACCTGTAATGACTCTTGTTGCTCCAAACCATGTGATAGAGTCCTAGACTAAGTAGACTCCTTCTCGTTGCACTAGATCACATGACAGAATCTTAGATTGAGTTGACTCTTCACCCGTCATGACCCTTGATCGAACATATTTTGGAACAACCTTGTGACAGCCCTTATAACACCTCTTTATAGCCACAATTAGTTGATGAAAATATGCAACTGGGTTTTCCCTAAGATTATGTCAACACGTTAACCTTAACAGGGTGTAACACTATTGCTCTTAGACCTTACAGATGAGTCATGCAAGTGATAATATCATCGAATATTATAAAACGTCTATTGTACTCTTATTGAAAACTGAATAATTTTCAAACAAAATAGTTAAAGCACGACGCAAATAAAGCTATGACAATAAAGGGAAGAAATTTTAGGGGAGAGATTAAGAATAATATAATTGGTTTGCTTGTAGGAACGACACTAGCACATTGATGAAATTATAGTGCAATTGTGGATTATCTATTTGGCAATATTATCTTCTTTGTTTAAAAAAAACCTAAGATACAATAAAATTCTTAACTCCTCCTTTCTTTCCTATCAAGATGGCCCCCTACAACCTTCAGTTGTCTTTGTCGACTCATTATACTTATGGTAAGCGCGACACCCCGGTCCCCAGGGTGAATTTTTCCTATTCGATCATTGGACGATCTGTCACAGCGAGAAATCTGTCCGCGACGAGTGCACGAGTCAAATACCGCGACCGCATGTGCGCTCTGTCCCGCCTTGGCAGCTGCATTCTGACGGTCGCGAGGAGCCCGACCTTTACGTAGGCGTACCGCGTGCTTTATCGTGCGCGAACCTCCACGGTCACCGCAGCGCGGCGCCATGCCGTCACGCCGCGCCAGGCATGCTCTCCATATCGTGCCGCAGCGCCTAGGACGTTGTTGCCGCACGAGCTCTTTATCGCGTGCCCAAGGCGCTCGGTCACGCGCCCAAGACCCTCCAAATCTCTATCGCGACATAAAATTTTTGTCGCAACACAGGGCTAAAAAGCTCTGTCACGCGCGCATCTTAACCACTCGACACAGGGCTAAGGACCATGTCACGACACAGGGCTAGAAAAAACCTGTCACGACAAAGACCTGAAAATGGGCAGTAGTGTAAAACCCGAGAAAATTATAATTTTCTGAAAAAGGGTGAAATGGTCATTTTGGTACAAATCCGAAATTTTTATAGATCTTGGATGATGAAACAAACTTCACCGTTGGAATCGTCTCGCGAAATCTAGCTACCATGTCAAGTTCCGAGACAATCGAAATTTCACATTTTTCGAGAGGCATAGAGGTGTCGGTCTTAGTAAAGCTTGGCTACGTGAAAGACATGTGATGTGACAAAAGTCACCTACTACATGTACCCATGTGACACATGTTGCATAATTAGTGAGATGATTGAGATGAATAGCTTAGATTAAGCCATGTGTCAAAAATCAAATAGTTAAATGAAGGACACAATGGGAATTTTTGAAAAGTTGAGTGAATAAGACAAAGGAATAGTTTTCTTCTCCAAAAATAGAAAAAAAAAACGGACAGTGAGGGCTGGATCCAAATTTTAGAGAGAGAGTATGTGACTTCTCTCTAGATTTCCCGTCGTTCGGACCGTCGGTTCTCAACGGAGCAAGAAGCAAAGTCGATCTGCGGCGGGGAGCTACGTGTTAGGCACAATTTTGTGAGTTTCAGCAGCTCAAGAGGTAGGGATATTTTCCTACTTGGTTGATTCTTTGGCTAAGAGCCATTTTATGGATGGGGATTTGTTGAGGCTTGGAAGGCCGCGTTATCGGTCTCAAAATCTTTGAACCGAGTGAAGAAATCCCCACTTGTGTGGCCACTGTTCACGTGTTTGGTTGTGTGATTTTGTGTGGTTTGGGTGATTCAAAATGAATTGCTTGATTTGTTAATTAGCCTATGTAAGCTAATTTTGATGTTATTATTGTTAATTGAATAATGTGAATTATGTGATTAAATTTTGTTAATATATACATGAGAAATATATTAGCATTAATATTTTGAAAATGGCATAATGCATTCCATATGCACCGGGCACCCTAGAACGATAGGTGAGTGCATGACTTGAAAGAAAATAAAAGAAAATGAAAACGGTTGTAAAAGGAATTTCAAGGAAGATTTTTCGAAGAATTGCCTTGAAGTGATCAACGATTCATCTTAAGGCAATCCCATGACAATTCGGAAAAATGGTCATGGTCGCCTCGAAGGGTAGTCGATTTATTTATGTCGAAACTTCCGATTAGTAAGTTTCGAGAACAAAGTTTTGTTTTGGCGTATTTTTACTAAGCATTTAGTTTAGGCATGTGTGAAATTCGATGAGGACTCGAGACATGTATTTGCTTGAGTGTGATTGTTTGCCATGACTGTGCACTTAGGTGGGGAGTAACCATTAGGAAATTTTTCACTCACTGGGCATTGCTCACTTACTGTCGAGGATCATTATTTTGGTGCGAGGGTGTACGAGGAGGACGGTAGCTCACTAGAGGCCGCGTTTTAGAAGAAAACCGGATTGTGGCTTTGGTATTCATTTTGTATAACATATATTAGAATTTTAGATTTTAATATATGTTTGAATTAAGAGTAATGTAAAAACTCTTGAACTATTGTTATATAGTTGATATATATTTTGTGAGTATTGATGCATGGACCTAAGTGGCCATTTTTACTCACATGTGGACCCAGTGCGGTCATTGTAAAATGTTGGGACGGGTTGTACTTTGGATAGAGCTCCTCGTACAAAGGAGACTCTGCCCGATTTTCGTGAGTGGTGTTGGGTTACCCGACATCCACGATTATTCCGCGAGTTGACGAGTTGTCAACGGACCCTCGGGATTTGGGGCTTCACAAGTAACCCATTCTTTTTTCCTTCTCTGCACTTCCAACTCTTTTCCATTCATTTACTCCTATACCACTGCCTCTATACAAAATGTACAGGCAGTAAAAACCTGGGAAAACATTAACACTACATAGAACAAGTCCAAAACTAAGTTTTTATTACAAAACTTATTATTTACATAAACAAAACTAGATACTCGATCCAAAATTTACAAAACACATGAATGGGCCACAGACCAGCCTTTTTCACAACAAATATCTTTGACCTGTTTCAGCTCCCTGTGTACCTCCAGTACTTGAAAAATATTTCCCCATGATGGGGTGAGCAATGCCTAGTAGAAAATTTACCCTCTGAGGCTACTCCGCTAAAATGCACATGCAATGGCATATATATCAAACCCACATTCCATATAGAAAATGCAATCCTTTGTAAAAATATTTCATGTCATGTGCATGAGATGAGACTCCTCATGCCCATAACTCGAGGTCTGACCGACTCCCTCACATGCTAGCATGGGTGAAAACTAGTCATCGGTGTTTCACCCAATGACTTAACTCATTGGACAACCCTCCAATATTCATTTCAATTTATCAAATCTCTTGTGTTTTTATGGGTAGCGAATTTCCAGGGTCTCACCGCAGGCTTTGCACACCTTGCGACACTTTCACGAACTCTCATCGCTGGATACATATGTTTAATCAATAATAAATTTTGGGTATTTCACTCTGGGGGGGGGATCTATTCCATCTTACTTCATCCAAACACACGAGATTTATTATTATTATTGTTGTTTTCCTGTTATACAACAGTGAGTCTCAATTTTGGACGTTGTCCCATTTCTAAGCTCATTACACATTCACCAAGAATGATGAATAACGATTACCATGCACAAACACCTGACTTGACGCGATGTCCCCGTGCATATGAAATGCAAATATACCATTTCATGTCATATCATGTTACATGCATAATGAGAGCTACATACAACATTATCAACACATGGATAATTATATTTTTCTACATTATAATTCACATCCGTCAAAGAACATATATCAGCGTGATCTTTTCGCGTGCGGCGTGTTATTCGTCGAGTAACAACACCTTAAATGGCCTGAGCTTCGGACCCATCAAAACATGGCACCTCTTGGTCCCTTCATGGATATGAACCATTTTTGGTTCCATTTGTCACACAATCACTGTGATACCAAAACACACAAAAAAAACCAGAAGACATCAGTTATGGGATCAAGAGCACAACCCTCAACCACAGTCTAGAGAATTTGCCGGAACTGATCCAAGAATTTTCCAATATTCGAGTCCCAATCTTGGGACTAAATCCTCTGGCCGATTCTGACTCTGAAAGAAAACCTATGTCATTAAATTGCTTTTGAAATTTAGAAATAATCCAAGTAGGAAAATTCCTACCTCGTGGAGTTGTGAAACTCAAGACCCACCCAGTACCGCAGTAGCCCTCGTTGCGTGGATCAACTTTAACTCTCGCTTCGATGAAAACCTACGGTCCGATTTCTGTAAATCTTAGAGAGAAGTGGAACCCTTTTTTTATCTCTTCTGTTCGTTTCTTTTCTCTTCTCCTTTCTGCTTTTCTTTTTCTTTTTCTTTTTCCTCCTCCCTTCTTTTCCACCTAATTCTTTTTCTTTGTTTGTTTCCCCATCTCATCTTCTCATTCCTCCATTTTCTATTTCTTTTTCTCTTTTCCTTCATTTTCTCTTTTCTTTCATTTTCTACTTTTCTCTTCACTCTGTTTGATCCTTATCAAACGAATTGGTCAAGTGGGAAGCTTATACCTTTTCCTCCTTGACACATGTCATTCTCTCCGTTTTCCTTATTTTCATGATTTTTATTTTAAGTAATTTCTCATTTGACACATGGCTTCGATGTGGAGCCATTCATCAGTTTGCTACACCTCATGGCTATCGTACCGTAATCGCTCCCGGAGTGTCATGTGGCATCCTACATGATCTGTCGTGGTAATCGACACGGCCTTTTTAGTGCTCGAAAAACATAGAATTCGAAATGTCTCGGAATCCAAGCGAAGTCGACGGATAACTAGATTTCGTGATGCAGTCCATGATTAAGGATTCGTTTCATCATCCGAGATCTAGAAAATTTCCAATTTTCAACCGAAATTACCGTTTTACTATTTTTCAGAAAAATTAAATTTTTTCCCAGGTTTTATATAAACAATACAAAGCTTGAAAATTGTGACAAAGTCTTGTTTTGTATGATGTTGGGCTTGTTTGGTTCAGTTCACAACCAGTAATTGACAGCGAGTAGTTGGTGCGGGTAGCTAATAGGTGGTAGCTAATTATAAATTATTACTTAGTAAAATAGCTAATTAGAAGGAACCGATTTAAGGTTAATTTACATATATAAACATGATGGAAAAATAAAAACAAAGCGTGCATATACAAAAATAAAATTATTATTTATTTCATATATTATTTTTTTATGGTGATAAAATTTTCATATTATTTCATATAACCATAAATAAATTTTATAAATTCATAATCATACGCAAATTTATAATATTTTATATTATTTATAATTTATGAATAAATTTATAATATTATTTCATAAATAAAAATTGTAAAAATTTAACTATAAATAATATTATTTCATAAAGAATTTATTTATGGTTATAATTTTATAATTTCATATTATTTTTTATGAATATAATATGAAATAAATATATAACCAAAAAAAATTCATATTATTTCATACAAATTATAAGTTATAAGATTTATAAAAATCCTAAAAATTACATAACTATGGAGAGCATGATAAAAATGGAAATTTTGTTATTTTTATAAAAGAGGATAAGAAAAAAAAAACTACGATTTGTAGTTTTTTGTCCGAGGATTGTTACTCCTAATCGATATCAGTAGCCTATTAGGGTTTTACCAAGCAACTGTAGAGGCGATTAGGGATGGGCTTATCGATATCGGCCCCGAATTAACTTCGGCAGTAGGGTTATTATATAAAATTGACCTATTATGAGGTATCATACACTCCAAAAATTAAGGGAAAAGTAGCTTTTCGTATATCCATATAAAAATATTTGTATATAAATTATCAAGAAAGAAAAATAGAGGGTTAATACATTCTCTCCAAAAATAATTATGGTTTAGTTTAAAAATCAAAGATGCCAAAAAAATCCTCAAACTGCCTTCTATTATGATAGTAAATAGAACAGTTATGGTAATTGATGATTCCTTTTCAACCGGGTAGTTTGGAGCATGTGGGGTCGTTGGGGCGGAACACCGAGTGTTGTGGGCCCCGGTTTGAAGGCTCTGGATTGTCGATCCGGAGATAGGATTGCCGTTTGGGTTGGTCGTAGGCTCCACGGATCGTCGAGTACAGGATGGGGTCATTTCTTCGCTAGTCGGTGACTCTGGATGTGGTGAACTTGCCAGGCTTTGAGAGAGGGCAGAAGAGCCAGCATCTGCCGCTGTTACTCAGTGGTTTACTGAAAGAGCTGGTGGCCGGGGGGCGAATGTGTTGTCGTGTGTTTTTAGTATGCGTACCTTTCACCGATGGGGTGGTCTTGTATTTATAGTAGATGTACTACCAGTTGGATGGTGATTAGGATTCGTTCCCATTGGTTGGGATATTTTTTGTTATTATCGATATTGGATTTGGTAGTGGATATAGAAAGAGCAGTTTATTTGGGATAATCTTCCTTCCTTATTGGGGGATCCGGTTTTATGACGAACTGTTATTATCTTTCTTTCCTTATTGATGAGATTTGGTTGGATTTGCAGGATAATATATTCTATTTCCCCTATCATTGGGAGACTTTCCATAATCGACCTTCAGGCCGAGTGGATTGGACCTTCATTCTGGGTTGGCACCAAAAAGGCTTGAATGCTGACTTAGGAAGGGCTGAAGGCTTCGATGGGCAAGCCTCTCCTTTGGGGTTTAGCGAGTGGGTTTGCGTATTTCATTGGGCTAGGCTCTTTCTTGGGCCTGTTGAGTGGGCCTGTGAGCCTTATTTTTCAAACCTTATCAGTTGCCCCCCAGCCCTTGTGTACCGGTGTGCGTGGGGCGAGGGGGCGTAACGTTTCACATCGAGTCACCGATTTCACGTGTGCGCAGGGCAGATTAGTTAGGGCTTGGCCGCTGTCATTGGTCTTATGATAATGATGACTCTTCGGTTTTCACGCTCATTTCTCCCATTCCTTCCAGTTTCCTTTTGTTTCTTTCGCAGACATCCTCTGTCTTGTGTGCTTCTGATCCTGAGACCTTTTCCTTGCCTTTAACGAGTTCGAACTTCCCTCTTCTTCTGTCTAAACCTTTTTGGTGCGGAGTCTTATTCTGGCGTCTTTCCTGGAATAGCTTTTTCTATTGTATTCATAGGTCCGTTGCGTCTTTATCTCCTCGGTCTTTTTTCGAGCGGTACGACGAGGCATTAGGGTTAGGTTGAGGCTGAGTTTTGGTTTTACCGCTGGCCCCGGAGTCATGGGTAAATTCGCTCCCTCTTCTTTGGAGTATCGGGGTGGTTCTTGGTTGTTTTCGGTTCTGGAGATGGGACTAGGGGCACCTCAGGCCACTCGACCCGCCAGTTGAACTCCAAAACATCCGGTAGCTTGCTCTCCTTGAATGAGGAGTAAAAGGGGAGAATAAATCTTATTGAGTATCCTGAAGGATCATAATACCTCAAATCCGCCGTCCAACACGCTTTAACTGTGGGGCCTAGCAAGGTTGGTCCCTCGTATGGAGCTACCTTTGCTAAAAGTTACATACCTCCTTTTGGTGTTCGGGTGTGGTCCCCGACGTTTTGACCTTTTATGTAGTTTTCGTGCCGAAGATGGTATGCTTCTTTGAAGTGGACTTTGATAACGATCTTCGTTTTCCTTTGCATCCCTTCATAAAAGGGGTTTTACAACATTTCAATGTTTGTCCCTCCCAACTCGCACCCAATGGCTGGGGTATTTTGGTTGGCCTATTGGCCTTCTTTAGGCACAAGGGGCTCGGTGTCCCTAATGTAGCTTTGCTCATTTTATCTTTGCTTGGCGAAGGAGGCTACGCAGAGGGAGCCCTACATTCCCTCTGGGCGTTACGGGCTCCTCTGATTTCCGATCTTCCTTCTTCCCACAGGTCGTGGAAGGGGCGCTACTTTTTTTTTTTGTCAGGGCGTAGTGAGATATGACCCGTGACAAGGGCGACACTGCGGGCGTTCCGGTGGCAAGGACACCCACGAGGAATCTTCGTGAGTGTTCGTTCTGTTTTCGGTATAACTTGTTTGAGGTCGTCGAATATTTCTGATTCTGTATTGTCCTCATGCTTCCCAGGTGCTCGAATTGATCTCAGCGCTGAAGACAATGCCATAGCGCTGGCGTTGGCGAAATGTTCTCCTCTTCCTTACGCGGAGCTGATTAAGTCGGGCATTCCTAGCCCTTCGAGTTTGAGGTCTGCTCGCTCTGCTGCTTTGAGGCCCTCACCTCCTTCCACCATGAAAATCTCCCCCGTTGGGCCTTCTAGCCAATCCACGGGGCGAGGCTTTTGGATTCAGTTAGACATTGTGTCTCGGAAGCCCACGAGTGTGAAGCAGCGAGAAAACTGCGGAGCTCCGGCGAGAAAGATCAGCCGATTTGGCGAGTTCAGAAGTGGGGGAGACATCTTGTGCTACTCCGTCTGCTCTATCCGAAGCCAAGGTCGCGAGTCGCCTCGGTGTTGAGCTCCTGCAGTTTTGAGCTCGCGGCCCCATTCTAGGTCATTTGAAGGCAAAATATCTCTCTTAGGTGGAGCCGTTGGCTTGTGGATTGGCGGTCATGCCCCTTCTGGATTTAGATCCATGACCGAAGAGTGTTAGGTCGCGCCGCGAGAGGGCGAAGAATTGAAGAGGAAAGATCCGGAATCAAAAATCGGCGGAGATGAGGACTCTTTGCTTCTCAATCTTTGAACTGCGGCTGGCCTGTCCTAATCCATCCTTAAGGATTCGATCTCAAGAGGGTGTATTTACCGTTGATGAAGCTTTGGCCCTCTCTCTCCAGGGGGTCGCCTCCGTAAGTTCCTATGTCTTGTCATGTCTGTTTCTGTTTTGAATTTGATGTCGGTCTCGTATTGGATGTTGAATTTATGATGGATGTGCAGGTGGCTACTCATTTGAAGGGTTTGGCCACAAGGTCAAAACCTAAGCGAAAACATGTCGGCCCGAGGTTCCTGAGGCGGGTGGCCTCCCTTGCCTTCCGCCACGAGCGGCGGTATGGAACGGGTGCGCTGTGAGGCGAGGGAGGCGGAGGACTTAAATCTGACTTAGGCTCACGCCATGTCGGCCCGGTGCTCGGGCCAGTAGAAGGAATGAAGTTGAAAGCTTGACTTGTGGCCGGTTGACCGAGGCGCGGGAGGCCGGGGTGATACGGGTTACCGCGAGAATGACAGCTGAGACGGGACGGGTTCATGGAGTGCTTTGGCATGGAGCTGAGTATACGATTTAAGATGAGCTCATTACATCTGGGAGGCGAGCTGCGGGAGTCTAAGGTCTTTCAGTGAGACGATAGGTGCAGCGATAAGGTAAGCGGCTATACGGGGCTCGTCGGTGACTTCGAGGGCGTAGGCTTCGATTATCGCGTACGAGATGGGAGTTTTTGTGGGCTGCGTGGGGGATCTTCATCAGCAAGCCTTTTAGTTGCTCGGAGGATGAGGTTATAGGGGCGAGGGACGAGAGCCGGTGCTCGATGGAGCCTCTAGGTGGCTCGCTTGCACTTCGGCGGAAGGCTGCTTGTATATCAGGCTTGGACTTGACCGACCTTCCTAGTGGCGGGAGGGGTGAGAGTCTTTCTACGCAAATTATTACGGCAGGGTACTTTCTTTCTTGAGCCTCCCCTCTTCACCGTGTTCCTCCTACTTGAGCCCCTAGGTTCTGCTCGTCTCACCTTTGCTGATGTCGACTTTTACACTTTTCTTTTCACGTATATTTTTTTTTTGTTGGGCCTGGGACCCAATACATATGTAGCCTTCCTTTTAATAAATACTCATTTTTTATTGTTGTGTCTCTACTAATGCACTTATTATTTATTCTTCATAGTATTGAATTCCTTGAGCTACGTGGCTTTAACTTGATCGTCACGAGGTTGAATATTTGTAGAGGTGATTTCTTGAAGCGGGCAAGTTGAGACTTCATGGGCTTTTGGCTGCGTGGCCCCGAGAATAGAATAGACGAACTGTTGGAGTGAACTCTTATTTCCGGGCGTTAAGGTCTTGGTGCCGTCCCAGCGGGGAGTTGATCGAGTCACTGGCGGCGTGGCTGTGCGGAGTAGATGTGAACTCGTCAAAGTGAGCTCTTGAGCTCCTGTGTTGGGTCTTGGTGGCGTCCTAACTGAGTTGATGATTCCTGGCGGCGTGGCTGTGCGGAGTAGATGAACTCGTCAGGTGAAACCTGCTTGGGCTCCGGCGTGAGGGCCTTGAGCTAGCGATATAGCTACAACATCGACTCCCCAGGTAGTGTGGCTGGTGCGTGTAGTGTCGGCGGGCTCATCAAAGTGAAATTTCTTCAGACTCCGGCCCGTGAGGGCCTTGGTGGCGATCCGGCTGAGTTGATGACTCTGGCGGCATGGCTGTGCGAGTGGGTGAACTCGTCAGCGAGCTCTTGCCCCGGGCTCCGGGCGCTAAGGCCTTGTGGCGATCAGCACGGAGTTGATCGACTCCTGGCGACGCGGCGCTGCGAGATGTGAATAGAAGCTCGTGTGAAATTCTTGGGCTGCGGGCGCTAAGGCCTTGTTGGCGATCCGGCTGAGAGGTTGATCGACTCTGGGCGACGGCTTGTGCGGGTAAAGTGAACTCGTCAAAGCCCGGCCTCTTGGGCTCGGGGGCTAAGGCATTGTGGCGATCGGCTGAGGTTGATATGACTCCCAGGCGTGGCTGTGCGGAGTAGATGAACTTCGTCAGCGATTACTAGGCTCGGCGTCGCCCCAAGGCCTTGACGCGATCCGGCCTCGACTCTGGGCGTGGCACGTGCGGAGTAAGATGAACTCGTCAGCGAGCTCGGAAGCGGGCGCTAAGGCCTTGTTGGTGATCGGCTGAGTTGATCGACTCCTAGGCGGCGTGCTTTGTCGCGGAGTAAGATGGAACTGTCAGCGAAGCTCTGCGCGGGCTCGAGAGGGGCGCTAAGGCCTTGTTATACGAAGAGCTGCATGGAATTGAACAGCCGTGTCGCCGTCTGACTTTCAATTCTCGGAAAGATGCGTGTGTCTTTAATGCCGATTTGTAAGATTTGGAGCAGGTCTTGGGCTTCTAGTGCTTTAGCATCCCCTTATAAATAAATGGGTTACATTTGCTCTATAACCGTATTTCGGAATTACGCCTTTCATGGTGTGCAAGAAGCAAATTTGCGTGGGATGGTATTTCGAAGCTTGATCGTCTCTGCGTGGGGTTCATCTGAAGATTCTGGTTCAGCTTTATTGGATCTCCTTGTGGGAGTTATGTTTTTCCCTAGTCTCCCCTTTATGGGAGTCATGTTATTCCTTAACTTCGCGTTAAGGAATGTGTCCGAAGGGGGCGGCACACTTCTTGTGCCTCCTTCTCTGTTTTTTATTCTTCTTTCTCTTCCTCTCCTTTCTTCTCCTTCTCCTTCCTTTCCTCTTTTCTTCCACATCTCATTCTCCCCTTTCCATTTCCTTCCGCATAAACTCTTTCCATCTCTTTTCTTCTTCTCCTCTTTTTCACCTCTTTCCTTTCCTTCTCTTTCCTTTCATTCTCTCTTTCTCCTTTTCTTTTTTTCCACGTCTCATTCTCTCTTCTTCTTTTTCTTCCGCACAAACTCCTTCCATCCTTTTTTTTTTTTTTTTTTTGAGGGAACTACTTGTACTGTGAGCTTCAGATATGGCTCGCGATTATGGCGAATGTAATCACGATTGGAATAAAGAGAGACTTTTCTTTTATGGCTATGAGTTTTCTCGTTATTGCATGCCTGCTAATTTTTCTAAGCATTATAATAATAAGGTTGCTTGTGACGTTTAACAAAATAACCAGTTAATGGTCGAATCGTTAACTAAAAATTGGTAAATCTCCATTACAAACCAA
Organism: Tetrastigma voinierianum; assembly: GCA_016808115.1. NCBI lineage: Eukaryota > Viridiplantae > Streptophyta > Magnoliopsida > Vitales > Vitaceae > Tetrastigma > Tetrastigma voinierianum. The sequence goes on from JAEQBH010002842.1 coordinate 495,173, forward strand.
AATCTACTGATAAAAACGGCAGATATTCGCATTCCAAGCATCTTTGTAAGATTTTCCCCTCCTGCATTTGGGCTCGTAATTGCCCTAGTCGGCGACTCGAAGAGATATGATGTAGGGACCTTCCGGTTGGGGCCCGGTTTCCACATTAATGTTGGATTCTTTCCTTGTTGGAAGGAGCTTTTTTAAGACTAAATCACCCGGCATGTAGCTCCTGGGTTTGACTTTCTGGTTATAATACCTCGTCGTCTTCCTTTGATAGTCTTTTGTATGCCTTAGAACCTGCTCGCATTTTTCATCTAAGAGATCTAAATTTAGACTGAGAGCCTCGTCATTGTGCTCTGGCTGCTTCTTTCGATCTGGGGATTTTAATCCGACCTCGGCCATTTCTTTGCTTTGAATCTTGAAGAGTACAGGGGCGAATGGGGTTTCTCGGGTTCTAGCGACTTACGTGTTTAATCTGTAGGCTATAGTACCTCGGGGAGGTATTCTGCCCATTTTCCTTTAAGGTCTTCCAATTTGGTCTTCAAAGCGGCTTTGAGGGTTAACGATGGTGACTTCGACGTAGTTAGGCGTATTGGATGTCTTTGGGGACGAGTAGTAATTCTTAATTCAATTTCGGCCGCAAATCCTACGAATTTGGAGTTGTCGAATTGCTTTTTCGTTTGTCAGAGCACGGGGCTCTTAGGATATGGCTTTTGCATATGATGGCCCGCCATACAAAGTGCGTATCTTACGTTACGTGATTGTGTGGGCACAGAGGCTCGACCTCGACCCGTTTGGTGAAGTAATCTGCGATGATGAATTTACATTGGCCCTTCCCGAGGCGAGATCGGTATGTCGAGCCCATTGTTGGAAAGGCCAAAGGGCTTGTGATTGGCGTCAAGGGCTGCGATGGGAGCGTGAAGTCTTGGCATGCTCTGGAAGATCCACGCATTTCTTGACTAGGTCGGTTGCGTCTTTGAGTATTGTAGGCGATGTATCCTGTCTGAACCGCTCACGCGTGCTCGAGCTCGCGGAGTCTTGATTTTCGCATATACCTTAATTGACCTTCTCTTAGCACATATTCGGTGTCTTTCTGTGATGCACTTGGGATTGGTGAGAAGAAACCTCGCTTAATACAGGCTTCCGCATAATTAGTGAACTGGGCGACCTCGTCCTTATTTTAGGCACGCTAACTGCAGGGTGGAGTCGAGGTAGGCGTGCATCATTATATAGTTCCAAATTGGGTTCATCCAATTCGGGTCAGACCTAATTTGGGCGACTTGCACATCACAGAGATCTATAGAAGGCTCGATATGACCGATCGATTAATAGGCTGTTGAGAGGTCTTCACGTGAGGGCATGTTGGATTTTACGCGAGGCGTCGGCTCGGGAATTCTCTGCTCTGGGGACATGTTTGACCTGAACCAGCACGAATTTTTTCAATAGATCTCATACCTTTCAGAGGTATAGGATCATCCTTCCACTTTTGGCCTCGTAGGTGTCTTCTATTTGTCTAACGACCAGCTGGGAGTCGCTGCAGACCTCTAGCTGGTCGACTTCTAATGAATGGGCGAGGTTGAGGCCTGCTATGACGGCCTCATACTCGGCCTCGTTGTTGGAAGTGCGGAATCCGAATCTGAGTGCGTACTCGATGTCTATTCCTTCTGGGGAGGTTAGGATAAGACCCGCTCCGCTCCCTTGTGCGTTTGAGGCTCCATCTACAGAGAGTTTCCAGATGGTGAGGTCAGTCGTTGTTTGAGCATCCTTAGCGGGTTCCGCTGATGTGAATTCCATGACGAAGTCGGCCAAGACCTTTCCCTTTTATTGCAGTTTTTGGCTTGTATCTGATGTCGAACTCGCTCAGCTCTATGGCCCACTTCATCAGTCTTCCGGAAGTCTCTAGTTTATGTAACACTTGCTTCATCGGGTAAATGTTGGAACCACATGGTATGAGCTTGGAAAATAAGGCGAACCATTTGCGGTTACCAAGCGAAATTAATTTTCCATCCTTGGGGTACCTCTCCTCATAAGCTCCTCTCGGGCTCGGTTGCAATAGTAAGGCTTGGGTGGTGCACTCAAGTTTCTATTTGTCTACACCGGCGGGACCGGCGCTGGTTGAAGAGTCGACCTGACTAAGTATGGGAGTGAGGGCTCCTTGATAAGACTTACTAGAATGGGAGGAACTCGGGTATGTTTTTCGATCTTGAGAGCAGCTTCTTCACACTTAGTATCCCATTGAAGGCCTTCTTCGAGGACTTGGAAGAAAGGCGGCATTTGTCACTTTCGCCCTAGATACGAATCGAAACCCAAAGGCGCGATCCTTCTATCCCGAATATTTGGACTTCGGCTATGCACGATGGTGATGGCATGTCGAACCTGACCTTTGTATGCAGATTTGCCTCAATTCCTCGGCGGTTGACTATGAAACCCAGGAATTTTCCGGCCGATACTCCGAAGGCACACTTGGCTGGATTCAATTTCATGTTGTAGTTTCTCGGCCTTGGAGATGAGGCGATGTGGAACTCATTTGTAATTGGATTTTACCGACATGTCATCTATGTACACCTCCATAGTTGTGCTATGCATACGGAGCGTAGATTCGCGACCTACGATAAGTAGCTCATTCTTGAGCCCGAGCTGGCATCACCGCGATAACAATAGGTTCACTTCGCTGTTGATTAGGTGCCCGCGGAGTAGGAGTGATAAAGTCAACAAAATTTATATCCTATATTCCTCTTTATCGTAGTCAAGCTCTTTACTTGATATAGCGAGTCAGGTCGAACACGGGGATGGGTTTTCATCCCACGAATGATTCGCATTGATGTTTGAAAGTGGTGAGACTTTTGTTTGGATTTGTGGAATTGGTTAAAAACAAGGGATTTGGTTGATCACTGGATAACTGAAATAGCTTAAATGAAAGTGTGAAATGGTAACCTTGAAGGCTTGGGTCACTAGCTTGATAACATGGGGTATTACAGTGTCCTCGGGTTATTTCCTCGCATTAGAGCAAATGACATATAGTCAAAGCCAAAACCGGATCTTTGTTTAGCTATGAGAGCCTAACCACAGAACCCACTTCCTTTTTGAGTCAAATCAAATACTAAGCATTCCAAAGTCCTGATCGTTTAAAACCTAGCATTTAGCACGTCATTTCAATGGCTGCATCAAATGACATCTAAAAATATCGGTGCATACACCATTAAGAATGCAACGAACCTAAAAACATGACAAGTATTGACGAAGGAAAGACATTAAATGGCATTAAACCTGGTTGGAAAGTTTGGAACCATAAATGCAGTACCTGTATCATTTAAAGCATGAGGACAACCTGTAGTAGCCCCAAAACCAAGCTAGCAACCCTCCTCTTCAAGGCTTTGAGGCTTAGCCAAGCATCCCTTGAGTTGTCATCCTCAAGGGGTGTGTTTGGCAGCCGAGAAAATGAGAGAAGAGAAAAGAGAGCAAAATAAAACATAAAATAAAAAGCTACGGGAAAACTTGCATAAATGGAAAGGTAGGGTTACAAAAGTTGTAGGGGAGCTTATATAGCCAACCCCAATGTGTGAAATGACAAAAAGGCCTAAAATATGAAATTACAATAGGGACAAAATGGTAATTAATCAAAACGTGGTCGTTTGGAATCAAAAATATCAAAAACACGAGTGACCATTTTTCATTTATCTGGTGAATTTCGCTAGCATAGCGAAAATTTATATCATAGCATGCGAAATTTACATGCTCGTAGCATAAGCGAAAATTTAATATCGCTAACTTATAACAAAGATTACAGACTTGTAGCGAAATTCAAAAATTTAAGCTATGCGCAATATTACAAACTAGCATAGCGAAATTTAAAGCTAACAGCGAAAATTTAGGCATAGAGAAAATTTTGCTAGCATTGCGAAATTTTCGCTATGATTGAGAAATTTTCGCTATCCTTGCGAAATTTTCGCAATGCATAGCGAATCAGTTCTCCTATTTGCCTCACCTTTGCCTCTGCACTGGTTTCTTGTCATTTGCATGAATTCTTCAATTCATCTTGACATTTTATCGCCTCAGCTTGGTGAAATCACCAAGGATTCTCACATTCAGCACCAATAAGAAGCCAAGCTTGTTGACTAAAGTTCCCAAGACCTGCAAAACTACTCAAAACGACCTCGAAAACGGAATCAGTAGCACTAAGTGGACATGCACATGACAATTGGCTCAATTCATGATTAGTCGCCTTGGCTTCAAAAACCTATCTTGAATAGGGCTCGAAATAAAACTTTTTGGGCCTTGTCGGTCTGTGACCGAAGCGAGTTCTTTTCTTGGTGGAGTCTGGTCCATCGCGATCTACCGAGTTGGCCAGCCGGGGAGAGGTCAATCCATCGCGAGGAGTTCATGGCCGGAATTTGTAGGCGTCTGCGATGGTATCTCGGTAAAAGGAGCGTCCTTTGGACATGCCTTGTTGATATGGTGGAAGTCGATCTGGTCGTCACTTGCCATTTGCTTTTTTTGACGAGTACGACATTGGCCAACCACTCAGGATACTCTACCTCCCTGATCGCCCCTACATGGAGGGAGTTGCGGCCCCTCTCCATTGATGGCTTTTTTGTCTTTACGGCGCAGCTCCTCACTCTTACCTTGATCGGTTTGAAGGATGGGCTAACGTTCAACCTATGAGTTATTACTGCGGGGTCGATTCCTCCCATGTCCGCCTGTTTCCATGCGAAGACGTCTTTGTTCTATCTCAAAAACTGAGTGAGGAGGCCCTTGAGGTCTTGGCCCAGCAGGCCGATATAGGTGAGATATTCGAGTCGTCGTCAGCCAGGCGTTCTGGATTCTTACGAGGGCTGGTCGGGTGAGCACCTCGTCACGCATGTCTAGCTCGTCCATGTATACGTTATCGATCACTTTCTACTTCATGGACGCTGAGTAGCATTCCCTGGCCACTCGTTGATCTCCTCGAACCATTCCTACTCTGCTTACGGTAGGGAACTTGATCATCATGTGGTATGAGGAGGGGATGGCCTTTATCGCGTTGAGAGAAGGTCTGCCTAACAACATATTATAAGCAGAGGGGGCGTCTACAATGAGGAATCTCGCCGTAGTCGTCGCCTAGCATGGGGATCTCAGAGGTGAGTACCGGAGTTGTATTGAGCTAGAGGTAATACCTTTCCCACTGAGAACCCCCTTGAATGAGTGTTGATGAGCTCAGGTTCTCTATCGATGCCCATTTTATTGAGAGAATTTGTATAAAGATAATATCGGTGAACTCAGATTGTCAATTAAGACCCAATGAACTGTCTTGTTGGTCACAAGCTAGCAAACTACCGATTATGGGTCGTCATGAGGGTAATTGGCATCCCTCAGTCCCCGAGTCGAAAGTGTGATGGACGTGTCGTGCCGCGGAAGTTTAGACACTGCTTGTATTTTCGCTATCTCTGTTGACCTGATGCTGCGTAGATGGGCCTTCGGTATTTGGACTCCTCCTTTGCGAATCCTCGAGATTACGGATTTCACTGGGGTTGTTGGTGTTAGTCGTCGTGCGCCGAGGGTGGTGGGCTGTGGCGGGGCTGGTTGAGCTTGATTACGAGGGCGATTTTCGGGGATGTAAACGTCGGGTACTTAGTGACGGTATTAAAGTACTCTATTTCTCTCTTGAGTTGTGCGTCGTCAAATGCGGTGTCGTAGTCCACATGGAACTCGCGGTGCCAATTGTTGTCTCTTGTGGTGGGGGTCGACTTCATTTGGAGTTAGCGTCGGGGAGTACTCGTTTCGTACTTTGTGCGGGACTTGTGATCTTGAGGGTACATTGGGAGTAAGCAAGCTAAAGGCGAATAATGTCGTAGATCTTTTCGGGTGTGGTGGGCCCAGGTGATCTCTGAGGTTCCCACGCCTTTTTGGGGATCGTTCTCCATCTTTCTTTGGGGACTTTTCCCGGTCGCTTTGTCTTTTGGGGCTTCGTCCTCGTCGCTTGTCTGTTCCGCTTTTTTCTTTATGGGTGGAAGAGCTCTCCTTCTTGGATATGAGGGAGCCTTTTCAGTTTATATACTTCTCTGCTTTTGCGAGCACCTCAGCCATGCTTGCTTGGGGATTTTTGGAGATGGAAAACATCAAATCTTTCGACTAAACCCCTAAGCCGGCAATGAATGCAGTGATTGCGAATTTTTCGTCGGGTATATCTACTTTTGGTGACTCGACATTGAATCTTTGGACATAGGACCTCAGGCTTTCTTGCGAGCCTTGCTTGATGGTCGCGATTGATAGTGCGACTTTATCGTCCGGCCCGATAGAAGTGAGACCGCAGCAGCAATGAAGCGGCTCTGCGAATGAGGAGATTGATGGCGAAGCCTATTAAACCCGGCTGGGCCTTTTAATGTGATGGAAAAGCCACGCGCCGTACGGGTCTTGATACCGTGCCGACTCAGATTTGACTTTTGTAGAGTGTTGAGATGATGTGGATCTTCTTTCCATCGAATGCTTCCACTTGTGGCATCCACGAATTTTTCTTTGGAAGAGGGGAAGTGAAGCACCTCGTTTGTGAAGGGTGATTGATTTGTTGTACCAAGGTGTCATAGTGTCGAGGAGCTCGTCCTGCAACCACCTCGCTTCCTGGCGAGCTCTTGTTGAAGGTTCTTGAACCTCTGCTCCCATGATAGCTCTCCTGCTCCTTGCTGAGGGTGGCGTAGTTCTTCGTTTCCAACGTGCTCTCCGAGTGTTGCTTCGTTGCCTTCCTCTCCATGGGCCACTTGTGGTCCGCGTCCCCTGGCTCGGCTGGACTCTGCTTCTGTTTCAGCGCCTCAAGGAATATCGAGATTATGTTGCCCTTCATGAGGAGGAAAGTTGTGACCTTCCTGTGCTTGTCGTGTATCCCGTGGACGTTGTATATGCCTGGTGAGTTGTTCTAATTCTCCTATCAAGCGTTGGTTGATGAGGCAGAGTGCCTCCACCTCGTTCGTGTTGGCACGCCGGCCACATTGTGTCGAGGCTTGTTGTCGGCGTGGCCGTGGTCTTGCATCCTTGGAGGATTGGAGTTGCTCCTGCTCGTGTTCAGTTGATACCATCGATGGCGAGTGATCGGTTTATTTGTGAAGGCTATCCGCCGTTCCCGCAGTGACGCCAATTGATGATGCCTTTTTTCAGCTTGATGCAGGATGGGCGTATGGGAAGTCGTTGAAGTAGGAACCGAGTACGTGGTGGATTTTGAAGGCTCACGGATTGTCGGGCGGGAATGGGATTGCGGTTGGGGGGCTGAGGGTGCAACGGGCTTTTGGATCGTCGGAGCTAGGGATGGGGTACAGCTACGCTGGTCTCATTTGGATGCGGATGTGGTGAACACGCAGGGAGCAGAGGAAAGAAGAGGGCGGCGGGGCCGCCGTGCCGCTCAGATGCCTAGAGTCGGTTTCTTTCGCGGAGAAGATGGGCGCAGAGACGAGATGTGTTGCCGTGTGTTTTTAGTATGCGTACCTTTCACCGATGGGGTGATCTTGTATTTATAGTAGATGTCCTACCAATTGGATGGTGATTAGGATTCGTTCCCATTGGTTGGGATTTTTTTTTTTTTATTATCGATATCGGATTTGGTAGTGGATATAGAAAGAGCAGTTTATTTGGGATAATCTTCCTTCCTTATTGGGGGATCCGGTTTGATGTGACGTTATTATCTTTCTTTGTATTGATGAGATTGGTTGGATTTACGAGGATAATATATTATATTTCCTATCATTGGGAGACTCCATAATCGACCTTGAGTGAGTGGATTGGACCTTCGTTACGGGTTGGCACAGGCTTGGTGTAGGAAGAAATTTGAAGAGAAGGCTTCGATGGGCAAGCCTCTCCTTTGGGGTTTAGCAAGTAGGCTTGCGTATTTCGTTGGGCTAGGCTCTTTCTTGGGCCTAGCGAGTGGGCCTGTGAGCCTTATTTTTCAAACCCTATCAGTAATAATTACAATATATTATAGTCGTAGATACAATATGTTATCGTAGAAGTTTATCTACTATCTAAATCTCTGTGGAATAACCACTTTATCAATATATATATATATATATATATATACAAAAAAAATTTGTTTCTTTTAATAATTTGTTTTCTTACCTTACAAGTTTACCAAAATTAAATATAAAATAAAATTATGTTTCGTGGAAAAAATTAGGAATATGGTGTTTTAATATTTGATTTTATTCTGTCTATCATGTCCAACTCACATGGTAGAGCGCTCAACATTTCAAAAATGCAGGAACATAGGGAGAGGTCTCATCTTATAGTGGGATAATTTACTACATTGTAATTAAAATGTTTAGCTATCAAAAAAATTTTTGATTTTATTCTAAAATAAAAAAATACATATTTTTAAATTTTTAATGGTTTTAAATTATTTAATCTTAATATAACTTAAAAATAAGTTAAATAAGTTAAAGCAAATATATTAAAATTTAAATTTTAAAATTTTTTATTTTTCTTCTCTATTTTTTTTATGGTTATTTTTAAATGACAATTTAATCTTATTATTTAGTAAAAAAAATTAACTACATAAGTTTATTTTTTAAAATAAATAAAAATTACTTGATAGAGTATTATTGTCAATTTCTTTCTTTTTCATTTCAGTCCCTAATATTACCAAACAATCGAATTGAAATAAACAATCATTCTCATGTAAGATTTTAAAAACTAATCCAAACACTACGAATAAAACCAAATTATTGATTGCATTATTTGAGAAATAATAATGGAAAGAAATTCCTTTAAAATAAGGAAATGGAAAGGGATTTTTCATCCCCATTTCCCATTCTAATGTACCAAACAAGTCATTGAAATAATATGATTAAGTACTCTCTTCTTAGGTCAATGCCTTCTTTCACATAATTCATCTTTGCGCACTTCAGAAGGAGATTCCCTCGTTCCTCGACAATAGCACTTGGACAGTCTACCCAAATTTTACCTAATGAAATTCAATTAAAAAAAAAAAACTCATGTATATATAAGAATGTTCTCTCCATAATAAGGATGGCAATTTCCTCTTAACCCGATAAAAAAGCCAATACTCGATCCAAATAGGAGGGTATAAAGGAACATTTTAGACCCAATTAAATATTCGGATAATTGGTTTTAGAGATTTGCAAATTCGAGGATGGGAACAAGTCTGAATATATCCTATCCATCCCCAACCAAATACCCGATTATATATATATATATATATATATATATATATATATATTAAAAAACCCTAAAAATAAAAACATGCAGGATTTTAACCTTTTCTATCACACCACAATAATTCTTATTACTATTATACAATAAATTATTTTTAATATTCATGATTTTCAAAAACAATCATTTCATAAATTGAAATAGGGTATTTTGGTAAGGTATGAATACCTTATCCTTCGATTTAAATCCGATAGGATGAGGATCGGTATGGGGATGGGGATAGAAATAATTAATGGAAATGAGGATGCACTACTAGGAAAAAAGCCTTTAGCCGCGGCCATCGACCCCGGCTAAAAGTAGTATATAATGCAACTATAAAATATAGCCGCGGATGAAGACAACCGCGGCATGGCATGACCATAGGTGGTGTGGAGAAATCCTATAGATGCGGTCACTTCATAAACCGTGGTTATAGGCTATTCCATTATTTAATAATTTGGCATAGTTTATAGCCGCGGTTTGTGGTTGACCCCGACCATAGGTACGGTTTATAGCCGCGGTTTGTGATTGACCCCGGCCATAGGGATGGTTATAGCCGCGGTTTTGGTTGACCCCGGCCATAGGAATTGTTTATAGCCGCGGTTTGTGATTGACCCCGGCCATAGGGATGTTTATAGCCGCGGGTTTAGTAGTTAGCTTGACCAAAGAGATGATTTATAGCCTCAATTTGTAATTGAGCCCGGCCATAGGGATGGTTTATAGTCACGGTTTGTGATTGACCCCGGCCATAGGGATGGTTCATACCATTTATCTTGCAATGCTTATTTACATGCAAGTGCTTTGGTTTTGTAGGAATTCATAGCGAGAACATGCAACCCGAATCTTTGGGAATTATAGTGCAACCCACTTACTGTAAATCAGACACAATTTGCAACTCAAGGTAGAGAGAGCCTCATACCACTAAAAATTATTTATACATTGTTCACGCAATAACAACGATATCTGACCAATTAGTTTACATTAAATTTAACACCTATCCTTTTGGCAAAACCCCAAAACATGCACATGTTAAAGCGAGGGGTGCTACAAACGAGGGATATCAGCGTATCGAAGGAATCAACGAGGGGAGAGCCGTGGGAATGGTGATTATATGTTTTTAATGATTTGTTAGTATTTTTGCCTTGGTGGGCTTTATCAAGGGACTCTCACGTTGGATGTGAGGCCCGACCGATCAAGAACTTAGGTAAGGCTAGCGACATGACCTTGTTCGGTATAACCACGTAGTTGATCTCTCGCCGTCTCTTTCTGGTAAGCCTTCGAATTTGAGTAATTGCTTGAAAACTTTGTTGTTCTTGGCTGCATTTCCTACGAGTGTATTAAAAGCATGGTCGAAAAAAATGTCCTATGATTTTAGCCGGTTGTTCTCAAACATATTTGAATGGAAGCTATAGATGGATGTTATCTTTGAGTCACTATAATATATAGAAATGCTAGAAAGCAAACAGCGACCAAAACAAGAGACGATATAGGGTAAAATCTTGAACCTTCAGACATTGGGGCATTAGATGCTGGATTTCTTCATGGGTTGATCAGATCATGTTGTTTATTATTAGAGTAAAGCTGCTTCTCACTTCTTTTTCCATCATCCTCATCAACAATGACCAATTTTGAGTCCCCTAGAGCTGCATTTTAGTTTCAGAAAGTTCTCAAAACCATAATCTTATGTAAATGAAACCATTCTAACTGTTGGATGATAATTCCATGACTAAAACCTTGAGGGAAGAAAAACGGAATTTCATACCTTAAGATACCATCAACATGAACCACATACACATGATCAACAATTTCATCATTCAATTCCAGCAAGGCCTTTAATTGAGAATCATTTTTCAAACAAATATATTGAGTCTTGTCAAGCTTAGCTGAATAGTAGAGTGCAGCAAAGACACAAAATTAGAATTTCTACACAAAATCACCCTTAACTGCAAGAAAATGTCGAACTGTATACTACACGAGGCGTCAATCTCCCTACAATCCTGAGTTTTATTAAGCCTGGAGTTATAGTCAGACTAACTTGAAGAGAAACTCTCATTATATTCAAACTTGTGACAATTTTTGTTGGTACTCCTATACCAGACATGCCTACAATATATTCAAAGAGAATGAAGATAATAATAAATATAAATCATAATGAATTTCTCTACAAATCATATGAAGAAATAATAGAAATTAGAAAAATCACACGAGTAAAGACAAAGTTCTCTTCTAAACTATCGTTTCCTACTTTAAATGATGATCTAGAAAATAAATGAATAATATAGTTTTAACACATTTAAGCCTGAAAAACTAATAGGTTAAAGGATATGATTACATTTTTGTAATCTACACACCTCGAGCCAAGGCACCATAAGAAAAGGGAATTTTGGAGTGCGAGTCGAGTCCCCGACCATGCGAGTATAAAGAGTGACTCACGTTTTAACGGCACGACTCTCTATTAAATAGAGATAGTGCTTACGAGGCTAATAAGCTACTCAATCCATGTCTTCTTTACTAAGACCTGCACTCTTGAAGATGCGAAGATGAAAATACTTTTTATTGAAAAAGCAAGGAATAATTTACGGAACCCAAGGCTCTTCTCACACCATCATTCACTTCCGATCAACTTTAAGGCTTCCAAATGTGAGAACACGACTATAATTTTTTATTTCTGTGGAAGATTACATTCACAATCCATATATAAGACACTTCTTGTGTTAATGAGATACAGAAGGTCAATTACAAAAATAACATAGTGTCAAAATATTCATTGGAAGATGAAGCCAACGGGCTTGAGGAGCTCAACTTTGTTATTAACATTGGAGAAGATGTCCAAAGAAAATGGCTCACTGTGATGCACCGAGTATTTATATAGAAGTAGAGATATAAAGAAGTATAATGACTCAAAAACAAATTGTCTTCACTAATAAAATGCTAGTGTGCACTTTATCAAAATTGAAATTGAAAAAGAAAGGGATTAAGAACCTAGAATCAATCAAGGTTCATTAAGGCGAAAAGCGAGAAGATTTGGCGAAAGTACAAGCAAACACCTGACTAGGGGATGCACCTGAAATTCCCTCCATAAAATGTGACTTTTTATATAGCTTTAAAAACTTAAAGCTTGTCAAACTGAAAAACTCGAGGTAGTATTACTAATTGTGCTCGAGAAGCCCGATCAATCTTGCAAATATCTTCCACCCGGTGATTCCATTAATAAATCCTTTGTTTTCTATTAAAAGTAAAAAATCAAGCATGTAAATCGGTGGGAGGTTACGGAACTAGTTTATTTGAATTGAGGTCATTTTCTGCCTATGGAATTACTTGGAATTCATAGTGGCTTTCTTTTCAACAAACATGGACCCGAATTTATCCTGAAACTATCTGTTCTCACAATCCAGGTAGAAATGGAAATAATTAGAAAAACAAAAACAAAAATCCCTAAAAGTTTGAATATAGAAGCGATCAAAAGCGCACCTTGTATTTATACTTCTTCGCTGCTTCCTTGGTCACCTTTAGTAAAAATCATTTACGTTGCCTAAATCGAACCAATTCCATCACATGAAATTCTTGCAGCTCGGTTGCCTCGATAATTGAAGACAAAATTACAAAAAAAAAAGAAACAATTTTTCCAGCATCTCCAGACAAAATTATTTTTACAAAATAATTTTGATGATAAACCCGATAAGAAACTTAATTTGGTTTTGTACCTTCAACTCTTCTCCGGCATCCATGGGTTATTGAAGATTCTACCAGGGGATCGATGGATGCAAAGAATTGACCACGGCTAACGAGTTTTAACACGAGGTCTGAGTGCGTCTTTGTGTGGCTGCTTGGTGTGTGGAGTAGCACGGTGTTCTTGAGAACAAAGCTAAAAGCTAGTAGAGATTTATGACCTCACCCGAGGGAGGAATCTTGAACAATTATTCCAGATCAAACAAGTGCTAATTTCTTTAGTTTTCATCTAAAGATCTACTGTACCTATTCTAATTAAGATTAATGTGTCTATTTTAGCAGGTTTAAAATTAATGTCATTATAGCTAATGCTCTTTCTGAAGAATAAACCCTACTGATAATTTTGATCTGCACCAAGGAGAGATTTGATCTAAACCATGGGAAAAAGATGATACATTTTCAAATCAGAATAAACTAAAAGGAGGAATAGAGACAAACCTGGCACTTGTCTTTGTGGACAAGAATCACTCCATCGTCCATGTGGATATTGTTCCCAACCTATGGTCCTTGATATGTAACTTTTAGGACGATTAACCCTGTCATCATTGATCCAAAAGAATTATATGTATCAGAAAGATGTACACATTTTCATATAGCGAGAAGCAATAGAGATCGATAACTTAATAATGACAATTTATTAGATATTGATAGGTTACGCATGAAATGTGGGCGAACATCCTCTTTAACACGGAAGACATTTGTTAAGTCTCATGAGTAGGACCTTGATATTTTGGACTCTTGATTAACCAATTCTACTGAGTGCAAGTCCATGGTAAGCGAACTTATCTGACATAAGCTACAATGAAGCAAAGATTTCATATTCCCGACTAAATTTTTTTTTTTTTTTATCGATATATTCTCGAAGCTAAAATAGATAAGGGTATAAATAAATAAATTACCATTAATATAATAATCTTTGATTTCTCCATATTCAGTATAAAAGATGCAATGTCTTAATCCCATGAGATAAAATCTTCTTGCACATTTCGGTTCAGGAGTGAATTCCATAGGCTTTGAAACAGCTTCATCATTGTCATGTGGCTCCAAGGCGCGAAACCTCAGATGGTATCTACATGTCATTAGATGTAAACATTAAATCAAATGTTTATAAATTGTTCACCATGTAGAGAACTATTTTGAGAGACATTTTTCTTTTGGTAAAAGAAAAGCTAAACATAATAGTTTTCACGCGAGGAGAGAAAAATTAAAATACAAATTGGCGAAGCATACTTGAGATAAGATTTTAACTCAATTCCTTCCCAATTATGTACACTTCCCGAACATTTTTTTATAGATTACACTTTACGAGCAGTTGATAGCTTTTGATGATTAATAGATTATGTTGCATGGTTGAGTTATCAAAAATCGGCAGGTTATGATTCTTTACGGCTTTAGGCGACCAGCGAAGAAAAGGGAAAAGGAAGTAAATACTGAGAAAAATATTTTTGACATCAGGAGGGAAATGGTAGGAAAAATAATTAAAAGCTTCATTCTCCATTACACTCTAACTCATTTTATTGTGTTACACCACATAATTTATCACTACTCCAAGTGCATGCCTGGCTAAGAACTACCATTATGTCGATCAACGAGAATTACCAATTATGGAAATGTCGATTCAAACTGCCAAAATAAAGATATAATTAGAAGCTAGTCACTACAAGTCAGTTATAGCAGTCCCAAAACAAAATAGTTAGAGCTAAAGTCGCATTAATTGGATTCTTCTAAATTTTTTATATTGCCTTCTAATTACATGACTTTTTTTTGATAAATAAGAAAATTTGAAAGAATCTAAAGAATTGCGAACTAGAGGCTCAAGAAAAGAAAAGAGAGAGAGAGAGCAAATCTACACCCCACGAGCTGACACCACCGCCGACCCTTAGCTTGATGATGCATCACTAACACCAAGCGCCCCCACCACGGCACCCGCAATCTGAGAAGGATTAAAACAATCTCTGGATGCTACATCATGTCTCTTATCATCTTTTAGTTTTCATACAAATTAGTATCATAATGTCCCTCAAATTTTTTGTTTATAAAAAAAAAAGATGTATTACTAAATATAGGAAAAAAAATGATGAGAAATCATCCATATGGCATACAGAGCTTGATCGGAACACCCATTTGAAAACACCAACACGAAAGAGATAATGTCCCTCGAAATTTGCTAGGCACTGCAAAAAAATGGGCGACCCAGGGGTGGTGCTATGGATTCATAGAATTGGGATGGGCTTATTAATTGGGCATCAACTTTGACTCTTGAATAATCATCAGAAGATCTGCTTCTATTCCAACAAACATTTGTGGAAAAGGTTCATATCAGTAATAATTACAATTTTGTGAGTAGGCAACTCCCAAATATTGTTCCTTAGCAAGAAAATATTTTCTTTCTGAATTGGTAAAATAAATTTTCTTTATATTTTAAGAGATGTGCCATCTGAACAATCAAGTCATGTGTATCTAAAATTTTCACATCTACTGATTATCCATAAAGTGATGATAGAACATATAGCTAGTAGAATCAAAAGTGGTTGGTGTATGGTGACTAGCATAGCAGGTGGCATTGATCGAGCAAAGATATGTGCCTTGAGATGTTTCCGAGTTGTGGTGCCCGTTTTTCGATGGCAATGGTATGGAGGTCGAGGTCAAATCCCTTATGGACCACATACATACACACATACAAAGAGATATGAAAATAGTCCCGCCAGAAAGATGAAACACAGAAAAGATATGACATTATTAGAAATGGATGGAATTCTCATGAAGCACCTGTTCCTTATGGTTGCAATCTCATCTGCTTCCCTATTCTAATTGCTACAAATAACTAGAATTGCCTAATACCCATTTGGTGTTGATGATGATTTTCAGGATTTTGGCGATCCTTGAACCGTCAGATTCAGCTCTTTGGCCAAAGGACCGTACATCTACTTCTTTATTAAATGGACTACTTGTGAGGATATGAGGCAGAGGACTAATAGGGTCTAGCTCATTAGATAACTCTGATGCTAGGGATTTCTGAGTCGTGTCCTTGCCAGGTTGACATAAATCTTCCATGAGCATGGCATAGCAGTTTGAAACTTTCATATGAATCATATTTCCTCAGGAACTAAGCGATTCATGATTCATCCAGTTTCATTTCTTATGATTCTCTTAATTATGATGTACCATAGGACAATGTTGTTAAACTAATTTATGTAACTCTGATTTGAATGGATTCAACTAATAACATTAAAGATAGGCTGAATTGAAGTTTGTTGAATGTTTAAGAACTAAAAACTTAAAAAATAGTCCCTCAAACAAATGATACACTCTGTCATTCTTAAACATCCACAAGATATTCCGCCCAAATATCTTGAAATGTGAATGAACAGGAAATTGCATACCTTCGTTTTGCAAAACCCAGCCATACGCACGAATCCTTTGTATTTATTGATGGGCATAATTCCAGGAACAATGGGGCATTTTATTCCAATTTGGCGGCAATCATTCACAAATTTGAGATAAATATCAGTATCATAGAATAATTGGGTGACAATAAGATCTGCTCCAACATCAACCTATCAAATAAATACAACACGTGTAAGTGAGGAAAGGGTAAAAACTAAACCACAAATAAGGAATGCCACAAGAATGCTGCAACCAGGTTTTTGATGTCATTCCATCTATTTGCAACATAAATTTTTTAAAATTTTTATGGTTTATCGTAAATAATATTATGCTTTTTTATGGAGGCATGTTCTCTTAATTTGAAAGAAAAACAAAGGTAAGACATCTGGTTACATGCCTCCTCTTTAATTTATTTATTTTTATAATTAATTTTTTCTTTTGTTGTCCACATTGAGACTTGAACCTAGAACCTCCCATAAGCCCACCCCAACCCTTTCCTATTTTATATAATATTAATTTTTCATGGATGGGAGTATGATCTACCCAGAGAAAAAGGGTTTTCAGCTTCTCTCTTTTTTTTTTTTTAGCTTCTCAATGATGTCCAAAATCAAGGAATAAGAGAATGCTGTGAGTTACAATAGTATGTTTTTTGAGATTCATAAACATCAAAGGTAGTCTCGAGCGACATGATTGCTCGATGGATGATGCTTCAAGCTTTGAACTAGGTTTTAATAATGATGTTTAACATTTTCTAGAAGAAGAGGCGAGGAAGTAATTCATGTTCGAAACAATGCGAGAAGCACACATAGAAACAACACCTCGATGATGTTTTCATGACCTAAAAAAATACTAACACACTAAAATTAGCCAGTTGAAAACATCGTTCTTCAAATGAATGTGGGACATGAGTATGAAACTTCTAATGAAAGAAACACCATACCTTTTTGCTTCAATAATCTAGATCCTTTCTGTTGTGCTTCCAAGAAGCCACTTCATTGAGAGTCACATCGAGGATGAGCCCTGAGAAAGAAAATTCAGTCATTATAATGACAAAATAGATCAATGAAAAAAGAGAAATGAGAGCAAAATTGAAACACAGATAACCGCAGCCGATTATTCCAAAGTAATCTCCATATTTCGCCCAGATATGTTGCACCTGTGTAAGCAAATAAATGAATTCTTAAAATGTGATAAGCTATCTTGAGGTTATGTGTGATAAAATATCCTGAAAATTTGAGTATAATTGAAAGGGAAAGAACCAGGATGAGAGATGTTCAACAATTATTCTCAAACCACGCTTCTTCTCTGTAGTATCGTGCTCTATAAGCATCGGCTTCCCAAGAATTCGAGTCAATTGGAAGAGTAGAAGCAGTTTCGAGGCGATTGAGGAGAGTATCCTGGAGGCCATGGCGACGGAGGGATCTTTGGGAAAGGAAAGTGAAATGAAACTAGGGGAAATTGGTTTTACCGGTGTTGGATTCTAGGGCTACATGACAAGCAGAAAAATTTTCTTAATGGAAATTCAAAAGACCTTATCAAAGGAAAGGGTTGTTAGGTATAGGGGAATATAAAAGGATGCCTATTTCCACGGAATTATACACTACAGCGAAGGGTTAGGCATGTATCTATAGGACATATATCCAAAGGTGTCATGTGGCGCGGGGTAATACATGCGACGAATACTCATATCCCAAAAAACCCTTCTGCTATACAAATTACAATGCCATTAGTCACGTTTTTTATGACCCTTACTAAAGATTTGTGGCTATCTCACTAATTTCTTGTAGTGATGAGAAATCTAAAA
This sequence comes from Tetrastigma voinierianum, assembly GCA_016808115.1. Classification (NCBI taxonomy): domain Eukaryota; kingdom Viridiplantae; phylum Streptophyta; class Magnoliopsida; order Vitales; family Vitaceae; genus Tetrastigma; species Tetrastigma voinierianum. Next base: position 513,243 of record JAEQBH010002842.1, read on the forward strand.
TCCTACCCATTGTCATCCCTACTCCACAATAACACTCAATACCCATTCAAACTCCTCGATCTTTGAATCTTAAACTTCGACATTGATATGGTATAAAGAAACACTTTGAAATGAATTATGTCTCCATATTTATCCTAGTGCTTCGTTATCGTTGGATTATCTCTTTGAATATTTTATTTTATCTCAAATATTATCTTCTTTAAATAATCTGCATTATCTGAAGTTTGTTAGAGTAATTTAACCACATCTACCAATTGAGAGGTTGAGATATATTGGCAGAACTCTTAATCAAGAAGGCATGCATCCAAAGAAACCCTAAACTAAGTAAAATTCTTCACCCGTTATGACTCTAGTTCAACCAAATCATGTGACAGATTCCTATTTCAAGTAGACTCCTTTACCCGTCGTGATTCTTGTTGCACAAAACCACATGACAGAGTCCTAGACTCAGTAGAGTCCTAGTTACACCAAATCAAGTGACAAAGTCTTAGATTAAGTTGACTTCTTCACCCATCATGACTCTTGGCCCAAGGAACAATCTTGTGACAATCTTTATATCACCTCTTTATAGCCTCAATTACACGAAGAAACCATGCAATTAGATTTTCCCTAAGATTATGTCGAACACGTTCACCTTAACAGGGTGTAACAATATTACTCTTAGACCTTACAGATATGTCATGCAAATGATAATATCATCGAATGTTATAAAAAGTCTATTGTACTCTTATTGAACACCGAATGTTTTTCAAACAAAATAGTTAAAACACGACTCAAATAAAGTTATGACAATATAGGGAAGAAATTTTAGGGGGAGATATTAAGAATAATATAATTGGTTTGATTGTAGAAATGACATTAGCACGTTGATGAAATTACAGTCCAATTGTAGATTATCTATTTGAATATTATGTTCTTTGTTTAAAAAAATATATATAAGATAAAATAAAATTCCTAACTCCTCCTTTCTTCCCTATGAAGATGACCCCTACAACCTTCAGTTGTGCTCAGTCGGCTCATTATACTTATGGTAAACACTACAAAGCTTGAAAATTGTGACTAAATCTTGTTTTGTTTTATATTTGGCCTGTTTGGTTCAATTAATAGTCGGTAACTGAAAGCAAGTAGTTGGTGTAGATAACTAATAGTTGGTAGCTATTTACAAATTATTGTTTGGTAAAATAAACTATTAGAAGTATTGAATTGAAGGTTAATTTATATATATAAATAGGATAGAGAAATAAAAATCAAAGCATGTATATATAGAAAAATAAAAATATTATTTATTTCATATATTATTTTTTTATAGTGATAAAATTTTCATATTATTTCATATAACCATATAAATAATTTTATAAATTTATAACCATACAAAAATTTATAATATTTCAAATTATTTAAATTTATGAATAAATTTATAATATTATTTCATTGATAAAAATAATATAAAATTATAAAATTTTAATCATAAATAATATTATTTCATAAAAAAAATATTTATGGTTATAAATTTTTATAATTTCATATTATCTTTTATGAATATAATTTGAAATAAATTTATAACCAAAAAATTCATATTATTTCCTATAAATTATAAATTTTAACATTTATAAAAATCCTAAAATTATATAAATATGGAGAGAATGATAAAAAATATAAATAATAATAATAATAATAATAATAATAATAAATTGTTATTTTTATAAAAGTGGAATCATAAAAAGTTATGATTTTAGTTTTTAGCGGGGAGTTGTTTATCAGCTTATCAGTAGCGGTGATTAGGGGTTTTTAGCAAGCGACATAAGAGCATTTGAGTGAATCGAACGTGAAGTTATTGTATAAAATTGAATTATTGGTCGTCACAGAGCGAAAGGGAAAAGTAGGTTTTTTCTGCGTCAAATCTGAAATATTTGTATTGGTGAAAGTAGAAAGCGTAATAGAATTGATACGTCTTTATCGGAATTTATTTTATATTTATTTTCATTATAATAAATAAAATTTAAAAATAAAGATATTTTTTTATATATATATAATTGAAAACCAATGGTTTCCTTGTTATCTTTATTTTTGATAATAAAATACAGTTTCGAAAAGCGATAACCAAACAACCCTTAGTTTTCAAAAAGTCTTTTTAATACCAGTACTTTGAAGAAGAGACGAAAAATTGGAGATTCTTTCATCCTCTGAAACAATCCAACATCCGAAATAGTTTTCCTTTCGACTTGTTTGTCGATCACAGGTTACGACGAATCTTACAAACTGGCCGTACGAGGAAGAAGAGGCGATTTACAAGAAAGGTGATTCGAACTGATAATTTATTAAATCGAAAATGTTTAATTTTTTTTTTCCACCTTCAGTAGATTTGAAATTTTTGTTTTTTCTTTTTTGGTGGTGTGGATTTTGGATTGTAGTCTCAAATTGAAGGTACGGATCGGAGGAGGAAGAAGATGGCTAGGGTTTCGCCACTGGAGGTACTTGCGATTCATAATTTTAGCAATTACTAAATAAATCTATTGATTAGATTAGGTTAATTTTGTCAACAGATTGATAAACCTAGAGTAATGCATATCTGATTAGGGGGAAGATCAAAATCTATTGATTAAATTAGGTTAATTTTGTTAACAGTTTGATAACCCAAGAGTAATGCATATCTGATTAGGGGGAAGATCGAGTTAGCAAGAATTTATTGATTAGATTAGGTTAATTTTGTTAACAGTTTGATAACCTTAGAGTAATGCATATCTGATTAGGGGAAGATCAAGAATCTATTGATTAGATTAGGTTAATTTTGTTAACAGTTTGATAACCCAAGAGTAATGCATATCTGATTAGGGGGAATATCGAGTTAGCAAAAATCTATTGATTAGATTAGGTTAATTTTGTTAACAATTTGATAACCTTAAGAGTTATGCGTATCTGATTAGGTGGAAGATCGGGTTAGCAAGAATCTGTTGATTAGATTAGGTTAATTTTTAAAATGTGTTAATTTTAAATAAATACATTTTTTTTACAAATATACAAATGTAAATATAATTTTTAAATGTATTTACAAATATACGTTTCATTTAAAAAATGTATTTCTAAAATCTTATTTAAAAATGTAAATACATTTTTTTTACATTTAATAAAGAATTTTAGAAATAAATATACGTTTCATAATTTTAAAAAAACTCCTAACAAGTAAAACCCTAATTTAAATTTATATTTATTTAAATGTGATAATTTATATTTTTAAAACCCTAAATCATGTTAAAAACTTAATTTTTATCAAATATATTTTATATTTATTTTCATTAGAATAAATAAAATTTAAAAATAAAGATATTTTTAGGTTTTTTTAAACTCCAGTCTTCTTTCTCCTCCCCTTTATTCCTTTCCCTCTCTGTGCGATACTCAGACGCAGACCCAAACAACCTTCAGCCCCACCCCACCCCCGATCTCCTTCTTCCTCCTCTCCTTGCCCCTCCTTTTGCGACAAACGTAGACCCAAACGTGTTTCAGGCCCTCTCTCAGTCTCCTCCCTCTGGAAACTCTCTCTTCGCTGCGGAAGGTTGGATTGGAAATCGCTATTTCGATTCTGAAGTTTTTTTGCTTTTGAAAAGCGAGTTGTCGTCTGAAAAATTAATATTCCAATGAAAGAGAGAAGGGCCAGAGATGAGTATGCCAATGATAATCTTTTCGCAGCTTGGAGCATAAGGCCTCTTCTTAACCGCTCTAGGTTACTCTTTTTACTCTTGTCATTCTTTTTGGTTGTTATCGGCAACTTTATATAGTAATAACCTTTTTTGATGTCTATCTTTACTTGAGAGGTATGTTAACACATTTGCAAGAATGGGTCAGAGTCTAAGCTGCAGAAACCTAATCACCCTAGGGGAGAACCAATCACTACCCCATTTCCTTCAAGCCAAGGTAGCTTTGTTCTCTCTCTCTCTTCTTTTTAATCTTGTGATTTTTTAAGGATATTTCTGAATTTGTTTTTTTTTTTGTTTCATTTTCTGTTTTTGTTTGGCTCTAAATTTGTTTTCTTGTTCTTATACGCATATAATGCATTTTTATCTTTAATATACGGATAGTTTAACTCCATTTCCGTCATTACGACGAATAATCATCAGGCTTTGAAATTTGTTTGTTTTTATTATTATTTTTGATTAAACGAAAAAAGATTTTTTTTTTTACGTACTACGAGGAAATTATTTATTTTCATTAGTTCTTTTGAAGATGTCGGAACAGAGGGTGGCAGCTCGGGTGAATTGGGGTCTCGAGGAGGATTAGTGTGCAAATTCAATTAACATGTTTAATGGCTAGATCTTATTATCTTTAGGAAGCTTAAGTTACACAAAAGAATAGTTCTTTGTAAAAGCAAGATTCAATCTTGCATTTGTTAAATTAAAATTAAATCAAATTTATCAAAATTTCTTTCACATTCTGATAATTTAATGAAATACATTTGTCGTTTCGATTTTATTGGAAGTGTATTGTTTTTAGGTAGAAATGGAAATGGGATTTGTTGATTCTCTCCCTTTTTTTATTCTCTTTTTTAATCCCACGGTGAGTGAAAACTTAGAGGAAACTTCTCGATTTTTGTAATATATATATTAACTGTGGTAGCAATTATTTCCCATGGCATCAATAGGAGAATGTAATATATATTGTGTACAAAGATTGCATTATTTTTCTCTGTTTTCTTCAAATATAATTACTTGTTTGGAACAATGAACAAAAAATTAAGATGCATTGGACTTCCAAACTTTTCAGTTTGTTTAGACTCATGTTAGTTCTTGTGAGTTATCAACCTTTTCATGTGATTTTTAAAAGTTTCAGTGTTGTTGGTTTTATCACGACTGTGGTTCTAGTAACGCAACATTGTGTGGTGATTAAACTCCTGAATTTTTTCATTTGTTACATGTAGAAATTCCTAGGCAATTGGTTTCCTGTCTTTGTGTGTGCAGTACAAGATTTTCAAAGGCATTTTTCAGGCGTGCCTTAAAGTGCGCCTCAGGGTGAGGTGTGGAAAAAACCTTTTGCTGTTGAAAAAAAGTGCAGAACTCCTTGAAGGTCTGGTAGAGGCATGCTTCAGTTGTGCCTTTTATGCCTTCAGATTGACGTGTATGCTTATATAGGTTCACAAATGAGATGATCACGTTTAAAAGAAAAAAATCTGAAGAGCTTTTTAATCCTAAAATCACGTAGAGAGTGAAAACTGGGAATAGAGAAGAAATTTGAAGAAAAACTTAACCATAGGTCTATGAAACCCTTACCTCATGATCGTCACATTTCACTTCAGTAACACCCTAACTTAGGTGAGACCCCATATGTTTCGTCATAGTCAGTGCCTTCCCATTTCAGTTATGCTTTTGCCTTTATTCTTTCTTCTTTCTTCTTTCTTCTCTGTCCACGCCTTCTTTCAAGGAAAAAAAAGAAAAAACCCTTGCTATACGCTCTTGTGCTTAAAAACATTGGTGCTATAAATTAGAAGCCATAACTCATTGTGTTTGGCTGGTTAATATCATATATAATGTGCTAATTTACCTTCTTTTTCATGTTTTTTACTTGTTAATGCCTACTCTTTAAGAACTCATTTAAGTGTGCACTTGCAGGAAGTGGGTGTGTAAGCATGGTTTACTTCGGTGGCGGATAATACGTGTATGTGCCAACTAATCATCTTTTAACGTCTCGTTTAGCCATTATGTCTCATGTTTTGTGGGATCTTTTTATTTAGTACCTCTCCCTCTAGCTCATGGCTCTGCAAACCCTTATCTCATCTTTCTTGAATTCCACGGCATCTACAGTAGGATACCCCTCAGGAACTTCTTCATGAAGTTTTCAATTAAGCATGAGTCATGTAATCAAACATTTTTCCAATAATTTTATTCTTCAGAAATAATCTGCTACTCTGTTTTAGTTGGTTCAATGTGAGTCTAAATTTTGTTTCATTTTTGATTCATAGAAAATGATGTGTTAGCCATTCTACATATTATGTATGGAAAAGATGTCCATTTTGTAAAAGATGCTTTAGGTTCTTATTTTATTATTAATTAACAAAAACTTTGTGATTAAGTGAGATTGACTTGTGTTTTTGGATTGCTTTTGTTAGCTGTTTGATGTTTTTAGTATTGTGTTCTCTCTTTCTTTCTTTCTCTGTTTTTCCTTTTATTTCTTATTTTTTTTCAAGGGCTCTAACCTCTAAGAGAAGGAAAGAGGGGATAAGCATATTTCTTATTTTAGTATTTAATTTCATCTTCCTTGGCTATTACACAGGCCGGAGGTGTATAAAAAGGCAAGTGATCCAGAAAAACTATCCAAACTGATTGAGTTTTACATGGTTTTTTGTCATTTCAGTTTTGTAAGCTTAAAACTAAATTGGACTGGTTTGTTCTACACTTTCCTGTTCCAAATTTGGATGTAAGCTAAACTGAATAGACAATTATTTTTATAAACATATGGAGAACTAAACTGAATAGATAGTTATTTATATAAACATATGGAGACCTGTGTCTTATATTGGCTTTCCTCTAATGTAAATTTTCATGGTTTGGAAACTATTAATTTTTACGATTCTTCATACTTTTGAACAAACGAGGGTGATGCGTTCTATAATTAGTAATTTAATTATGTTAGCGTAACTCTAGAGCTTAGTTGTTTCTAATGTGGTATGAATTGAGTCTATGGTTTTATTATGTTGCAATATATAATTTCCTTGCATCTGAGCCAACCCCGATACATTTGGGTTTTTACCCCAAGTAAACAAGTATCTGATTTAAGTTGTTCATTGTTGTTTATTAGGCAGGAATTGATAAGTTCTCTCACGAGTTGGCTAGTTTGTTCTATATTGCATCCAAACTAACCCCATATGTCCAAACTAACCCCATCGATTGTTCACTCCAAACAGAACCAATGAACCATGCATACACACACCTTGAACTTAATTATTGCAATCTTTTTATTATTCAAAATTTAGGGAGCTTATTTGATTTTGTTTCATTTTTAATAATTGAATTTTAGTAGCCCTCAGTTTTTGTGGTTATATATCTTAGTTTTAGATTGGGGGGGTGGAGTTTCGCAGGTGGTTAGGCTTGAGGGCTTTCAAAGTCAACCAAGTATTTAAGATTGTTTGGAACAGGATGTCAATTGGGACTATCTAATAGTGTGTTGTTCTCTACTCTGAACGTCTACTATGGATGCTACTTAATATGGGGAGGAGGCTTACAGTTTGAAAAATCCACCTAGTAAGTTGGAACTCCATAAGCCAGGGAGAGGAAAAGGATGGTTTGGGGATTAGAAGGGTTGACCTCCTAAATAGAGCTTTATTGGGAAAGTGGGCTTGGAGGTTTGCAGTGGAAGATAACTCTATTTGGAGATCGTGTATTAATACTAAGTATGGCTCATAGAATGGGGGCTGGTTCACTCCTTACCCTAGAGGAAGTTTTGGAGTTGGTCTTTGGAAGTCTATTGCAAAGAAATTGATCGGCTTAGAAAGGCGTAATGTTTATGGGGATGGTAGGAAAATTAGATTATGGGAAGACACTTGGTATGGAAGAGCACAGACACTTTATGTGATAACCACGACCTATATATAGCATAAGCCGGTTCTAAAGGGGCAAAGGTTGTTGAGATTTGGGTGAGGGAACATGGTGGAGGAGCTTGGGATCCAAAGTTTATGAGGTTTTTTAATGATTAGGAGTTGGAACCTATTCAGGAGTTCATTGAAGTGACTAGCAACATCAAAATTTCTCCTTTGGAAAAGGATAATTTGGTTTGGAAGGGGGATGTGTCGGGGTCCTTCACGGTTATAGCTTACTTTAATTTGTTGGAAGGCGTTTCTCCCCATAAAGTCTCCCGCAAAATGTTATGAAACCAGGATATCCCTTCCAAAGTTGGTTTTTTTGCCTGAGAGGTGTGGTGGGGGTTAGGTTCTTACCTCGGCTTCCGATTGAAAGAAGTAGGGTTTTGCATTTAGCCCTGACAAGTGTCACTTTTGTAAAAAGGAGGAAGAAGAGCTAGAGCATATTCTAATCCACTGCCAAGTAATATGGGGACAGTGGACTGATCTTCTTTCTACCTTTGGTGTTGACTGGACTTGCTTTTTTTTGGCTAAAGACCTAATCCAAAGCTAGATGCACTTCCCTGTCAGGAAAAAAGCTAAGGTTATTTGGAGAGCTGATCCCCTTTTATTCTGGGCTATCTAGAAAGAGAGGAACAAAATAATTTTTGAAGACGCTACTTTTTCCCTGCTCAGACTAAAGCTTTCAGTTATCCGATCGCTGTTTACATGGGTTGGGTTTATTCCAAAGGCGGATATCGATTTTGTTAGATTGCTCTTGTATAGGTTCTATGGCTATGCTTAGGGTGTGGTTTTTTTTTTTTGGGATGGTTTGTTTGACTCTTCTTTCTCTCTATCTCTTTTTTGTTGGCCCTTTGTGGTCTCTCTTGTATATGTCTTGTATACACTCTCTTTTTTGGTCAATATACTGCTCTTTATTGATAAAAAAAAAAAAAAATTCTTTTAGATATATAAAAGCTAACATGGTCACACTATCCCCTGATTGAATTTTCTCCCCTTTCAATAGAAGTATTTAAAGTTTGAAACTCAGAACAATGAGGCGAGGACAAAGATAATTACCTTGTTTGATAAAAAAAATTATGAAAAAGAGAAAATATGATGGAATTAATGAGAAATTTACTTATTCAATTTAATCACCTTTTAACTTCTGTTCAAATAAGTGAGGAAAATTGAGGGGAGAGTTAAAAAAAAATGTTGTCCTCAGATTTGCATTTTATTTTCCTTAGCCTTTTCTTTACTTCTTTTTCCTGTGTCTTTCCCTCAGATGTGATAACAAACGTAGCCTGATTATAAAATCTTTCATTATCATAATTCAGAACTTCATATTGTTTTGATTGATATTTAGTTGAGGAGCGATCACCTGGTTGTAGGCTCTATGTTATCTCATACATGCCATATCTGTAATTCTTGATGTGCCAGAACCCACTTCATTTATATGATTGGCGTTCTTTTTCCTTGTTTCATTAGTATGTAGCATATGCTATATTTCTAATTATGATCTCAAAGATCAAGTCATTTGATATCATGGGTGTTGATGACTAATTTTTGGTCGGGACTTGGGAGGATAAACTGACATTAAGGTTATATTGATGAAGGGAAAGCAGCAAGATTCATGACAATAAATTTTCACATTTTACTGAACATTTCTCTAGAATATGCTTTTCCCCAGAATTTGATGCTCAACTTCCTTTGTTACTGCAGTTCTGGGAAAAGTGAAAGATTTCCTAGGAGTCATATCAGAAGCTAATAAAAGGCTGGATCTTGATGCAAAGGTATGCTTATGAACCTAATGAGGGAAAACTAAATTGTTTGCCTGGTTTCTGTGCATTTTATTTTTATTTCTAAGATTATCATGTACTCGTTAAAATGTAGGACAATTCTGGTAAGAACTATGATATCGAGGTGCTCACTGGGAATGAATCTGAATACATTGAGATGGTAAATGAAATATATTGTCTTTGTTTTTTCATTTTTTTCCTGGCTTTAGATTAACTAGCAGCTAATGGGTTGTAATTGTTGGATGCATCCAATCATAGGATTTGATGCTGGGTATTGCTGATCTCAACACTCCTGAGGCTGTGGCAGCAGCTGAATATTCTATTGCCGGTTTTCAGCCAGTGGTTCCTCTTGCTGCTTGCAGTAGTGGAACAGATTCACGAAATAGCTGATCTGATGATGACAGTGATGATGATATTGACAACGACAACCATAATGAAAAATGGTGACCAAGATAATAATAAAGCGCGCTCTCCTGTGAAACATAAAAGATCAAAGTCTGCTCAAGGGGATTCTTCCAGGGAAGTGGCCCAAAAGAATGGGGGTTCAAAAAAGCGCCCAAAGATTGTTGAGCTCTCATGAGAATCTTTACTAGAAGTAGGACAGATAATTCGCTCATGTGGATTGTTTTCTTGAAATGAGAAGGGAAAGTTTAAGGATAATAAAAGGTTGCAGCAAGTATGAGAAGACTTCTCTACAGGAAGGAGGGAGCTTACGTGATGGTTTTCGGGAGCTTGCTGAATGTCTGTTGAGTCTTTAATTTATCCAGTGGTGGGACTTTTTGCTTATCCATTAAATATCTATCAGGGCATATACCATATACCAGATAGTCCATGGAAAACAGTCTAATGAGTGGCCTCTAAATTTTGAATGTCATGGAAGATTTGTGATGTCTTTACTATTTAGCCTGCCAACTCTGTTGTCGGCATTTTAAGAATTTTCTACACTTAGAGAGTAGCTCATTATCCACAGTGCCTTTCCATCCATTTCGAATAATATCTGAATTTATGGACAGCTCTGGTTTGATCATAATTATCTGCCTTTCGATTGCAATCCTCTCAGAGTACTAGAAATCACAATATATATATATATATATATATATATATATATATATATATATATATATATATATATATATAGCCTTTTCAGTTCCATTTCTGTGTTGTGCATTTGTATGACATATGATAGGGTTATGATTTTTCGGTTTTTTCTCATTACCCTTCTCATTTGGGTGTACTTTAGTTTTTGCCTCTGATTTTCATTTGCTTGGGGTCATCCGAAACTAGTTCAAATGCTTTGATTTCTCGTTTCTTTCTAATGCGACAATGTTTATTATTTTGAGTGTTACCAATTATTTAATCGATGGATGATATTGCTTTAAATTTAGATGAATACAAATTAAGAATAATTTAGGCTGGAAGGGGGTCATACAGAAACATCACTTGTGGAAGTGCTGCAACTAAGACAACATATAGGAAACAGCTGTACCACAATGTGGAGCCCAGCCTATTCGACCCCCTCCGCGCAGTGAATGCATCAGCACCGCATACTCTATCTCCTAATACGGGCGCTGCCCGATCACATTACCGGCAGGATAATAGTTGCAGGTGATGAAAATGGAGCCGTTAAAGCATGGCACCCTCGCACACCCCACACTAGTCGTCGTGTTCCAGACCAACTGAGTGTAATGCCCACAAACATGCCCTGTCATGCATGTGTTGGTGTCGTAGCTGTAGTTACTCCCTCTCCGCTGCCCATGCATCGACTGCATCCGCAGCAGAATAGTTCGCAGGTGTACCGATAAACAGGTTCTCCCCATAATCTGCACTGTTGGACAGCATAAGCCGGCAGTCGGAGCTCCGGTTATCCGCGTATGACTGTGCGTACTCCTGCAGGTTGGTGTTCCACACCAGACATGGCAGCTCCACTGGAACTGTGTTCCTCACGTTGTTGTGCGCGCTCACAAAGTCGTCGGCCGAGTTCTGAGCTAGGAAAATGCTTGGTAGCATGAGGAAGATGCAGGCAACTGCTAGGGTTTCCGGTACCGGTGAGTCCATTGCTTCTGCTCCTTTACTATAGTTTGCTGGTTCCGGACACTTGCTTACAACTTCTATACACGTATTTATAGTGAGACCACCTCTCTCCCATTCATATCCAGAACATAAATAAAACAACTGTAGATGGTACGATTGTCACCAAGTGTTAGGATTGAACGAGATGGCCTGTGTGCATATTCAGGGTAGAAATTGAAGATATGGCAAAGGGTACCAAACACCATTTATAAATGTGACTTTAATAGGGTTTAATTTTTCTCGGATGCGGGTTTGTACAAGTTAATAAAGGGTTAGAACCAAGGTTAAAAATATCGATTTCGACAGATATATCGGTACTTGGATTTTACGGATATATCGGATATATCAAAGATATATCGGTGAATATTTTTACATGAATATAGATATATTGAAAATTAACAAAAATACTTTTAAATTCATGGAAATACTTTGTAAAAATGTAAAAATGACATTAATAATCAAATATCTGCGTTGATATTCACATTCTGATAATTAACACCAGCCAAAGAAATGAAGATCGATAGAGAACGAATTCTGATATTATTCTCCAAGACTTGCACAAATCAAGAATTGTTTGAGAGAAAATGCATGAGTTTGATATGAAAAACTAGTGATTTTAAGGTTATTTATAGATTTTTGGAGTGGTAGTCGTTTTTGGTGGCTTATTTAAAGGAAATGAATTATGACCGTTGTATTTAATTTTGGATCAAATTTGACGTTAAATCTTGATCTGGCCGTTAGAAAGTGGTATGGATTTGTTAGATCCAGAAGTTAAATATTCCAAGGAAATCTATCGTTAGATAAAAAATATATTTATTTGAATCAAAGGGTTGAATTAAGCCGTGGATCCAGCACGAATTGAACTTTGGCCGTCAGATCCACAGGTAGTCGTTGGAGATTTTGAAAACCTAAGAGCGAAATTTCGACCTTCCATGTTCGGAATATCATCCATTGGATCTTACGTGATACATTGCGATATTGACCGCGATATCGATAAAAAAGCCCAGCGGCGCGGCATATTTGTTCCACGCGCTGGTTGTCGTCGATATTGTCACTGATATATCGCTTATTTACCGATTTTTCCTTTATTCGACAATCGTTTACTGATATCGTGTCGGGATGGCCCGACACCCGAAATATCCCATCCCGACACCCGAAATATCGACGATATATCGGGCATTTTAACGCGGTTTGGGAACAACTTTATATTGATTGCCGAGGTTCTGTATTTTCAGATTTGGCATTGAATGGCCTCATTAAACCTACCAGCAGTACTATAAATTTCTTAACTGCATAACTTCCCTCAACTGCTCTTCATTTAAAGGCTAAGGCTGGATGCAGTAATATGAGATCAGGGTAGAGCAGAGTTAAGCTCAGACCCAGAAGTTTAATTCCAAATCAGCCCAATTAAAGTTCTGGACTGGGTTTCTGTCAAAAAAAAAAAAAAAAAAAAAAAAGTTCTAGACTAGGTTGTGTTAATATAAACGCTAACAAGCTATATTTGTAAATTTTTGGGTTAACTTTCTACTATTATTACCCAATCAATTCTAATTCATATTTTAAACCTAATACAAATTACAATTTGTTCATTTATTTATTTTGGATGGTATACATAAAAAAAAGTTTCTCACTTTGTATCACCATAAAGATTTTTGGAGGGGAATAGTAGGTTTTCCTATATCCATACAAAAATATTTGTATGTAAGTTAGCAAAATAGGGGGAGGGGGGGTGTCAATGCTCTTCAAAAATAATTGTGATTTGGTTTAAAAGTTAAATATGTCCAAAAAAAATCCCTAAACCATCCCTCTGTTATGGTAATAGATGAAGCAATTATGGTAGTAGTTGTAGTTTATTATGCTAGTAGATAAACTATTACCATTACATATTGTATCTCTGTATAATATAATTGGGCCCCATTATATTGATGGAAATGGACGTAGGGAAAAATAATCTGATCTTTGTACACAATATATATTACATTCTCCTAATGATGCCATAGAAATAATTGCCACGCAAGAATATATATATTACAAAAAATCAGGAGGAAGTTTCCTCTTAAGTTTTCACTCACTGTGGGATTAAAAAGAGAATAAAAAAAGGAGAATCCAAACCAGGCTTCATTTCCATTTACTTTAAAACAATACACTTATGAAGTGAAAATGAATAGACGATTTCATTAAAATTCACGTATTGAAACGAATTTTGATAAATTTGGATTTAATTGGAATTGCAGCTCGATTAAGGCGTAAATGCACTTTCTTGAAAGAAACGTGCTGTGTAAGCTTAAACTAAAGCATGTAGTATCCCCAAAAGCGAACTAAACGTGTTAATTAGATTTACCGCCCCAATCCAATTTGAGACCCATTCACTTCCGGAGCCCGTGCCCTCTCTACGTTCCGACATCTTCTAAAAGAACTAATGAAATAAATAATTTCCTCAGAAAAATAAAAAAAAAATCTTTCTTTTCGTTTCTAATCAAAAAATAATAATAAAAACAAACAAATTTCAAAGCCTGATGATTATTCGTTCAGAATGATGGGAAATGGAGCAACTATGCCTCTGACATAAAATGTATATGCGAGAAGAAGAAAAACAAAAGAACGATTTGTAGCCAAGCAAAGCAGAAAAATGAAACAAAAAAACAGAATTCGAAATATCCTTAAAAATGCAAGATTAAAGAGAGAGAGAACAAAGCTACCTTGGCTTGAAGGAAATGGGGTAGTGATTGGTTCTCCCCTATGGTGATTAGGTTTTACGAAGCAGACTGCGACCCGTTACTTGCAGCAAGAAGTGTGGATTCTGCTTGGCCTTGACGTCAAGGGATTATTCTGAATAAGGTTACCGATAACACAGCGAAAAATGTGAGAGGAAAGAGAACCTAGAATTGAAGAAGAAGAGGCCTTATGCTCAAGTGCAAAAAGATCATTGCTTTCGTGTACACCCGTCTCTACGTAAGCCTGCTTTTCGTTGAGTGTTAATTTTGGTCTCGCTGCATTTTTTCAAAAGCAAAAACTTTGTGTGGTCCCGAAATAGGGATTTCAACTAATATGCGAAGATGAAGGGGTTTGGGGAGGGAGGGCGAGAGAGGGCTGGGGCTGCGTTTGGGTCGTTTATCGCAAAAGGAGAGCGAGGAGGAGGAAGAAGGAGATCGAGGGGTGGGGTGGAAATTTGAAGGTTGATTTGGGTATGCGTCTAGAGTATCGCCTGAGAGAGGGGAGAAAGGAATAAGGGAGGAGAAAGAAGGCTGAGTTTAAAAAACCTAAAAATATCTTTATTTTTAATTTTATTCTATTCTAATGAAAATAAATATAAAATATATTTGATAAAAATTAAGTTTTTAACATGATTTAGGTTTAAAAAATATATAAATTATCACATTTTAAATAAATATAAAATTTAATGGGGTTTTATTTGTTAAGGGTTTTTTTGAGTATGACATTATATTTATTTCTAAAATTCTTTATTAAATGTAAAAAAATGTATTTACATTTTTAAATAAGATTTATGGTTATTTTTAGAAATTTTAAATATTAAATAAGCAAACATAAAACAAAAATAAATTAAATTACTTTTTTATTTAATCTTTAGCATGAAATGATAAATAAAAAAATTTTAAATCTACCTCAATACACTTTTACAATTACATGAAAAAATTATTATATATTAATTAAATTTTTAGATCAAAGACCATCTAACCTACAAATATTAGTTATAAACAATTCTTTATCAAAATTCTCATACTGCTAAATGATATTCTAGTTTATATATTCATTGCATAACTAATGATGATGATTTTGAGTTTGTCGTCTAATGATGATGATTTTGAGTTTTGTTGTAGTTTCGTACATAATAGAGAATTGTATTCCATCTCCTTTAATAAAAAAAGAAGTTTTAATTTCCTTTAATAAAAACTTTTTATATTTTAAATAAATAATTTCTACTTTCCTCATGTCATAACTACTAGGAGAATTCCTCAAAAAAGAAAAAACTATTAGGAGAATAGATAATATTAAATATAAGATATTTTTATTTTATTAAAATTTTAAATTTGACTCATTTAATGGTATTTATTTTTTTAATAATTTATACAATATTTTTAAAAAATTTAAAATTTTTAATTATATTATTTCACGTATCGATCGATACCATGTCAATACATCGAGATTGATACGACTCTGGATCCTTTCAGTCAATAATTGATACCACGATTTTGAACCATGAATCAATGTGCATAACTTTAATCAAGTAACAACTTCTAATATCTTTTTCTATGCCTTCTAAAAAATATTTCTCTTTTCTTAGAACTACAGTTGAGAGAGGAAAATTAGCATTACTTTTTAGGGAAAAACAAGACTTCAATTTCAATTTTTGGTACAAGCATTTATTTCCTTAAGAGGGCATAATTGACTTGAAGAATACTAACACAATCTAAGACCACAATTCTTTGTTCCATGAATAGTAAATTTCGTTTTCGATAAGTTATATATTTGACTGGAAACGATCAAATGAATAGCAATTTTCAAAAAACGAGCTCCGAACATCAAAAATGTTCAGAATAATATAATGAGTCTAAAGAAACTAAAACAGATTAAAACAGAATTCGTTTAAGGGTTTTTGAAGCGTCCGACGATTTATGATGAAAATGCCCTTTTTACGAAATAGTTTTAAAAATATTCCTTGTAACCCTAGAATATTTTCTAAAGCATGTTCATGATAGGAAATAAGTTTAATTAAAGTATTCCATGGTCAATTTTATGATTGGACAATCATGGAATATTTTAAATTTTATCGGTGTAGGGGTATTATTTTCAAGGAGGGCATTTAAGTCATTTAATGAGTAAGTCTAATCTAAGTAAGCAAGCGGGGAACCAATATTGTAAGACCAGAAAATTCTAATTTACGGAAAAATGACAAATCGTAATTTCGATTGAAACCTGAAATTTACTAAATCTCAGGATGGCGAGGCGTGGTTTGTAGTTGGAATCGTCTCGTGAAATCTGGTAACACGTCAGAGATTTCGTCGGATTACGAGATGGTAGATTTGCGTTTTAGAGTGAGTTTCGGGTCTTAGTAAAACGGCGTTTGATGTGACAAAGAAGTCGCATATAGCGATATCTTCCGTAGCAGTATTTAGAAGTAGTGAAAAATGATGGAAATGGACGGTAGAGTGGTGCGAATGTCGAAAATCCAAAGCTTGGGGACATAGATGTCATTTTTGGAAACTTAAATGATAATATGACAAAAATTTCAAATAGTGTCATCCTCCTCCTTTTGAAAAGCCAAAGAAAAACGTGAAATGAGAGGGGAGATGCAGTGGAGATGCAGATTTGTGTTTTAGTGAGAGAGAGATGGGCTTAACTGCAGATTTACAGGCGATCAGGCCAAGAGTCGAAAATTAACTGGAGCGAAGCAAAATTTGTTCTCTGTGATGAGAACCTTAGCGTTGGCTCTGTTTTAAGAATTTCGACAAGCCGTCGAGGTAGAGGTTTTATCTCTCTTGGTTTTACACTTTGTTTAAGTGTTTTATGATGTTCCAGGATTAAGGTTGAGGCCTTGAGCGACCGTTTGATCGGTCGTCCCACAGGCAGGATCGGGTATTAGAGATTACTGGAACCATTTGGGCCAGTCCGCAATTTGTCACGCGTGGGCGGTAATGAAGTACATTGGGTTGTGAATAATGCATTAAATCATGTATTGTGATGTATATGAGGCCGAAAATGGCCATGAAATTCGGGTTCAAGTGAGCGAATGATTGGATGATATCGCAGTGAGCAGTAACCGAGGGTTTTTCTTTGTTCATGAATGTGACGAATTAATTTTGTGTGAAAATGTGTTTGGTTGAGTGATTCAAGATGAATTGCTGGTGTTTATTGATTAGCCCACGTGAAATAATTTTTAGTGTAAGGGATTGTGAAATTGCATAACATGTTTGTGTGATTTAAATTATGTAAATATATGCATGATGATATATTTGCATGTGTTATATAAATTGTATTGGAATTGGCATGTGCATTCATGCCTTTGAGGCACCCAGACGATAGGAGTGAGTGCATGAGGTGGTTTATTAGAAGTGGTTCGGAGGGTTGACTAATAATAATAATTGCTCCGGAAGTGTGTCCATTACAATATCGAGGTAGTCCATATAAAATATCAATCGTTGGAGTTGGCTGATTGATATACATCGGAGGGTTGTCCACTTAAAGATCCTTGGTCGGTCATTCTTATATCGGAGGGTTGTCCACAAATAAAAACAAATATTTGTTTTGAAATAAGGTTTCTCATACATGGCTTGGCGAGTGTGAGGGAGTCGGTGAGGACTGGAACATGAGTTGGTCGTGAGCGTTGGTAAGGATCCTTTCTTGAGATGTGTTTACGATGGGCGTGCGTATGCGACTTGGGTGGAGTAAACCGTTTAAGATGATTCGCTCTGGGCATTAGCTCACCCTGACGAGGGAATTATGTTATTTTAGGTATAGGGAGCGCACGAGGATACTACTCATCATAGAGGTCGCTTTAGAAGAAAGTCGGGTTGCGCCTTCGGTTTTATGATGTATTACATGTATTAGAATGTTTTAAACTTTTAATATGTTATAAAATAAATTATTAACTACGGAAACTATGGTATATAGTTAGTGTATTTTGATGAGCATTGGTATATGGCCCCAAGTGGCCATTTGTACTCATATTGGATTATATTGGATTGTTTGGGATAGATTTGTATTTGGGTAGAGCTCCCCGTACAAAGGAGACTCTGCTCGATTTTCGTGAATAGTATCAGGTTTCCCGACATTCACGAGTATTTCGAGGGTTGACGGGTAGTCAACGGACTCCCGGGTTTGGGGCGTCCTGACTTGGTATCGAGCTTGGGTATCCCGAATACCTGGTGGCTCGGGTTTGGGTATCGCCACTTGGTGTGGTTCGTGTAAGGTTTAGGTATGAGATTACTAGGAAGGCGCGAATGGCCCAGAACCTCTTTGCATGCATGTGTTTTAGGTGATTGTTTGATAAATGATGTTTAATCATGTGAATGTTTGATGAATGGTGTGTATACCATGTTGTATGTGTTATGATTGTTTGTGTGCTTAGTAATTAGCACATAGAAAAACAAGTGATGTGTTAGAAAATTTTAGGAATTTTCTGATGTGTAAAAATTTGGAACAGAAAATAAATAAAATAAATTTTAAGCAATTTATTTGGTTTATTGGAAAAAAAATTGAGGTGGAGAAAATTTTTTTGGTTTACAGTGGGTAAAAGCAAAAAAAAATGAATGAAGAAAAAAATAAATTTTTATAAATTTATTTTGGTATACTGGAGAATGAAAAAAAGTATACATATTTTTTTGGGTATTTTTCCAGTAGTAGAATTGAAAAAAAAATGAAAATTTTTTTTTTTTTTTTTGAATCTTGAGGGCACGAAATGGGCTCTTGCCCGTTTTGATCATAAACTTGGGTCACGTCACGATCATTGTATTGTGACACGTGGGATGGAGGACTAGAATTTGAGGGAGGCTGGCTGGGTGCGACACAGGGCCCTTGATATGGCGAGGGTGCGCGCACGACAAGACTGCAACACGGCCTGCGATACGAGGCCGAGCACGGCGGCGGGGCGCGGCGCGGCTCGCGGCGCGAGGCGCGCCCGGAGGCGAGGATCTTGCGCGAGGCTCGGCGACCGCGGCGCTGAGCTGCGACATGGCGGGCCAGTGCGACCGCGGCCCGCTGCCGGGCGAGGGCCGCGATCACGACCGCGCCGCGAGCGACCATGGGCGGCCTTGGTACAGGCGAGATTAGGTGCAGCGATACTTTTTGACTTCGGTTACGACCCGATTTTGACCGGTCTTGTTTAGTCACTATTTGAATCTTTTGTTCATGAACACTGTTCACCAAATTTTTTCGAAAAAAAAAATGAAATAAATTTTTTGAAAAAATAAATCAAATAAAATGAGATAAAATTTTGGAAAAAAAATGAAATTTTCAAAAATAAAATGCAGTGTGAATTATGATAAATAAATTGAATTATGTCTTGGTGCTTAGAATGCGAGACTTGATCTATAATTATTACTACTGTGTATGAATAGTGTCTCGAAATTTGTGTTTGAGCCTTAGAGATATTGCATTATGTATTTAAAGCGCCATTGAACTCGTATGTAGATGGCTAGTCGAAGACGAGGACATGGGGCGTCCACGAGGCCCAGCTGGTCGGGCACCGCAGGCGTTTGACCCGACCACGGTCGAGCTGTCAGCGGGCCTTTATAGAATTTGTGGTATTGCGGCGGCTGTATCGCACAAGCTAGTGTAGGAGGTAGTCAGGGAGGTCCTAGTAACCTCCAGAGGTTTAGGGTGCATCATCCTCCGACATTCACAGGGGGAGGAGATCCGATGGTGGCAGACCATTGGTTCATGCAGATCGAGAAGGTGTTAGAGGCCATGAAGATTACCTCTGACGCGACCAGGATCAGGTTAGCTGCGTTCCAGCTAGATGGTGAGGCTCAAGTATGGTGGAAATGGGTAAGGACCTCTAGAGACTTAGAGGTTATGACATGGGCAGAGTTTCAGGAGCTATTCATGGGTAAGTACTTTCCAGATACTGCGAGGCATGCGAAGGCTCAGGAGTTCCTAGAATTGAAGTAGGGGGTGATGGCGGTGATGGATTATGTGGCTAGGTTCACAGAGCTAGCCCAATTTTCTGATGATTACATGGCCACAAACATGGCCAAGGTTAGGGGATTTGAGAATGGACTGAAGTTGTCAATTCGGGCCAGGATTGTAGGACTTCGCCTACAGGATATGGACTCCATGGTTGAATGACCACGACCATAGAGAGAGATAGAGGGTTACTTTCGGAGCACTTGGGATGCGAGTGTTGTGTAAGGGGAGGAGAGTCAAAATCTTCTTCAGTTCGGGAAAGAGGTGAGGAACTCAGTTCTAAGGGTTTAGTCGTGGCCATCCGAGGCCCGAGGGGACGGATGAGGTTCTGGTCGTTTGGGCGGATGGTGTCTTGCCATTGCGGCCGGCTGGACACGTGAGGAGGATTGCCCCGGAGACGGGGATCCCGGGGTTTTGGGGCCGGCCTGATCCGGTTAGTGGTAGGACGGGAGAGGATGCGAGTACATTTCCTCCCGCGGCCGCGGTATAGACGGAGGGCCGATCTCGGTTTCGGGGGCTACGGATACCTCCGCATTTCATAGAGTAGGCCCGAGGCGGTATGGGTAGGGGCGAGGAGGGGCGAGCCCGCGGGCGAGGTATCGGGGTTCGGGGTGTGTCCTACGCCATCACCACGAGGTTGAGTCGACGGATCGGCCCGAGTTATACGGGGGTACGTTTTGCTATCTACTTTGTAGGCGAGAGTGTTATTTGATTCTGGTGCGTCGCATTCATTCATTGCTGCATCAGTTGTGATAGAGTTAGGCTTAGAGGAGCCTTTGTATGTGAGTTCTCCCCTAGGGATTAGGGCTAGAATAGGTATGATATGTCGTGGTTGCGAGTTGGAGATCAAGGGACTCTACTCACAGTGGACCTGAGGATCATGGACATGTCATAGTTCGATGTCATCCTGGGAATGGATTGGTGGCTTGACTTACGGGGTTGTTGCCTCCGATTATGGCGTAGGAGGGTTACGCTGCAGGGCGTACTCGTGTGGTATTTTTAGGGAGACGGCATGATATTTTGCCCATACGATTATACGAGTCTAAGGTGTCGAGGGCGATTAGCGGGTTGGCTAAGCGAGCCTTACTGGGACGGAGAGACCAAACTTAGATCTACCTCGAGTAGTGTTTGAATATGTGGATGTTTTTCCAGATGAGCTACCTAGACTGCCTCCACAGAGGGTAGTAGACTTCGGTATCGGAGGTTATACTGCAGTATTTCACCCACATCTACATGACTCATATAGGATGGCACCAGTTGAGTTGCAGGAAATCAGAGTCCAACTACAAGAGTTATTGGACAAGGGGTTCATTAGACCGAGCACTTCAACATTAGGCTCTCCGATTCTATTTGCGAAGAAGAAAGACAAGACCGCCCATTGTGCATTGATTCTGAGACCGAGTTGAACGGGGTTACGATCAGAGTCGGTACCCATTCACAGGATTCCGGCGATTTGTTTGATCAGTTGAGAGGAGCGAGTCTACTCCAAGATAGACCTTCGCACTGGTTACCATCAGTTGAGGGTTAGGGAGACAAATATCCCTAAGACAGCGTTTAGGACGCGTTATGGGCACTTTGAGTTTACGGTGATGCCTTTTGGATTGACGAATGCACCAGCGGCATTCATGGATCTCATGCATAGGGTGTTCCAACCCTATCTAGATCAGTTTTTCGTAGTCTTCGTGGATGACATTTTGATCTACTCCCAGTCAGAGTGGGAGCATGAGTATCGCGAGGATCATGTTCTGATTGTTAGGGCCGTCGGTTATGCGCGAGTTCAATAAGTGCGAGTTTTGGCTTACTGAGATGAGATTTTTGGGACACGTGGTGTCGGCATCAGGAGTGTCAGTGGACTCAGAGAAGGTTGAGGTCGTGATGAGTTAGGAGAGGCTGAAGTCAGTCTTCGAGAGATCTGTAGTTTGGCTTAGGATTGGCCAGGTATTACAAGAGATTCATTGAGTTTTGTCGGGTAGCAGCACATGGCCAGATTGACCGGAAGGAGTCAAGTTTGATTGGGATGATCGATGTGAGGGCATTCCGAGGAGTTGAAGAGGAGACTTACTTGGCTCTATCTTGATAGTCCGGACGGACAGGGGGTACCGCAGTGTATTGTGATGCCTCGAGGGCCGCATTGGGATGTGTTTTGATGCAGTCCGGGAGGGTAGTAGCTTATGGTTCCCATCAGTTTAAGAATCATGAGTAGAATTACCCCACACACGACATGGAGTTGGAGGCCGTAGTCTTCGCCTTGAAGATTTGGCGCCACTACTTATATGGCGAGGAGATCGGATGTACTCGAAACCGCAAAGTCACGAAGTATATCTTCACGGCGGGACCTCGATATGAGGCAACGTAGATGGATGGAGTTCTGAGGTTATGACTTCACTTTGCATTACCACCGGGTAAGGCAAATGTGGTGGCGATGCGCTCGGTCGAGATCACGGGGGAGCATTGGCTGTGCTGGCTTCGAGTGGCGGATGCTCGAAGGCGTGGGGCGGTTGGGGCACACGGTATAGTGGCGAGCTCGAGGGAGTGCGTTGGGGTTTAGTAGCTGCGAGATCTCACATTGAAGCGGAGTGATTAGTCCCGGGCGGGATGGCGAGAGATGGTGTCCATGGGGGCCAGGGTCTGGCAGTGCGGTGACGGGGGCTAGACCATCCACCGCGGATGGTAGTCTTCGGTATAGAGGATGGGTAGTGGTTCCCCATTTGACCGACTTGAAAGAGGAGATTCTCAGGGAGTTTCACTGCTCTCGATTTGCCGTGCATCCAGGTGGCACAAAGATGTATCAGGATCTTCGTCATCAGTATTACTGGAGCGGAATGAAGAGACACGTATGGGACTTTGTTCGGCTGATATCTCATGTGTCGACAAGTAAAGAAATTTGTGGCGCTGACCGGCACCCGATGGGGTGTCGGCGAGGGAGTAATCACGCCGTGTATGTTGTTGGAACTCTTTAACCTTTTCTTTCTCGGAGCGACACACCGCATTCATATGCCTGTTCTGTAATAAAAATTATTTCTTTTTACATATACATTATACATACCACCATAGTGGCATTCATTATATTCTATACACATATACTATAGTCCCTTTTACTTGTACTATTACAATTCACTATTACAAAACTATACATATAAATCAGAGATTGAGGAGCAGTCGGTGGTGCTATCTACGAGATGAAACATCTTGTTGATGTGGGATGTCCTGTCACTCTATCCTTGTCTTCGGTACCTACGCAGTTGAACACCCCGTGCTAAACTGCAGCTTAGTGGGAACATAAGCATGGACAACCACCAATGGTGACTGTCACAAGCTTATACATGTGCATTTCATATATCTATGCATATTCATATAACTTTTATGACTTATCATCTTTACATGCTTATTGCATGTCAATCTCGTTCGGTACATTTTCTATGTCTTTGACATATCTTTTATATATACTTTTATTGTTTCTATACTTTGCATATTCCATATTCATTCTATAACTTATTATTCTATGTCTTTGATATATCTCATATCTATACTTTTTTCTTGTATTCACGTTTATCACATATACTTTGTATTTCTTGTCGTTTGCTTATATCTTATACTTGATCTATTTCATATTATTTCTTTGTATCATGTTCTTTGCAAGTTTCCTATACTTTCATGTTCATTTCTCTTTTCATGTTAGTATATTGTGCATGTATCATATACTTTCATATCTCGTATACTTTCATATTTACCTATCTTATCTTGTCACGTACTTTTATCTATATTCTTATATTATTTTGCCTCCCGGTACTTTTGTATGCTTTCATACGATACTTTGTGTACTCTACTGCATGTCTTTTACTGTTTCTAGTCTTTTTCATCTTTCAGTTCTATGACTTATTACATTCTATGTACTATTACATATATCATTTCTTATCCTGTACCTATATCATGTCTCCTTTCATGTAGTGGCTACACGCCCATGCTATACTTTTTATTCTTCATTTTCATACTTGTACTATCTATACTTTCATATTATATGCTTTTATCTTGAATTTTTCATATATTGTCATCATGTACTATTCATATACTTCATATACATTTGTACGTTCTTATTCTATCATATACTTTATGCTTTCGTCTACTTTCTGTACTTTTCTTGTATTAGTTTAAAGCCAATACTTTCATATCATATCTTTATATTTCATATTACGTGAATTTCTATCTCATCTTTCCTATCTCCCGTAGAAGTATAAGACTTATACTTTTACTATCATATCATATACTATCATATGTTTTCATATATGTTTTCATGTGTTTTCATATACTATACTTTTCATATACCTTTCTATTTTCTCTACTTTCTGCACTATATTTGTTCATATCTTTTTCGTGTACTACACTTTGTACTTTCTATATACTGTATTCATGTACTGTTCATGTACTATTTTCATATACCTATATTCATGTATTGTTCATTTCATATACTGTTTTCCTGTTATACTTTTCATATGATAGTCATATACTGTGCTTTTCATCTTATACCGTCGTATTGTACTTCCCTATATTTTCATCTTTTACTTCTCATATATTATACTTTCCTATGATTTTCATATATTGTGCTTTTCATCTTATACCGTCGTATTGTACTTCTCTATATTTTCATCTTTTACTTCTCATATACTATACTTTCCTATGATTTTCATATACTGTGCTTTTCATATACTGTACTTTCATATATTGTACTTTCATATACTGTATTTGCATATACTGTCATCTTGTACTTTACTTCTTGTTCTTGTAACTATATCTTATCGTCGCATAACGATTAACTATCTTCTCATATCTGTATATATTATATGCATTTCATTTGCATATACTTGTCATATAATTTTCTCTTTCATATAATGTATTGTTCATATACTTTTCAGGTATTGTACTTTTCATATACTGTCATCTTGTACTTTACTTCTTGTTCTTATAACTGTCTATACTTTCATCGCATAGCAGTGTTATGCTTCTCATATCATGTCATATATTCTATACATGTCATTTCCTTTTAGGTTTCATGTCTGCATATACCTTAGAAGCGGATACGGGAAATAACTGTATGTACCGTAGATACCCAACTCAGTATGCGAGACGGTGATCTCTATCTATATACCAGAGTATAAATCATCACGAACCAGTGACCTTGGCTATCGGTATGGCCTGGCAGACGGTATAATGATCGACGGGATCTATATCATCGACCCAAACGAGTATCAATATCGTAAACTATATCTTCATGTAGTATTTATGTCACTAGGCATGCCTATACGTCCCTCTCTCGTATTCACAGCGGAACTGATCGTGTGTATTTTATATTTAGTAAATATATCGTATTAGAATAATTATTCGGTAATCATATGCGATATTACTATGATTACTAATCTGGTCGTTTTTCATATTTGTAACCGTATCCTTATTCTCATATTTATTTCTTTACAATACATGTATATCATTTCATATATGTCTATTTTATATCGCATTTCGTGTTTTAGCTATTCATATTCCATTTATTCACTTTTGTATTCATATCATGTTCTATCATATATTCATCTCATATATTAACATATAACCAATCATATCATAATTTTTGTCATTTACTTGTAACATCTTATATTTTATTAACTTATATATTCATGTACTCTATCAGACTATCGTATCTTTGCATTTTTCAAATGTCTTTTAACTTCAATTTACTGTATTCAGATTTCTTTATCATACATATAACTATTTTCCTATCATTTATACATTTATAGCATGTATTCTCTAATTGTATACTTCCTAATTTCATGCATTTCTATCATATATTCATTTCATATATTCATTAATCATTTGCGTATTTACTATTTATTACACTATTTATCTATACGTATTTACTATTTATTGTACTATTCATTTATATATATATTTACTATTCATTTATGTATTCATTATTCATTATTCACTATTAACTATTTACTATTCACTATTTACTATTTACCATTTACTATTCAATATTTACTATTTACTATTTAGGTGAAAATCCATACCTTATGGAGTTTGACGAAACTCCAATATTTTGGTACTCACGGCGTATTTCCTTGATACGTGGATCAATTGACCTTCTACTCAGACCAATTAGGCCGTGGCAAGTAGATGCGAAAACCAAAACATAGGATTTTCCAAATTTTTAATTAAAAACTCGGTGAAATCCCGTGTTTTTGGTTCCCATGCGTAGCCCTCATCGAGTAGAGCACTTTGCTTCTTGCCCCGACGAATTCTGACTGTCCGATTTCCGTATATCGAAGAGAGAAGTGAGAGAAGAAAAATAAATAAATTTATTTTTCTCTGTCTATGTTTCGCTCTCTCCCCTTGTTTCTTCTTCTCTTTTTATTTTGTTTTTTTATTATTATTTTTATTTTATTTTAAAGTGGGACCCACATGTCCCTTTTTTCATTTCTTGGTCGGTTTTAGCTCCGAAACAAATCATTTTGTCCCGGTTTCAATTTCATTTATAATAATTGAATATCCTTTAAATATTTACTATTTTTCGAGATTTTTCTCAAATCCCGTTTTCAAGTTTCACACTATACCCGTCGCCTAGAAATTCGTAAAATATTCCGACTGTTTTGGAATTTAACGAAATTCGACAGGGTAGCTAGATTTCGCGAGACGAATTTAACGACATAGTCCGTTTCATCATCCGTGATCTAGAGAGAATTTTACAGGCTTCCACTGGGCCGTTGATACTTATTACAAAATGACAAGATTACGGATTTCTTGAATTTTAATAAAATTTCATTTTTATTTGAGCGACTAAAATTTTAACTTATTTTATACCTAAACATCGTTATAAAACTGTTAGGGTATATTTTGAATGTTACAGTGAGCACGGGAAGCCCGGTATTGCCGACCCATTGGAGGTAGGCGGAGTGGAAGTGGGAGCACGTCGATGGACTTTGTGACCCACTTGCCACGGACACCGCGAAGACATGATGCGGTATGGGTGATAGTAGACCAGCTCACGAAGTCGGCACATTTTCTAGCCGTGTGGATGACCTTCACATTGCAAAGATTCTGCCGGTTGTATATTAGAGATAGTCCGGCTACATGGGGTATCCATAGTATCGGACAAGGACCCGAGATTTATGGCGCACTTTTGAAAGAGTTTCCAAGGCTATGGAGTACCACGACGGCGATGGAGTACAACTTTCCACCCTCGAGACCGGATGAATTCGAGTCCCGAGAGGACTATCTGGTGTTAGAGGGACGTGTTGCGAGCATCGATCTGTGGATCATAAGGAATTATTTGGGAAAGCACTTGCCCTTAGTGGAATTCGCCTACAACAATAGTTATCAGGCGAGTATACAGATGACACCATATGAGGCATTGTATGGGAGGCCATGTAGATCACCGTTATGTTGGACCGAGGTGGGAGAGAGCTCCATTACTGGTCCTGATTTGATTAGAGACATCTTCGAGAAGGTGAGCTTGATACGACAGCGTCTTCTCAAGGCTCAGAGCCGGCAAAAGAGTTATGCAGATGTACGACGTCAACCCCTAGAGTTCGAGGTTGGTGATCACGTTTTCTTGAAGGTGATGCCTAAGAGAGGAGTGGTCAGGTTTGGCCAGTATGACAGTATTACTTGCCGGGTCGTCAGGTGGCTTCGGATGCTCGAGGGTAGGCCTTTGATGCGTGCCGGTTGCTTGCACTCCCGACATGGCGGGTGTCAGGGTATTTCACGTCTCCATGTTCCGAAAGTATACTCCAGATCCAGCTCATATGGTGGATTGGGGACAAATTGAGGTTGACACCGATGGGACCTTCGAGGAGGGACCGGTGTGCATTTGGATAGCCGTGATCAGGTTTTGCGGCCTTGAGATCGTGAGGCTAGTGAGGTGCTATGGGCGGCACTATGGAGTGGAGGAGTCAACGTGGGAGCGCGAGGACACGATGCGGGCCACCTATCCCTTCTTGTTTAGGGATGAAGGTACGTGGTTAAGTCGTTTAATATTTAAATGGCAAGTTTACATGCATGGTATAGTGCACGTTGCATATGCATGTGAGTGATTATGATTGTCCAGAATTTCGGGATGAAATTGTGCACAAGAGGGGAGAATGTAAGACCCGAGAAAATTCCAATTTCTAGAAAATAAGCAAAATCATAATTTTGGTCAAAACACAGAAATTACACCTAGATCTTGGATAATAAGCCGGACTGCCAGGATTGGAATCGTCTCATGAGGAAATCCTAGCTAACCGTCGAGATTTCATCAAATTCGAGGGAGCGGTCGAAATTTGCACGTTTGTCGAGGTATCGAGTTTCAGGTGCCGTAAAACAATGTTTGATGTGAAAAAAGTCACATATAACATGTACTCATATGGCACATGTTGCATGAGTAGAGAAATGATGGAAATGGACGGCCGAGGTAGTGCAAAATGTCGAAAATCCAAAGCTTGGGGACATATATGTCATTTTTGGAAACTTAAATGATAATAGGACAAAATTTTCAAATAGTGTCATCCTCCTCCTTTTGAAAAGCCAAAGAAAAACATGAAATGAGAGGGGAGAGGAGATGCAGTGGAGATGCAGATTTATGTTTTAGTGAGAGAGAAGAGACTTTATCTGCAGATTTACGGCGATCCGACCGAATTCTTGAAGACAAGAAGCGAAGCTATTCTACGCGGCCAGGGAGCAGCGTCATGAGCTCGGTTTAAGGAGTTTCGAAAAACTCCGTGAAGTAGGGGTTTTATCCTACTTGGTTTTACACTTTGTTTAAGTGTTTTATGATGTTTCGGTTGGGTTGAGGCCTTTAACGGTCGTTTGATCGGTCCCAAAACTTGGGACCGAATTGTTAAAATTCTTGGAGCCATTTAGACAGTCCACGGACTGTGTGTGGACGGTGTGGGCTGTTGGGTTGTGAATAATGCATTAAATCATGTATTGTGATGTATATGAGGCCGAAAATGACCATGAAATTCTGGTTCCCAAAGTGAACCGATGTTTGGATGATAGGCCGTGAACAGTAACCCGAGGGTTTTACCGTTCACATGAATAGTGACATGAATTAATTTTGTGTGAAAATTTGTTTAGTTGAGTGATTCAAGATGAATTGCTCGTGTTTGTTGATTAGCCCACGTGAGCTAATTTTTGGTGTAATGAATTGTGAAATTGCATAACATGTTTGTGTGATTTAAATTATGTAAATATATGCATGATGATATATTTGCATGTGTTATATAAATTGTATTGGAATTGACATCATGCATTCCATATGCACCGGGGCACCCTAGAACGTTAGGAGTGAGTGCATGAGGTGGTTTATTGAGAGAGTGGTTTCGGAGGGTTGACTAATAATAATAATTATCGAAGTGTGTCCATTACAATATCAGAGGGTAGTTCATATAAAATATCAATCGTTGGAGTCGGCCCAATTGATATACATCGGAGGGTTGTCCACTAAAGATCTTCGGTCGGTCCACTGCCATAGCTCGGAGGGTTGTCCACAAATAAAACAAATATCTTTGTTTTGAAAATAAGGTTTCTCATACATGGCTTAGGCAAGTGTGAGGGAGTCGGTGAGGACTCGGGGTATGAGTTGGTCATGTAGACATTCAAATAGGATCACACATTTACTTGAATGTGTGTTTTCATTGGAGCATTGCATATGCACTAAGGTAGAAAGTAACCCATTTAGGGTGGAGTTCTACTCAGAGACTAAACCACCCACAATGGAGTGTTGTTTGGGATTGGGGGCTTGAGGCGACTCATCATGAGGTGGCTTTAGGAACTTGGTTCTGACAGCTTTGGTTTTATGATGTATTACATGTATTAGAATGTTTAAACTTTTTAATATGTTGTATAAGAGTAAATTATTAACTCTTGAAACTATGGTATATAGTTAGTGTATTTTGATGAGCATTGATATAGGAGATTTAAGTGGCTATTTGTACTCATATTGGATTATATATTTAGTTTGTTTGGGATAGGTTTGTATTTGGAGTGGAGCTCCCGGAGTACAAAGGAGACTCTGCCCGATTTTTATGAATAGTATCGGGTTACGGAGCATTCTCACGAGTATTCCATGAGGTTGAAGGGTAGTCAACGGACCCGGGATTTGGGCGTCTAAATGTAATGGTGCATGCAAGAAACACAGTGTTCCATGTAATTAAAAATGGATCTATGAGAGGTTTCCATAAATTTTGATATTTATCATAAATTAGTTAACTTAACTATAGTTAGTGGATGAATTAAAGTTAACTAAAGTCAAACTTAACTTTGGTTAGTTAAAGTTAACTAAGGTTAAAAGAATATTTGTGTTAGCAAACCATGAGAGTTAGTTAAGCCTAAATATAGTTTAAGTTAGTGGGATTTTATAGAGCAAAAAGTGGAATTAGTTGCTTTTGGACTATATGGTTACATATGGATCAATGAGAATGCAAGGATGAATGCTAACTAATGGCATGAGGTTAATTTAAGGACAATTGGAGGGCAAATTAGGCATGAAAAAGTATTATTTAAAGTGCATTTGGCTTGTCTTTTGGGTGCATACGGGTGAAACCAACTTTGAGAGGCAAAATTGGAGCAAAAAGGAAGCAAAGCAAGGGAGAAAATTTGTAGCCCCCTTTCCAAGATATTCAAGTGATTCTCCATGCCATTTCAAGTGTTCATCATGTCCATGAAGTGCCCTAGATCAAACCCTAAGTGAAGAATCAAGTTTTAAGGTGAGATCACTTACTAGTCTATGTGAATTTGAAGGTTAATGAAGGAAATGGTTGATTAGTGCCCAAAAAGTGTTATTTTGAACCCTATTTTTAATAGGTTTTGAGCACATTTTGTGTACTAATTGTTATAATTAACCCAATTGACATGTTCGGGTCCCTATGGATGCCTGCGATCATATTTTGTGGCTAATTTTGCGAGTTTTGCAAGCTTTTAATGCACCAAGTTTGTTGAGTCATTCCAAGCATGAAGAATCTGAGTCGGACTTAGCATTCTGATTAAAAATCGAAAATAAAGATCGAGAAAAAGGAAAGAAAGCAAAAATACATGAATCGAGGATGAGTAGCGGGAGCGGTGGAGCGGTGGCCAATGGAGCCGGTAGCCGGGATGCGACGCAGAACAATGAATTTCGCTATGGCATGGCGAAATTTTAGCAATCCCAGTAGTACCGGCTATGCCATATTTCGCTATCATAAGCCACGGTCGCTATCATATGGCGGATTAACGTATGGCAATTCAAATTTTCGCTATGCCTCAGATTTTCTATATGATAATGAAATTTCGCTATCATAGCGAATTTTTAAGCTATATTCTCGAAATTCACTTTGTGCGTAGCGAAATTTACGCTTCACATTTTTGTGTTCCAAACGCTGACTCCGTTTTGGTTTTTCTCCTTTCTACCCTTATGCTTTTGTTTTAGTTTGTTTTGTTATTTCCCTTGCTCACGCACACTATAAGCTGAAGTCAAGGTTTGTAAACATCAATTCACTTCATAATAAATTTTTGGAGAAGCTTTCAGCTCTCCTGTTTCCCGCTTCTTCTCTGCTTCATTTTCTTTTCCTTTCTTTTCCATTTTCTCGGCTGCCAAACACTTCTCTGAGGATGACAACTCAAAGGATCTTTGGTGAACCTCTTATCCCTTGAAGGAGGCTGTGGCTAAGTTGAGAGTGGCGCGATCCTCTTGTTTTTTCTTATACGCATTTGTAAGGTATTTATGTTCTATTTCTCACCTTAGGTTAAAATCTTCTAGGCACACCCTCACTAACGTGTATTTAGCAAGCTTTTTTGTTACAGTGGATGCTTATCATTAGATCCTCTATTATCTAGTTAGTTGTTTCCTATTAGTTACTACAGGGTAGGTTTTTGAGATATTAGGAATATTTTTGCCCAGTTAAATGCTATGTTTCAAAAAGGGAAAATCATAGGGTCTAGGTTTTAAAGCTAAATGAAGATCTGGTTCGGGAAATGACTATATGTCATGCTCCCCAATGCGAGGAAAAAGGCAGTGGGCATGTTAGTTGCCTTAAAACCCTAAACCGATGGTCAGCTTCCAAGGGGTTCTATTTTACATTTTTTTCTGTTTTATTTTCAACTGTGAACCGTCAACTCCACATTTGCAAACACCTTAAAATCCAAACTTAATTCACCAATTTTTGCCTTCACTGTTAGTCATTTGTGCAAAGAAATCCCATCCCTGAGTTCGACCATAGACCATTATACTGTAGTAGCTTTGGTACGGCAGTAGGAGGAAATTTAGGATACAAATATTGTTGATTCCGGATCACCCTACTGTGGCACGAATCAAATGGCGCCGTTCTTAGGATCGATGCCTAAGTGCATTTGACAGTGGAACACTTGTGATCCTCATCACAGAAATCTTGGTGGTGCTTTTATATTTCACTGTCATTTTCTTTTAGTTTCATAAAAAAAAAAAAAAAAACGTGCTGCAGGATTGTTTTTGTGTAGGCTTGTGTTGCCCTGTTTTTGCTGGAGGAATACATGTTTCAGTGGTCTTGAATACTAACCAAATGGAAGAGGGAAAGCAATACAATGAGTATTCCGTGGAGAGAAACCCTAGAGGATACATGTCAATGAGGGACTATAGAAACCTTCCATGGAAGAATCAACAACCACAGGAGGAAATCCAAACCCACCTAGATCCGTGAGGTATAGAGACCCGATGGATTAGTGCACCCTCCTACATGGTGCCTGCAGTATACCTCGATTCCTCGGCCACCCGCAAATTAATTTCTCGAGTTGAGCGAGGCCATTACGGACCTTGCAAACTAGTGAGATTAATTTCATAGAGGAGCAAAGGGCGTATTTGTCGAGGCGATCAAGAGGAAATTAACACGGAGTGGAAACTCACGAGCGAAATTGGATGGGTTCCAAAGTGAAATTGATAAAATTGGACATCTGCGGGAATCATTTCAAAGCTCCTGTCGGCTTGTTCATCAAGAGGAAGAAAATCGAGGAAGGAGGGTGCTTGGCGACACCATAGTGGAGGAGTAATTAATCAGCGGCAAAGGGTTATACGAATCCTCCTTATATTTGTCTTTGCTTTGTTTGTCCATGGGAGAAAGAAGAAATCATTGCCTTGTTGGCGAGGAGGCGTGGAAAGGAAGAAGGAGGAACCCCCAAAAGCTTATCATTCAACCAAACACCACAGATTTGGATCCACAATGCCAGCATGACCCAAAAACAACCCACGCGGTGTATATCTTGCCTTCACGTACCCTGACCAACCTTTGAAGCACCACCCTTAAGGCGGTCTTGCCTTGCACGCCTTGAAAACCTCGAAATTAGTAGCCTTTATTGGAAGCTACGCCACTACATCGAACCTTGGCGGTTGCCTACATTGCATGGCATGGTGGATGGTTAGTCTTGGGATTGGTTGGAGCACCGAACCCCAGAGCATTTATGAGAGCTCGCCGAGTTCAGCTGACCTCAAGGGCTGGGAAGTGGTTTGGAGACTACTCCCAGCTTTGTTTTTCATTTTTTCTTGGCTTATTTTATTTTATCGTATTTTATTTTGATTTCATTAATTTTTTTTGCTTAGATTTTCTCTAATTTTTAGTTAATTATTGTTTTTAGATTAATTTTTTACTTTTCTACAAATTTTCTTAATTTTTTTTGTGTTAATTTTTGCAGTTGTGGTGAAAATTTTGAAGCATAATGAATATAGCAGGAAGCAGAGAAAACAAGGAAAATTTCGCAATCTGAGTTTTTTTTCACAATTGTAGCGAAATGGAAATTTTGGCTACATAAGCGAGCTTCGTTATGTAAGCCAATTGTCCCCCAATGAACTGGTGACGTGATAATGCTGAAGGTAAAAAAAACGTTTGTTTTTTATTTTTATTTTTTAATATTTAAAAAATATTTTTTCTATTTTTTATTTTATTTTTCAAAAAAAAATTTTTTTTATTTTTTTTATTTTTTTTATTTTCCTTTAAAAAAAAATTTCGTCTCTCAAAAAAAAATAAAAAAATAAAAAATTGTTTTTATTTATTTTTGTTTTTTATTATTTTATTTTTATTTTTTAAAATGGCATAGCGAAATTTCGCACACATTGCGAAATCAAATTTTTAACTATCGTAGGAAATTTCGGCCTGATAGCGAAAATTTTCATATGACATTGGCGCTCGATTTTGTTTAGCTCATAGCTTTTTTCATCCGAACTCCGTTTTAGGCATTTTTGGTACCGTTGGAAAGCTTAGAGAGTGTAGAATCCAAATATGGCTAGAAAGAATATTTTTGAAATTATTATGAAGGTGTAATTTTAAAAATACTCAAACTGATCACTTTTTTCCTCTCTTTTCTTCTCCTAACTTGTTTGTTTGAAGCCCAAAACGGAGTGAATAAGGTGTCGATGGAAAGCTTGTGAAGTCTCCTATCCAACAACAATCACATCTCATCAAGGAGGTAACACTTCCTTCCCTAACTTTCCAATCCGAGCCCCATTTCGGACACTGAGATGTTTGGGTTGGGGGGTGGGGAGAGTTAGCGAAGAAAGTGGCTTTTGTATTTATGCTTTTGTTACTATTTTGAGCAAGCCCATTTTTTTATGTTCCCCGTTGGCTTGCTTTGGGTTCCCTTCTATAAAGGCACATTTATACTATACAACTTTTTTCTTTCAAAATTTGGACCCGTTTGCGACCAATTTTTTGTGTGTTATTACTTTAGCCCATAGTTTGAAAAATTGAAACTTTGTCAATTCCTATTGATGTTAGATTGGTTCCACTTCTTGGTTGAGTGAATGATTAGTTGAATTCTTATTGATTTTGACCTTTTCTTCACCTTTAGCTAACCACACATAGTGTACATCGGGATTCTTCAATAACACGAGAAAAAGTTTGCCCAACCTCCTTTAAGCCTTGCAATAACCTACCTAGTTTCATTGACACCTTTAATAGGTTAAGGACTCCCGGAGTGGAAAGAAGGCGATCGTCTTCGAAAAAAAAGAAAAAAAAAGAGAAGAAAAAAGAAAAAAGAAAAGAAAAGAAAAGAAAAAGAATAAAGTACAGCGATTTGCCTTGAAGCAGAAACGCGAGTTCGAGGGTATATGGCGAAAGCCTTTAAAGCTCGGTGCCCTAAACCTTCACTGGTTGGGAGTCATCGACTTAGTGTTCGCTACATGGGTGGATGGGTGGAGTTTAGCAAGTTGTAGGTGCTGGAGTCTCGAAATCATTCGAAGTTCGGGGTGAAACCTGAAGAGTTTGTGGTCGAAAGATCCTTATGAATTGGTGCCCTAAGCCTTAGTTGGTTGGGAGTCATCGGTGAATCCAGTTACATGGACTTTGGTGAGGTCGATTCACTGAAGCATTGCACCTACAAGCGCAAAAACAATTGTGGAATAAGAGGTGGAGTCTTTGATCTATTTAGGTTGGTTAACATCTTGGGTCGTGGTAGTAGCTAGGTTGGGAGAGTGCGGTTGGCGGTTGTGTTGAGGAATTGATCAAACGAACACTTAGATTTTGTGGAAGTTTCCGGTTGATTCACCAAGAAGGAGGCTCTTTTAATACTCAATTTTGTATGGCATTCATTCTCTCATGATAGTTATTGGACACGACATTGATTATTCTTACTTAGGGTTAGGCATTACTCATTCACAACCTTTTTGAAAACTAATTTTGTGAACATTATTTTGTTATCATTTTGTATGCTCCCTCTTCATTTTCTTCTTGCATTGCTAAGGGACTAGCAATGTGTCGGTTGGGGGGTGTGATTAGTGCCCAAAAAGTGCTATTTTGAACCCTATTTTTAATAGGTTTTGAACACATTTTGTGTCTTGGTGGTATAATTAACCCGATTGACATGTTGGTCCACCGTAGTGCTACTTGATCATATTTTGTGGCTAATTTTGCATTTTTTGCAAGCTTTTAATGCCAAGTTTGTCGAGTCATTTCAAGCATGAAGAATTCTGGTCGGACTTAGCATTACAGATAAAAAAATCAGAAGAAATAAAGATCAAAAAAAGGAAAAGAAAGCAAAAATACATGAATCAGATGAGTAGCGAGGGAAGCGGTGAGAACATTAGTAATGGAATAGTAGTAATTAGGATGCATCATGGGGAGCAGTGAATTTAAGCTATGGCATAAGCGAAATTTTCTAATCTGACTGAGGAATTTTTAGCTGTGCCATATTTCGCTATGATGGCGAAAGTGCTATCCGCAGCGAGATTACGTACGCCAGAAAATTCAAATTTTAGCTATGCCTCGGTTCGCTATGATAGTGAAATTCATGTGCATAGCTAAATTTTACGCCTTCTTTTTGTTTTGTGTTCAAGCGACTGTTTTGGTTTTCTCCTTTCTACCCTTGTAATAGCCTTTGTTTTGGTTTGCTTTTTGTAATTTTCCCTTGCTACGCATATATAAAAGTACAGAGTCAAGGTTTGAAAGCGAACATCAATCACTTCATAATAAATTTTTGGAGAAGCTTTCAGCTCTCTTGTTTCCTGCTTCTTCTCTGCTTCATTTTCTTTCCTTTTCTTTTCCATTTTCTCGGC